>OY723385.1:18376005-18826005 GCA_963210295.1 Ophion ellenae | reverse complement strand
TCCGAGCATAGGGAACATTTTGAAAAAATAACATTCCGCTCAAGTAATGTCTTGCCTATCCAAAACACATACGAAAACGAGGTATTTATTACAAAACGATCAACTTTGTGGATCTATGGCCGGAGATTTTTTTTTTTTAGGCTTCTACCACTGATCCCACTGCATGCACCGTTTGAGCATAGATGCACTCGCGGTCTGGAATACTCACAAAAATACTTTTATTTTTTGCTCCCGTTGAACCCCGATCGGCTCGTTCTGCGTGTGTATTTATTTTTCATGCTTTCCATGTTAAAAGATATCAGCGTGATATTGAAAAACTCTGGTGGAGGTGATTCTATTACATTTTCCGAGCTAGAAGGGAACGACAAAAGTATTTTCTGATGGGAGACCATTTTTAATCGTCCGCAGCGCTCAAAAGTGGCCACACTTTGAATGAAGCAGTGAGTTCACATATCTCTCTGGCAAGACTTTTCAACTCGTTAATATGGAGAACAACAATGAACCATCAGAAGAAATCTTGCACAACCAAGCCACGCTCTTAAGTTCGATCGACGACTTTGCTGTGTGGGAGATACAGATCGTCGAGTTCATCAAAGTACTGAAATCGCAAAGCCGAATTAAGCGCCACCGATTATCAACTAAACATCAATAGTCATTGATAGGCCAAATACCGAATCTGGAAGGATTGAAGTATTTCATGTACAGGCATTCTATATGCATGGGTGCAGGACACAACGGTGATGAGTTAATGTGGCGAGAACTCGACTTGAACGCCTGATGGTCTATACTTTAAGTTCTGCTCGATGAATTCCAACAACGTGGAAGTGGTTGAGCTTTACAAAAGATACGTAATCTTACAATAAATGTAAATAAGTATAAATCAATACGCGTTAAATGTTATATCTCATTGCCACGGGAAATAATGATTATGAGGGCTGCGATTAATGTGCAATCAAGAGATAATGCACGTTTCGCATGGGTCACAGTTACAGCTTTATACCCAGCTGAACGAAACAGTGACCACGGATCTTCTTACATGCATTATTCAACGGTATTGAATCTATCGAATATTGAATTCCCAATAACTATAGGTCAAATTAAAAAAAAAAAATTTGCTTCAAAATAATTTATCCATTAATGTGTGTACCACCGAAGAAGACATTGCTCCGATACGCATGGCTCAACATAAAAAGAAGAAAAGCATATCAATTTGCTATACATATAAGATACCGAAGATAACAATGTACGGCATATCACATAGATAAAGAACCTGTCAAGCCTCGTGAGCGCAGAACAGAGACAACCATTAAAAAATATATATGCCATCGGTGTATGAAGTTAACACAATTACTATATCGTCATATGTGCTAGACGAATTAAACAACAATCTATTATTTCGCTGGTGTCGGCATTACTTTAGATCAACGGATAAACTGCAATCACATGAGATCGATTATGGAGCAATAAAGCACTGCGCCATCCGACTATCAAATGATACTAATAAGTGGCTTCAAATCATCAACTCCAATTGGAAAGCAACACATCCATTCACTGTAAATGCCTACTTGGAGTGTTTTTTTAACTAATTATAGAGAGAAGATGAGAGTGTGCAAAGACTGATGCGAAGAACGTAGCAGAGGATATGTATCAATATCATGAAGTATTTACTATTGATTACCACATGTGTTTTTCATATGATGAATCACTATCATAGTATCGATCACATCACAGCGCCGATTTCATATCATAGTTTGTGACAGAACTGGAAAAACTAGTGCTGTACATAAAATATATTTTTACGAAAATTAATGCTCGTCATGAGTTAATTCTAATACCTTCACGCGATGGCAATAATTGTGCATTCAGTCATCATCAACTACTAGAGGTAGAAGTTGAATTACTCAAGATACAATGGCGTATGCCCCACATAATATTAGATGAGATCAATAAATTATCATTACATCGACCATTGGAAAGTGGGCGATACTTGAATGTGGGTTTTCGCTCTTGGGATCTATACGACTGTCCATCGCTTCAAAGCACAACGAAACATTCATGGACCGTAAAAGCTGCCTCCCAACTAGAGAAATCAAAATATGTAATTGGTGCGGTGCAGACTGGTAAAAAAGATAATGTATGGAAAAGGACATTATATTATTCACCGACTGCAAACTCACAAGTGCTGAACTTTATCTCAATTCAGGATTCTTTTCTCAAGATGACTCGAATATGGACTTCAAAAAAGTTTCGACATTTTGTTCAATAGGTACTCTCGATTTTGTAAATACCATTATGACTGCAATAGTGATCGTTCTTTACTAACCATCGCTGAGTCTTAATGTAACGACCCTCTTACGGTTAATGATTGATCGCATCAGAAATATGTAATTGGTGGCTGAATCACAAAGATTCATGCAAATAAAATAAATGTAACATTATGTACTTTTTATTCTCCTCACCCCGTACTTAGTTATGTCAGCATCACCAGCTATCGGATTGTGCAACTGAAAACAATATTACTTTCGAGTGTGAAACTCTTTTTTTGTATGGAATTTGATTGAAAATAAATTAATATAATCGCCCAATGATAATCGAAGACATTCATCGGTATACGTTCGTTAGACGTTTGTGAGCCGTTTGTTGGAAGTTTGCGAGGCATTCGAAGATTTTCGATAGTCGTTCATGAAACGTTCCGGAGACTTCCGAAGACATTCATACGATGTTCGGAGCCATTTAAGAGACGTTCGAAAACATTCATAAGGCGTTTGAAGACACGCATGAGGGGTTCAAAAAGATTCAAGAGCCTTTCTACGACGTTCATGAGACGTTTGAAGATGTTCGTGAGACATTCAAGAGACTTTCGAAAACGTTCATAAGACGTTTGAAGACATTCATGAGAGGTGCGAAGACCTTCGGAGACTTTCGAAGACGTTCAAGAGAACTGTGACGATATTTATAATACGTTTAAAGACATTGGTGAGGGATTCGAAGTCGTTTAAGAGACTTTAAAAGACATTTACAAGGGGATTGAAGACGTTCAAGAAACTTTCGAATACGTTCAAGAGACTTTTGACGACATTCACAATACGTTTGAAGACATTCATGAGGGGTTCGAAGACGCTTAAGAGAGGCTTTCAAAGACATTCACGAGGGGTTTGTCCAAAGACATTCGTAATACGTTTGAAGACATTCAAGAGACTTTCGACGACATTCATAAGACGTTTGAAGAGGTGCATGAGGCCTTCAAAGAGTTTCAAGAGACTTTCTACGATGATCATGAGACGTTTGAAGATGTTCGTGAGTTATTCAAAAAACTTTCGAAAACGTTCATAAGAAGTTTGAAGACATTCATGAGAGGTGCGAAGACCTTCAGTGACGTTCGAAGACATTCAAGAGATCTTTAACGATATTCATGATACGTTTGAGACATCGATGAGGGGGTTCGACGACGTTTTAGGGACTTTCAAAGACATTCACGAGGGGTTTGAAGACGTTCAAGAAACTTTCGAATACGTTCAAGAGACTTTCGACGACATTCATAATACGTTTGATTACATTCATGAGGGATTCGAAGACGCTTGAGAGACTTTCAAAGACGTTCACGAGGGGTTCGAAGACGTTTAAGAGACTTTCGACGGCGTACATAATATGTTTGAAGACATTCATGTGGGGTTTGAAGACGCTTAAGAGACTTTTAAAGACATTCACGAGAGGTGCGAAGACATTCAGAAACTTTCGAAGACATTCAAGAGTTCTTTGACAATATTCATAATACGTTTGAAGACATCGATGAGAGGATCGACGATGTTTTAGAGACTTTCAAAGACATTCACGATGGGTTTGAAGGCGTTCGAGAAACTTTCGAATACGTTCGGGAGACTTTCGGCCACATTCATAATACGTTTGATGACATTCATGAGGGGTTCGAAGACGCTTGAGAGACTTTCAAAGACCTTCACGAGAGGTTCGAAGACGTTCAAGAGACTTTCGACGACATTCATGATACGTTTGAAGACATTCATGTGGGGTTCGAAGACGCTTAAGAGACTTTCAAATACATTCACGGGAGGTTTGAAGATGTTCAAGAGGCTTTCGAAGACGTTCAGAAATCTTCGACGTCATGCATAATACGATCTTCGACGACATCCATAAACCGAAGACATTCATGACGTTTGAGTTACGCTGTCATACATTCACAACAATTCGCTGTCATACATTACAAACTCAAACGTCATGAATGTCTTCGGTTTATGGATGTCGTCGAAGATCGTATTATGCATGACGTCGAAGATTTCTGAACGTCTTCGAAAGCCTCTTGAACATCTTCAAACCTCCCGTGAATGTATTTGAAAGTCTCTTAAGCGTCTTCGAACCCCACATGAATGTCTTCAAACGTATCATGAATGTCGTCGAAAGTCTCTTGAACGTCTTCGAACCTCTCGTGAAGGTCTTTGAAAGTCTCTCAAGCGTCTTCGAACCCCTCATGAATGTCATCAAACGTATTATGAATGTGGCCGAAAATCTCCCGAACGTATTCGAAAGTTTCTCGAACGCCTTCAAACCCATCGTGAATGTCTTTGAAAGTCTCTAAAACATCGTCGATCCTCTCATCGATGTCTTCAAACGTATTATGAATATTGTCAAAGAACTCTTGAATGTCTTCGAAAGTTTCTGAATGTCTTCGCACCTCTCGTGAATGTCTTTAAAAGTCTCTTAAGCGTCTTCAAACCCCACATGAATGTCTTCAAACATATTATGTACGCCGTCGAAAGTCTCTTAAACGTCTTCGAACCCCTCGTGAACGTCTTTGAAAGTCTCTCAAGCGTCTTCGAATCCCTCATGAATGTAATCAAACGTATTATGAATGTCGTCGAAAGTCTCTTGAACGTATTCGAAAGTTTCTTGAACGTCTTCAAACCCCTCGTGAATGTCTTTGAAAGTCCCTAAAACGTCGTCGAACCCCCTCATCGATGTCTCAAACGTATCATGAATATCGTTAAAGATCTCTTGAATGTCTTCGAACGTCACTGAAGGTCTTCGCACCTCTCATGAATGTCTTCAAACTTCTTATGAACGTTTTCGAAAGTTTTTTGAATAACTCACGAACATCTTCAAACGTCTCATGATCATCGTAGAAAGTCTCTTGAAACTCTTTGAAGGCCTCATGCACCTCTTCAAACGTCTTATGAATGCCGTCGAAAGTCTCTTGAATGTCTTCAAACGTATTACGAATGTCTTTGGACAAACCCCTCGTGAATGTCTTTGAAAGCCTCTCTTAAGCGTCTTCGAACCCCTCATGAATGTCTTCAAACGTATTATGAATGTCGTCAAAAGTCTCTTGATCGTATTCGAAAGTTTCTTGAACGTCTTCAATCCCCTTGTAAATGTCTTTTAAAGTCTCTTAAACGACTTCGAATCCCTCACCAATGTCTTTAAACGTATTATAAATATCGTCACAGTTCTCTTGAACGTCTTCGAAAGTCTCCGAAGGTCTTCGCACCTCTCATGAATGTCTTCAAACGTCTTATGAACGTTTTCGAAAGTCTCTTGAATGTCTCACGAACATCTTCAAACGTCTCATGAACGTCGTAGAAAGGCTCTTGAATCTTTTTGAACCCCTCATGCGTGTCTTCAAACGCCTTATGAATGTTTTCGAACGTCTCTTAAATGGCTCCGAACATCGTATGAATGTCTTCGGAAGTCTCCGGAACGTTTCATGAACGACTATCGAAAATCTTCGAATGCCTCGCAAACTTCCAACAAACGGCTCACAAACGTCTAACGAACGTATACCGATGAATGTCTTCGATTATCATTGGGCGATTATATTAATTTATTTTCAATCAAATTCCATACAAAAAAAGAGTTTCACACTCGAAAGTAATATTGTTTTCAGTTGCACAATCCGATAGCTGGTGATGCTGACATAACTAAGTACGGGGTGAGGAGAATAAAAAGTACATAATGTTACATTTATTTTATTTGCATGAATCTTTGTGATTCAGCCACCAATTACATATTTCTGATGCGATCAATCATTAACCGTGAGAGGGTCGTTACATTAAGACTCAGCGATGGTTAGTAAAGAACGATCACTATTGCAGTCATAATGGTATTTACAAAATCGAGAGTACCTATTGAACAAAATGTCGAAACTTTTTTGAAGTCCATATTCGAGTCATCTTGAGAAAAGAATCCTGAATTGAGATAAAGTTCAGCACTTGTGAGTTTGCAGTCGGTGAATAATATAATGTCCTTTTCCATACATTATCTTTTTTACCAGTCTGCACCGCACCAATTACATATTTTGATTTCTCTAGTTGGGAGGCAGCTTTTACGGTCCATGAATGTTTCGTTGTGCTTTGAAGCGATGGACAGTCGTATAGATCCCAAGAGCGAAAACCCACATTCAAGTATCGCCCACTTTCCAATGGTCGATGTAATGATAATTTATTGATCTCATCTAATATTATGTGGGGCATACGCCATTGTATCTTGAGTAATTCAACTTCTACCTCTAGTAGTTGATGATGACTGAATGCACAATTATTGCCATCGCGTGAAGGTATTAGAATTAACTCATGACGAGCATTAATTTTCGTCGAAAATATATTTTATGTACAGCACTAGTTTTTCCAGTTCTGTCACAAACTATGATATGAAATCGGCGCTGTGATGTGATCGATACTATGATAGTGATTCATCATATGAAAAACACATGTCGTAATCAATAGTAAATACTTCATGATATTGATACATATCCTCTGCTACGTTCTTCGCATCAGTCTTTGCACACTCTCATCTTCTCTCTATAATTAGTTAAAAAAACACTCCAAGTAGGCATTTACAGTGAATGGATGTGTTGCTTTCCAATTGGAGTTGATGATTTGAAGCCACTTATTAGTATCATTTGATAGTCGGATGGCGCAGTGCTTTATTGCTCCATAATCGATCTCATGTGATTGCAGTTTATCCGTTGATCTAAAGTAATGCCGACACCAGCGAAATAATAGATAGTTGTTTAATTCGTCTAGCACATATGACGATATAGTAATTGTGTTAACTTCATACACCGATGGCATATATATTTTTTAATGGTTGTCTCTGTTCTGCGCTCACGAGGCTTGACAGGTTCTTTATCTATGTGATATGCCGTACATTGTTATCTTCGGTATCTTGTATGTACAGCAAATTGATATGCTTTTCTTCTTTTTATGTTGAGCCATGCGTATCGGAGCAATGTCTTCTTCGGTGGTACACACATTAATGGATAAATTATTTTGAAGCAAATTTTTTTTTTTTAATTTGACCTATAGTTATTGGGAATTCAATATTCGATAGATTCAATACCGTTGAATAATGCATGTAAGAAGATCCGTGGTCACTGTTTCGTTCAGCTGGGTATAAAGCTGTAACTGTGACCCATGCGAAACGTGCATTATCTCTTGATTGCACATTAATCGCAGCCCTCATAATCATTATTTCCCGTGGCAATGAGATATAACATTTAACGCGTATTGATTTATACTTATTTACATTTATTGTAAGATTACGTATCTTTTGTAAAGCTCAACCACTTCCACGTTGTTGGAATTCATCGAGCAGAACTTAAAGTATAGACCATCAGGCGTTCAAGTCGAGTTCTCGCCACATTAACTCATCACCGTTGTGTCCTGCACCCATGCATATAGAATGCCTGTACATGAAATACTTCAATCCTTCCAGATTCGGTATTTGGCCTATCAATGACTATTGATGTTTAGTTGATAATCGGTGGCGCTTAATTCGGCTTTGCGATTTCAGTACTTTGATGAACTCGACGATCTGTATCTCCCACACAGCAAAGTCGTCGATCGAACTTAAGAGCGTGGCTTGGTTGTGCAAGATTTCTTCTGATGGTTCATTGGTGTTCTCCATATTAACGAGTTGAAAAGTCTTGCCAGAGAGATATGTGAACTCACTGCTTCATTCAAAGTGTGGCCACTTTTGAGCGCTGCGGACGATTAAAAATGGTCTCCCATCAGAAAATATTTTTGTCGTTCCCTTCTAGCTCGGAAAATGTAATAGAATCACCTCCACCAGAGTTTTTCAATATCACGCTGATATCTTTTAACATGGAAAGCATGAAAAATAAATACACACGCAGAACGAGCCGATCGGGGTTCAACGGGAGCAAAAAATAAAAGTATTTTTGTGAGTATTCCAGACCGCGAGTGCATCTATACTCAAACGGTGCATGCAGTGGGATCAGTGGTAGAAGCCTAAAAAAAAAAATCTCCGGCCATAGATCCACAAAGTCGATCGTTTTGTAATAAATACCTCGTTTTCGTATGTGTTTTGGATAGGCAAGACATTACTTGAGCGGAATGTTATTTTTTCAAAATGTTCCCTATGCTCGGAGGCTGGCATTGAACGTCGACGAAGAAAAAAAATTGTCTTTATAATATGGCTGATTTGGTAAAAACTGTATAGCCTCAAGTGTCACTTGAATAGGTTTGATGTTGCTCTGCGGAGAGCGCTATGATTCGTGACAGGCTGGACTTCATACATACTGGAACACGTGGCAATATATATTAAAAACTCGAAGATGCTCTTTATAATACGCGAGTTCAGTCTCCATGACCTAGACGCGGTTCTGTAGAGATCGCGAAAGTCAATGATTGGCGAGCCTGGCCAGCTTTCACCTCTATGAGTGCACACTTTTCTGGACAGCAGATGCCTACCCCTACAGGGATAGTTCAAGAAAAAAAACTTTCGTTTATCCCCTGGCCAGGATGCACTATCTTGCAAGGTTTTTTTCTACAATAAGTCCCCACCCTACTATAAGCCTATGAGGATCCAAAAATCGAAATCCGAAGAAGGATCGGACCAGCAGTTTTCGCCATTCCAGTCGTCAACCTCCGAGGTGTCCTTGTGGAATAGTCGGAAAACGGAAAATCAGTTAAGAAAAATGTCGAACCAAATTGAAGTGATCGATCTCGTCGATGATGAGATGGAGGTTGTCGTGAATATCGCCCATGACGACGAAGTGGAAGTTGGGGTAGACGGAGACGTTATTGATATCGCCGATGATGACGATGATTAGTTTAACCATGGGGCTAACTTGTCCAGACCTGCATGATCTCAAGTGTCGGCATCAAGGCTTGACGTTGCACTCCTTGTATATATTATCATTCAGAGATGAAAAACTAAAGCCCTGTACAATGGAAATGCATTTTTTTTCTCCCGGATCACTGTCTTCGTCACATGCTGTCGTAAAATTTTATGGGTTTTCAAGTGTGGACCTATGGAATGATGAGGCTCAAGTTGCACATGCGAAGCGATAGGGTATGACGGTCCCTGGCGCTCGACGTAAGAAAAAAAAGAGTCGTAAAATTTGAGACTTTCGGACGAGGTGGTTGAAACGTTGCCGTGTATAACAGCGTCTCGGACATGAGCCTCCGTCGAGATAGTTGAAAAAAAGAACATCTGGATAAATTCATGCACCTTTTCTTAGCCCTCTACGTGACTTCTTAAGAGACAACGTTACACACACACACACACGCACGCACGCACGCACGCACGCACGCACGCACGCACGCATGCACGCATGCCGACCTCCCCACGACCGTAGCGCCACCTTGGCTTCCCTACACGCACGCACGCAGACACGGCGACCTCCCCACGACCGTAGCGCCACCTTGGCTTCCCTACACGCAGGCACGCACGCACGCACACACGCCGACCTCCCCACAACCGTAGCGCCACCTTGGCTTCCCTACACGCACGCACGCACGCACACACGCCGACCTCCCCACGACCGCAGCGCCACCTTGGCTTTTCTACACGCATGCACGCACGCACGCATGCACGCACGCACATACACACAAAATACCCATCAACCCCCCCCCCTCCCCAGTCGCTGCACGGACCACATGACCCCCCCCCCTCCACATAGGCCTCTCTGTGACGTCACACGCGCCCGGCGACCTCCCCACGACGGTGGCGCCACCTTGGCTTCACCACTTTTGACACACAACCTCCCCTTGAGTTAGAACCGCTACAGCTATTCTACTGTATCGACTAAACGAAGCCAAAATCGCGATTTTTTTATTCTTCAAAAAGTGCTTATTTTGGCCCACATATTGATTATCCATGGTTAAATCAAGGCGCCGGAGATATCGTAATCGTGCCGCCATTTGTGACGGTCGATATTTTCTCTACACGGAACGAGAACTTAAGCACGAGAGCTAGGTGCGAGAAACCGTCACCTTCGGCCGTTCCTCCCGTGCGCGTGCATCCGCAGTACCCGGGGCGCCAGAGAATTTTGTATCGCCGGATTTCTCAACCGGACTAAACTGGGGTCGGGGTGATCAAACTCGACCCGTCAGGCGGAGGCTGGAGCCCTCCTGGATTTTTGGTTTCCCCCGGAATCTTAACCGGGTTCGGAGTCTGGAGACCTCCTCGATTTTTAATGGCCGGAATCGTTTAACCGGACTAAACAGGATGCACTTACACGGGAAAGGACGGTTGCGGTACAGCACGGCCGCTCAGGCTGTGGGTTGTGGTAGAGGGGTCGGGATTCACTGGGGAGTAGCGTGAACGATCACGGGATCTGTCGCCTTCGCGACACCGGAAACGTCACTAAGTGCGGGAGCCGATGGATTATCCACCCGAGAACTTATCACGTAAACGAAATTTAATCGCGAACACGAACTGCACGCGAAACGTTACACGAACGGGAACGAGAGAGCACGACGACGTCCCTCTAACGCGAGAACGAGAGCGCGAGAGAGACACGACACGTCTCTCCATCGCGGCGTCTGATCGACAACTCTCTCACGATATCTTCAAAATCGGGAGCGATCGCGATTTTAGGAGACAACCGTCTCACGCGAAGATTCGGTAGCAACTCTGTACCTCGCGCGACCAAGGCTGGCGTGCGCGGGATTATGCGAGAGCGAGACAGAGCGCGTTAACGGAAAAAATGTCAACACGCTCGCGGCATCGGACCATGCGAAATCGCCGGTTCAAGCGAGAACTTTATCTCGTATAATATCGAGAGCTGAAATATTATTTCGGGAGCTGGAATATTCTAATAGAATATTCCTTTCGGAATCTATATTTTCTGCCCGAGTTACCCCGAAAACGGAACGATAACAAATCGGGACCTTTTCTCATCGGTAACATGGAGGCTCTCGGAGATCGCATCCCCTGGCCACCGTGCGAAAGCCGGCAAAGCTTCTGTCCAGAAGCGCGGCGCGGAGGTCTCCAGCCTCCGTCCGTAACCTAAATGGCCCGCTCTCCAGCACGATGCACCACTACGGTGGGGCGCCGGCGTTTCAGCCGGGCGTGCACCGATTCCCCGAGAGGCCTCACTGGGTGCATCCCTCGGTCGGGATTGCTCGGTACCTTGAGCCATACGCCGCTCGACCGAGTTCCGCACGCCAACCCAACCAAAACGAAAACACAACCCAAAACCTCAAACGTAACAAGACAAACATTCTAGAGAAAGGACCCTTAACACTAACGGATGGTTCGCAACCCGGGCATCGAGAACATATCTTAATCATCGGTAGCATTTTTGTGACGTGGCTAAAAAAATCACGACACAACTCCCCACCCCTTAAGGGTGGTTACGATCAGGGAACTACGTGATCTCTGCTAAGCAAAAGCCGTAGCTAAAATGCACACGGTAGCAATCATTGTCCTTCCCAGTTGCAGTCGGTAGCTCAAAACGGTGGGAAGGACCGAGACCTACTGCGGGAAACCAAGTACCCGCAGCGCGAGAAACAAAACCAGAACACCAAACAATTATTCGTATTCAATGGCTAATATTCATCTCTCCCGTTACAGTCGGTAACCTAAACGTGGGAGAAATCGAGATCTACTGTGGGCGAGTAATCGCCCCACAGCACGAGAAAATATAATCGCAAAAAAAACTAAACAAATATTTTTGCGTAAACGGTAGCCTGGTTGTCTCTTCCAGTTACAAATCGGAAGCCTTAATATCGGGGAAGAGACCGAGACCTGCCGCGGACGGATAACCGTCCTGCGACGCGAGAAATAAATTGGACCAAACGATCCACAAGTACCACCACTAAGGACGGAACAATCGAACCAGAATCGGACTTACCAAATCAGCCGGAGTGTCCTTACTTCGGTGGTGGCTCCGGGAACTCTACGGGAACTGCTCCAAGTTTTCTATCCCCTTCTCCGGGGTACTTAGTGCCGAGAACTGAGTCGCGTCGTCGCGACTCACGGGAACTACGAGGTTTATTTTCCTCGCCGGGGAACAGGGGCAGTTCCCCCTATCGCAGTTCCCCCTATCGCGGGAACTGCGGGACATCACGGTCCTGCACGAGAACTGGGGCCGGAGGCCCCTCATGGCGTGAACTGCGGGACGTTGCCGCCCTGCGCGAGAACCCAGGCTAATTCCCGTATTGCGAGAACTGTGAGGCGTTGTGGCCTCTGCGAACGCCAAGGCCAGAGGCCGGGCTGGCATGGCGGAGATCCATTGCCGTGTTGCCACTTCGCACGAGAACGATGGGCCAGAGGCCCACATTGCGGGAAATGTGAGACGTTGTTGCCTTACGCGAGAACTCTGGGCCAGAGGCCCATATTGCGGGAGCTGTGGGGTGTTGCCACCTCACACGGAACTATGGGCCAGAGGCCTTTAACGGGAGCTTTTAGGGGTCAGCCACGAATGCGGGCTCTACCCGATGGGTGCCTCTACTTGCGTCCGACCCGACGTTAACTATCACGTCATTCCAAGGATGGATTTCCTTCGGGGGAGACCTATCTGTAGCTGAGGGTGATCCTCGTAACTGCCTTCGCCGGTTTGCAGGTTCGGTAACTGGTCGGCGTGGTGTCGCTACACGGGACCTTGTCGAGAACCTATGTCGTCAAGGCTTATCACGGGAGGCAGAGGAGATTTCCTCACTCGCCTCCTTGTCCGTTTCCCGGATTGCAAAGGGGTAACGGGTCGTGGACACGCCTGACGGTCTTATCGGTAGCACAAGGGACGCCGGTAGTCCGAACATTCTCTATGCCGGTAACCCATTTTGCCGTAATTGCAGCAGCTGGGTTCACTCGGCTTTTCGGTAGCCTCGGTAGCGGGGGCGCGGCTTTGCTCGCCTTGTCCCTCTGGAACTGGCCCATAAAGGGGCCTCGGGAATCACTGGCGTGGTGGCGCAGACCGCGAGAGGTTGCGCTTGTTGCATGGTAGCAACGAGGCGTCCAATATCTCGAGAGCCTCGTGGCTGCGCTAGGCGTCACGCGCCGGCCGCCTGGGGCGACCCGGTCGGGTCGGCTGTCCCAAGGTCGAGCTCCGCGGGCCCAGTGCCAGGTCCGCGATCGGTAAAACCTCGTCCGTTTCTCCGGACGAGCGTTCCGAGAGCCATGACGGGAGCTCAGGTACCCTGTCTCCGGTCGCCATGGGGTATTCCCCCCGGGACACTCGGAACACGAAAGTGTGGCTGGCTGAATCGAGAGCTGATACACTGTATCCCATTTCGTCGAATTGAGTTCGACGAGGTCGAGAGCAGGAGACAGAACAGAAAAAAAAAATTAAAAATAACAAAACAACATATCTGTCTGTTTGGAAAAATAATTTTTTTCCAAAAGGCGAGATCGGGGGGAACTTTTCTTCCCCCGTCCGAGAACCCTGAAACAGGAATGTGAGAGAAGTTAGCACCGCCATTTTGGAAAATCAAAAAAATAAAGATTGTGCTAGGTTGTGCTAGGAATGTTCAACGTTGTGCCGCAAGCCGTTTTTGAAAATTTCAAAGAATGACGGAAATATTCGAAAAAAACGTTTTTAAGGCGCAACACCGCCATTTTGTCGGAATGTAAAATAAAACGTTGTGCTAGATTGTACTAGGTCTGTGCTATCTTGTGCCGCAAACCGCATTCCGATATCGTAATTAATGTCCAAAAACATCGAATTTGAAAAAAAAATCGCCGCACCGCCATTTTGTCGGAATGAAAAATAAAAAATTGTGCTAGATTGTGCTAGGCGTGCGCGAACTTGTGCCGCAAACCGCATGTCGATATCACAATTAGTTTCATAGGAAATCACCTTTGAAAAATTGGAAAAAAACGTTTATAAGGCCCAAAATCGCTATTTTGTCGGAACGAAAAAAAAAATAGTTGTGCTGGGTTGTGCTAGGCTTGTGCTGGCTTGTGCCGAAAACCGCATACCGATATCCCAATTAATTTCAAAAATTTGGTGGACCGCCATTTTCCGGAACGAAAAAAAAAAGTTGTGCTGGGTTGTGCTAGGCTTGTGCTGGCTTGTGCCGCAAACCGCATACCGATATCCCAATTAGTTTCTGAGAAAATCAAATTTCAAAAATTTGGAGGACCGCCATTTTTCGGAACGAAAAAAAAAAGTTCTGCTGGGTTGTGCTAGGCTTGTGCTGGCTTGTGCCGCAAACCGCATACCGATATCCCAATTAGTTTCTGAGAAAATCAAAATTCAAAAATTTGGAGGACCGCCATTTTTCGGAACGAAAAAAAAAGTTGTGCTGGGTTGTGCTAGCCTTGTGCTGGCTTGTGCCGCAAACCGCATACCGATATCCCAATTAGTTTCTGAGAAAATCAAATTTCAAAACTTTGGAGGACCGTCATTTTTCGGAACGAAAAAGAAAAAGTTGTGCTGGGTTGTGCTAGGCTTGTGCTGGCTTGTGCCGCAAACCGCATACCGATATCCCAATTAGTTTCTGAGAAAATCAAATTTCAAAAATTTGGAGGACCGCCATTTTTCGGAACGAAAAAAAAAAGTTGTGCTGGGTTGTGCTAGCCTTGTGCTGGCTTGTGCCGAAAACCGCATCCCGATATCCCAATTAGTTTCTGAGAAAATCAAATTTCAAAAATTTGGAGGACCGCCATTTTTCGGAACGAAAAAAAAAAAGTTGTGCTGGGTTGTGCTAGCCTTGTGCTGGCTTGTGCCGAAAACCACATCCCGATATCCCAATTAGTTTCTGAGAAAATCAAATTTAAAAAATTTGGAGGACAACCATTTTTCGGAACGAAAAAAAAAAGTTGTGCTGGGTTGTGCTAGGCTTGTGCTGGCTTGTGCCGAAAACCGCATCCCGGTATCCCAATTAGTTTCTGAGAAAATCAAATTTCAAAAATTTGGAGGACCGCCAGTTTTCGGAACGAAAAAAAAAAGTTGTGCTGGGTTGTGCTAGGCTTGTGCTGGCTTGTGCCGAAAACCGCATCCCAATATCCCAATTAGTTTCTGAGAAAATCAAGATTCAAAAATTTGGAGGACCGCCATTTTTCGGAACGAAAAAAAAAAGTTGTGCTGGGTTGTGCTAGCCTTGTGCTGGCTTGTGCCGAAAACCGCATCCCGATATCCCAATTAGTTTCTGAGAAAATCAAATTTCTAAAATTTAGAGGACCGCCAGTTTTCGGAACGAAAAAAAAAAAAGTTGTCCTGGGTTGTGCTAGCCTTGTGCTGGCTTGTGCCGAAAACCGCATCCCGATATCCCAATTAGTTTCTGAGAAAATAAAATTTCAAAAATTTGGAGGACCGCCATTTTTCGGAACGAAAAAAAAAAGTTGTGCTGGGTTGTGCTAGGCTTGTGCTGGCTTGTGCCGCAAACCGCATACCGATATCCCAATTAGTTTCTGAGAAAATCAAAATTCAAAAATTTGGAGGACCGCCATTTTTCGGAACGAAAAAAAAAAGTTGTGCTGGGTTGTGCTAGGCTTGTGCTGGCTTGTGCCGCAAACCGCATACCGATATCCCAATTAGTTTCTGAGAAAATAATTTCAAAAATTTGGAGGACCGTCATTTTTCGGAACGAAAAAGAAAAGTTTGTGCTGGGTTGTGCTAGGCTTGTGCTGGCTTGTGCCGCAAACCGCATACCGATATCCCAATTAGTTTCTGAGAAAATCAAATTTAAAAAATTTGGAGGACCGCCATTTTTCGGAACGAAAAAAAAAAGTTGTGCTGGGTTGTGCTAGGCTTGTGCTGGCTTGTGCCGCAAACCGCATACCGATATCCCAATTAGTTTCTGAGAAAATCAAATTTCAAAAATTTGGTGGACCGCCATTTTTTGGAACGAAAAAAAAAAAGTTGTGCTGGGTTGTGCTAGCCTTGTGCTGGCTTGTGCCGAAAACCGCATCCCGATATCCCAATTAGTTTCTGAGAAAATCAAATTTCAAAAATTTGGAGGACCGCCATTTTTCGGAACGAAAAAAAAAAGTTGTGCTAGCCTTGTGCTGGCTTGTGCCGAAAACCGCATCCCGATATCCCAATTAGTTTCTGAGAAAATCAAATTTCAAAAATTTGGAGGACCGCCATTTTTCGGAACGAAAAAAAAAAAGTTGTGCTGGGTTGTGCTAGCCTTGTGCTGGCTTGTGCCGAAAACCACATCCCGATATCCCAATTAGTTTCTGAGAAAATCAAATTTAAAAAATTTGGAGGACAGCCATTTTTCGGGACGAAAAAAAAAAGTTGTGCTGGGTTGTGCTAGGCTTGTGCTGGCTTGTGCCGAAAACCGCATCCCGGTATCCCAATTAGTTTCTGAGAAAATCAAATTTCCAAAATTTGGAGGACCGCCAGTTTTCGGAACGAAAAAAAAAAAGTTGTGCTGGGTTGTGCTAGGCTTGTGCTGGCTTGTGCCGAAAACCGCATCCCGATATCCCAATTAGTTTCTGAGAAAATCAAATTTCAAAAATTTGGAGGACCGCCATTTTTCGGAACGAAAAAAAAAAAAGGTGTGCTGGGTTGTGCTAGCCTTGTGCTGGCTTGTGCCGAAAACCGCATCCCGATATCCCAATTAGTTTCTGAGAAAATCAAATTTCAAAAATTTGGAGGACCGCCATTTTTCGGAACGAAAAAAAAAAGTTGTGCTGGGTTGTGATAGGCTTGTGCTGACTTGTGCCGCAAACCGCATACCGATATCCCAATTAGTTTCTGAGAAAATCAAAATTCAAAAATTTGGAGGACCGCCATTTTTCGGAACGAAAAAAAAAAGTTGTGCTGGGTTGTGCTAGGCTTGTGCTGGCTTGTGCCGCAAACCGCATACCGATATCCCAATTAGTTTCTGAGAAAATCAAATTTCAAAAATTTGGAGGACCGTCATTTTTCGGAACGAAAAAGAAAAGTTTGTGCTGGGTTGTGCTAGGCTTGTGCTGGCTTGTGCCGCAAACCGCATACCGATATCCCAATTAGTTTCTGAGAAAATCAAATTTCAAAAATTTGGTGGACCGCCATTTTTTGGAACGAAACAAAAAAAAGTTGTGCTGGGTTGTGCTAGGCTTGTGCTGGCTTGTGCCGCAAACCGCATACCGATATCCCAATTAGTTTCTGAGAAAATCAAATTTCAAAAATTTGGAGGACCGCCATTTTTCGGAACGAAAAAAAAAAGTTGTGCTGGGTTGTGCTAGCATTGTGCTGGCTTGTGCCGAAAACCGCATCCCGATATCCCAATTAGTTTCTGAGAAAATCAAATTGCAAAAATTTGGAGGACCGCCATTTTTCGGAACGAAAAAAAAAAGTTGTGCTGGGTTGTGCTAGCCTTGTGCTGGCTTGTGCCGAAAACCGCATCCCGATATCCCAATTAGTTTCTGAGAAAATCAAATTTCAAAAATTTAGAGGACCGCCACTTTTCGGAACGAAAAAAAAAAGTTGTGCTGGGTTGTGCTAGGCTTGTGCTGGCTTGTGCCGAAAACCGCATCCCGATATCCCAATTAGTTTCTGAGAAAATCAAATTTCAAAAATTTGGAGCACCGCCATTTTTCGGAACGAAAAAAAAAAGTTGTGCTGGGTTGTGCTAGCCTTGTGCTGGCTTGTGCCGAAAACCGCATCCCGATATCCCAATTAGTTTCTGAGAAAATCAAATTTCAAAAATTTAGAGGACCGCCAGTTTTCGGAACGAAAAAAAAAGTTGTGCTGGGTTGTGCTAGCCTTGTGCTGGCTTGTGCCGAAAACCGCATCCCGATATCCCAATTAGTTGCTGAGAAAATCAAATTTCAAAAATTTGGAGGACCGCCATTTTTCGGAACGAAAAAAAAAAGTTGTGCTGGGTTGTGCTAGGCTTGTGCTGGCTTGTACCGAAAACCGCATCCCGATATACCAATTAGTTTCTGAGAAAATCAAATTTCAAAAATTTGGAGGACCGCCATTTTTCGGAACGAAAAAAAAAAGTTGTGCTAGCCTTGTGCTGGCTTGTGCCGAAAACCGCATCCCGATATCCCAATTAGTTTCTGAGAAAATCAAATTTCAAAAATTTGGAGGACAACCATTTTTCGGAACGAAAAAAAAAAGTTGTGCTGGGTTGTGCTAGCATTGTGCTGGCTTGTGCCGAAAACCGCATCCCAATATCCCAATTAGTTTCTGAGAAAATCAAATTGCAAAAATTTGGAGGACCGCCATTTTTCGGAACGAAAAAAAAAAGTTGTGCTAGCCTTGTGCTGGCTTGTGCCGAAAACCGCATCCCGATATCCCAATTAGTTTCTGAGAAAATCAAATTTCAAAAATTTGGAGGACAACCAATTTTCGGAACGAAAAAAAAAAGTTGTGCTGGGTTGTGCTAGGCTTGTGCTGGCTTGTGCCCAAAACCGCATCCCGGTATCCCAATTAGTTTCTGAGAAAATCAAATTTCAAAAATTTGGAGGACCGCCAGTTTTCGGAACGAAAAAAAAAAAGTTGTGCTGGGTTGTGCTAGGCTTGAGCTGGATTGTGCCGAAAACCGCATCCCGATATCCCAATTAGTTTCTGAGAAAATACAATTTCAAAAATTTAGAGGACCGCCACTTTTCGGAACGAAAAAAAAAAGTTGTGCTGGGTTGTGCTAGGCTTGTGCTGGCTTGTGCCGAAAACCGCATCCCGATATCCCAATTAGTTTCTGAGAAAATCAAATTTCAAAAATTTGGAGCACCGCCATTTTTCGGAACGAAAAAAAAAAGTTGTGCTGGGTTGTGCTAGCCTTGTGCTGGCTTGTGCCGAAAACCGCATCCCGATATCCCAATTAGTTTCTGAGAAAATCAAATTTCAAAAATTTAGAGGACCGCCAGTTTTCGGATCGAAAAAAAAAGTTGTGCTGGGTTGTGCTAGCCTTGTGCTGGCTTGTGCCGAAAACCGCATCCCGATATCCCAATTAGTTGCTGAGAAAATCAAATTTCAAAAATTTGGAGGACCGCCATTTTTCGGAACGAAAAAAAAAAGTTGTGCTGGGTTGTGCTAGGCTTGTGCTGGCTTGTACCGAAAACCGCATCCCGATATACCAATTAGTTTCTGAGAAAATCAAATTTCAAAAATTTGGAGGACCGCCATTTTTCGGACCGAAAAAAAAAAGTTGTGCTGGGTTGTGCTAGCCTTGTGCTGGCTTGTGCCGAAAACCGCATCCCGATATCCCAATTAGTTTCTGAGAAAATCAAATTTCAAAAATTTGGGGGACCGCCATTTTTCGGAACAAAAAAAAAAGTTGTGCTGGGTTGTGCTAGCCTTGTGCTGGCTTGTGCCGAAAACCGCATCCCGATATCCCAATTAGTTTCTGAGAAAATCAAATTTAAAAAATTTAGAGGACCGCCACTTTTCGGAACGAAAAAAAAAAGTTGTGCTGGGTTGTGCTAGGCTTGTGCTGGCTTGTGCCGAAAACCGCATCCCGATATCCCAATTAGTTTCTGAGAAAATCAAATTTCAAAAATTTGGAGCACCGCCATTTTTCGGAACGAAAAAAAAAAGTTGTGCTGGGTTGTGCTAGCCTTGTGCTGGCTTGTGCCGAAAACCGCATCCCGATATCCCAATTAGTTTCTGAGAAAATCAAATTTCAAAAATTTAGAGGACCGCCAGTTTTCGGAACGAAAAAAAAAGTTGTGCTGGGTTGTGCTAGCCTTGTGCTGGCTTGTGCCGAAAACCGCATCCCGATATCCCAATTAGTTGCTGAGAAAATCAAATTTCAAAAATTTGGAGGACCGCCATTTTTCGGAACGAAAAAAAAAAGTTGTGCTGGGTTGTGCTAGGCTTGTGCTGGCTTGTACCGAAAACCGCATCCCGATATACCAATTAGTTTCTGAGAAAATCAAATTTCAAAAACTTGGAGGACCGGCATTTTTCGGAACGAAAAAAAAAAAGTTGTGCTAGGTTGTGCTAGCCTTGTGCTGGCTTGTGCCGAAAACCGCATCCCGATATCCCATTTAGTTTCTGAGAAAATCAAATTTCAAAAATTTGGGGGACCGCCATTTTTCGGAACGAAAAAAAAAAAGTTGTGCTGGGTTGTGCTAGCCTTGTGCTGGCTTGTGCCGAAAACCGCATCCCGATATCCCAATTAGTTTCTGAGAAAATCAAATTTAAAAAATTTGGAGGACAACCATTTTTCGGAACGAAAAAAAAAAGTTGTGCTGGGTTGTGCTAGGCTTGTGCTGGCTTGTGCCGAAAACCGCATCCCGATATCCCAATTAGTTTCTGAGAAAATCAAATTTCAAAAATTTGGAGGACCGCCATTTTTCGGAACGAAAAAAAAAAGTTGTGCTGGGTTGTGCTAGCCTTGTGCTGGCTTGTGCCGAAAACCGCATCCCGATATCCCAATTAGTTTCTGAGAAAATCAAATTTCAAAAATTTGGAGGACCGCCATTTTTCGGAACGAAAAAAAAAAGTTGTGCTGGGTTGTGCTAGCCTTGTGCTGGCTTGTGCCGAAAACCGCATCCCGATATCCCAATTAGTTTCTGAGAAAATCAAATTGCAAAAATTTGGAGGATCGCCATTTTTCGGAACGAAAAAAAAAAGTTGTGCTGGGTTGTGCTAGCCTTGTGCTGGCTTGTGCCGAAAACCGCATCCCGATATCCCAATTAGTTTCTGAGAAAATCAAATTTAAAAAATTTGGACAACCATTTTTCGGAACGAAAAAAAAAAGTTGTGCTGGGTTGTGCTAGGCTTGTGCTGGCTTGTGCCGCAAACCGCATACCGATATCCCAATTAGTTTCTGAGAAAATCAAATTTCAAAACTTTGGTGGACCGTCATTTTTCGGAACGAAAAAGAAAAAGTTGTGCTGGGTTGTGCTAGGCTTGTGCTGGCTTGTGCCGCGAACCGCATACCGATATCCCAATTAGTTTCTGAGAAAATCAAATTTCAAAAATTTGGAGGACCGCCATTTTTCGGAACGAAAAAAAAAAGTTGCGCTGGGTTGTGCTAGCCTTGTGCTGGCTTGTGCCGAAAACCGCATCCCGATATCCCAATTAGTTTCTGAGAAAATCAAATTTCAAAAATTTGGAGGACCGCCATTTTTCGGAACGAAAAAAAAAAGTTGTGCTGGGTTGTGCTAGCCTTGTGCTGGCTTGTGCCGAAAACCACATCCCGATATCCCAATTAGTTTCTGAGAAAATCAAATTTAAAAAATTTGGAGGACAACCATTTTTCGGAACGAAAAAAAAAAGTTGTGCTGGGTTGTGCTAGGCTTGTGCTGGCTTGTGCCGAAAACCGCATCCCGGTATCCCAATTAGTTTCTGAGAAAATCAAATTTCAAAAATTTGGAGGACCGCCAGTTTTCGGAACGAAAAAAAAAAAGTTGTGCTGGGTTGTGCTAGGCTTGTGCTGGCTTGTGCCGAAAACCGCATCCCAATATCCCAATTAGTTTCTGAGAAAATCAAGATTCAAAAATTTGGAGGACCGCCATTTTTCGGAACGAAAAAAAAAAAGTTGTGCTGGGTTGTGCTAGCCTTGTGCTGGCTTGTGCCGAAAACCGCATCCCGATATCCCAATTAGTTTCTGAGAAAATCAAATTTCTAAAATTTAGAGGACCGCCAGTTTTCGGAACGAAAAAAAAAAAGTTGTCCTGGGTTGTGCTAGCCTTGTGCTGGCTTGTGCCGAAAACCGCATCCCGATATCCCAATTAGTTTCTGAGAAAATCAAATTTCAAAAATTTGGAGGACCGCCATTTTTCGGAACGAAAAAAAAAAGTTGTGCTGGGTTGTGCTAGGCTTGTGCTGGCTTGTGCCGCAAACCGCATACCGATATCCCAATTAGTTTCTGAGAAAATCAAATTTCAAAAATTTGGTGGACCGCCATTTTTTGGAACGAAAAAAAAAAAGTTGTGCTGGGTTGTGCTAGGCTTGTGCTGGCTTGTGCCGCAAACCGCATACCGATATCCCAATTAGTTTCTGAGAAAATCAAATTTCAAAAATTTGGACCACCGCCATTTTTCGGAACGAAAAAAAAAAGTTGTGCTGGGTTGTGCTAGCATTGTGCTGGCTTGTGCCGAAAACCGCATCCCGATATCCCAATTAGTTTCTGAGAAAATCAAATTGCAAAAATTTTGAGGACCGCCATTTTTCGGAACGAAAAAAAAAAGTTGTGCTGGGTTGTGCTAGCCTTGTGCTGGCTTGTGCCGAAAACCGCATCCCGATATCCCAATTAGTTTCTGAGAAAATCAAATTTCAAAAATTTGGAGGACCGCTATTTTTCGGAACGAAAAAAAAAGTTGTGCTAGCCTTGTGCTGGCTTGTGCCGAAAACCGCATCCCGATATCCCAATTAGTTTCTGAGAAAATCAAATATCAAAAATTTGGAGGACAACCATGGTTCGGAACGAAAAAAAAAAGTTGTGCTGGGTTGTGCTAGGCTTGTGCTGGCTTGTGCCGAAAACCGCATCCAGGTATCCCAATTAGTTTCTGAGAAAATCAAATTTCAAAAATTTGGGGGACCGCCATTTTTCGGAACGAAAAAAAAAAAGTTGTGCTGGGTTGTGCTAGCCTTGTGCTGGCTTGTGCCGAAAACCGCATCCCGATATCCCAATTAGTTTCTGAGAAAATCAAATTTAAAAAATTTGGACAACCATTTTTCGGAACGAAAAAAAAAAGTTGTGCTGGGTTGTGCTAGGCTTGTGCTGGCTTGTGCCGCAAACCGCATACCGATATCCCAATTAGTTTCTGAGAAAATCAAATTTCAAAACTTTGGAGGACCGTCATTTTTCGGAACGAAAAAGAAAAAGTTGTGCTGGGTTGTGCTAGGCTTGTGCTGGCTTGTGCCGCAAACCGCATACCGATATCCCAATTAGTTTCTGAGAAAATCAAATTTTAAAAATTTGGAGGACCGCCATTTTTCGGAACGAAAAAAAAAAGTTGTGCTGGGTTGTGCTAGCCTTGTGCTGGCTTGTGCCGAAAACCGCATCCCGATATCCCAATTAGTTTCTGAGAAAATCAAATTTCAAAAATTTGGAGGACCGCCATTTTTCGGAACGAAAAAAAAAAAGTTGTGCTGGGTTGTGCTAGCCTTGTGCTGGCTTGTGCCGAAAACCACATCCCGATATCCCAATTAGTTTCTGAGAAAATCAAATTTAAAAAATTTGGAGGACAACCATTTTTCGGAACGAAAAAAAAAAGTTGTGCTGGGTTGTGCTAGGCTTGTGCTGGCTTGTGCCGCAAACCGCATACCGATATCCCAATTAGTTTCTGAGAAAATCAAATTTAAAAAATTTGGAGGACCGCCATTTTTCGGAACGAAAAAAAAAAGTTGTGCTGGGTTGTGCTAGGCTTGTGCTGGCTTGTGCCGCAAACCGCATACCGATATCCCAATTAGTTTCTGAGAAAATCAAATTTCAAAAATTTGGTGGACCGCCATTTTTTGGAACGAAAAAAAAAAAGTTGTGCTGGGTTGTGCTAGCCTTGTGCTGGCTTGTGCCGAAAACCGCATCCCGATATCCCAATTAGTTTCTGAGAAAATCAAATTTCAAAAATTTGGAGGACCGCCATTTTTCGGAACGAAAAAAAAAAGTTGTGCTAGCCTTGTGCTGGCTTGTGCCGAAAACCGCATCCCGATATCCCAATTAGTTTCTGAGAAAATCAAATTTCAAAAATTTGGAGGACCGCCATTTTTCGGAACGAAAAAAAAAAAGTTGTGCTGGGTTGTGCTAGCCTTGTGCTGGCTTGTGCCGAAAACCACATCCCGATATCCCAATTAGTTTCTGAGAAAATCAAATTTAAAAAATTTGGAGGACAGCCATTTTTCGGGACGAAAAAAAAAAGTTGTGCTGGGTTGTGCTAGGCTTGTGCTGGCTTGTGCCGAAAACCGCATCCCGGTATCCCAATTAGTTTCTGAGAAAATCAAATTTCCAAAATTTGGAGGACCGCCAGTTTTCGGAACGAAAAAAAAAAAGTTGTGCTGGGTTGTGCTAGGCTTGTGCTGGCTTGTGCCGAAAACCGCATCCCGATATCCCAATTAGTTTCTGAGAAAATCAAATTTCAAAAATTTGGAGGACCGCCATTTTTCGGAACGAAAAAAAAAAAGTTGTGCTGGGTTGTGCTAGCCTTGTGCTGGCTTGTGCCGAAAACCGCATCCCGATATCCCAATTAGTTTCTGAGAAAATCAAATTTCTAAAATTTAGAGGACCGCCAGTTTTCGGAACGAAAAAAAAAAGTTGTGCGGGGTTGTGCTAGCCTTGTGCTGGCTTGTGCCGAAAACCGCATCCCGATATCCCAATTAGTTTCTGAGAAAATCAAATTTCAAAAATTTGGAGGACCGCCATTTTTCGGAACGAAAAAAAAAAGTTGTGCTGGGTTGTGATAGGCTTGTGCTGACTTGTGCCGCAAACCGCATACCGATATCCCAATTAGTTTCTGAGAAAATCAAAATTCAAAAATTTGGAGGACCGCCATTTTTCGGAACGAAAAAAAAAAGTTGTGCTGGGTTGTGCTAGGCTTGTGCTGGCTTGTGCCGCAAACCGCATACCGATATCCCAATTAGTTTCTGAGAAAATCAAATTTCAAAAATTTGGAGGACCGTCATTTTTCGGAACGAAAAAGAAAAGTTTGTGCTGGGTTGTGCTAGGCTTGTGCTGGCTTGTGCCGCAAACCGCATACCGATATCCCAATTAGTTTCTGAGAAAATCAAATTTCAAAAATTTGGTGGACCGCCATTTTTTGGAACGAAACAAAAAAAAGTTGTGCTGGGTTGTGCTAGGCTTGTGCTGGCTTGTGCCGCAAACCGCATACCGATATCCCAATTAGTTTCTGAGAAAATCAAATTTCAAAAATTTGGAGGACCGCCATTTTTCGGAACGAAAAAAAAAAGTTGTGCTGGGTTGTGCTAGCATTGTGCTGGCTTGTGCCGAAAACCGCATCCCGATATCCCAATTAGTTTCTGAGAAAATCAAATTGCAAAAATTTGGAGGACCGCCATTTTTCGGAACGAAAAAAAAAAGTTGTGCTGGGTTGTGCTAGCCTTGTACTGGCTTGTGCCGAAAACCGCATCCCGATATCCCAATTAGTTTCTGAGAAAATCAAATTTCAAAAATTTAGAGGACCGCCACTTTTCGGAACGAAAAAAAAAAGTTGTGCTGGGTTGTGCTAGGCTTGTGCTGGCTTGTGCCGAAAACCGCATCCCGATATCCCAATTAGTTTCTGAGAAAATCAAATTTCAAAAATTTGGAGCACCGCCATTTTTCGGAACGAAAAAAAAAAGTTGTGCTGGGTTGTGCTAGCCTTGTGCTGGCTTGTGCCGAAAACCGCATCCCGATATCCCAATTAGTTTCTGAGAAAATCAAATTTTAAAAATTTGGAGGACCGCCATTTTTCGGAACGAAAAAAAAAAGTTGTGCTGGGTTGTGCTAGCCTTGTGCTGGCTTGTGCCGAAAACCGCATCCCGATATCCCAATTAGTTTCTGAGAAAATCAAATTTCAAAAATTTGGAGGACCGCCATTTTTCGGAACGAAAAAAAAAAAGTTGTGCTGGGTTGTGCTAGCCTTGTGCTGGCTTGTGCCGAAAACCACATCCCGATATCCCAATTAGTTTCTGAGAAAATCAAATTTAAAAAATTTGGAGGACAACCATTTTTCGGAACGAAAAAAAAAAGTTGTGCTGGGTTGTGCTAGGCTTGTGCTGGCTTGTGCCGCAAACCGCATACCGATATCCCAATTAGTTTCTGAGAAAATCAAATTTAAAAAATTTGGAGGACCGCCATTTTTCGGAACGAAAAAAAAAAGTTGTGCTGGGTTGTGCTAGGCTTGTGCTGGCTTGTGCCGCAAACCGCATACCGATATCCCAATTAGTTTCTGAGAAAATCAAATTTCAAAAATTTGGTGGACCGCCATTTTTTGGAACGAAAAAAAAAAAGTTGTGCTGGGTTGTGCTAGCCTTGTGCTGGCTTGTGCCGAAAACCGCATCCCGATATCCCAATTAGTTTCTGAGAAAATCAAATTTCAAAAATTTGGAGGACCGCCATTTTTCGGAACGAAAAAAAAAAGTTGTGCTAGCCTTGTGCTGGCTTGTGCCGAAAACCGCATCCCGATATCCCAATTAGTTTCTGAGAAAATCAAATTTCAAAAATTTGGAGGACCGCCATTTTTCGGAACGAAAAAAAAAAAGTTGTGCTGGGTTGTGCTAGCCTTGTGCTGGCTTGTGCCGAAAACCACATCCCGATATCCCAATTAGTTTCTGAGAAAATCAAATTTAAAAAATTTGGAGGACAGCCATTTTTCGGGACGAAAAAAAAAAGTTGTGCTGGGTTGTGCTAGGCTTGTGCTGGCTTGTGCCGAAAACCGCATCCCGGTATCCCAATTAGTTTCTGAGAAAATCAAATTTCCAAAATTTGGAGGACCGCCAGTTTTCGGAACGAAAAAAAAAAAGTTGTGCTGGGTTGTGCTAGGCTTGTGCTGGCTTGTGCCGAAAACCGCATCCCGATATCCCAATTAGTTTCTGAGAAAATCAAATTTCAAAAATTTGGAGGACCGCCATTTTTCGGAACGAAAAAAAAAAAGTTGTGCTGGGTTGTGCTAGCCTTGTGCTGGCTTGTGCCGAAAACCGCATCCCGATATCCCAATTAGTTTCTGAGAAAATCAAATTTCTAAAATTTAGAGGACCGCCAGTTTTCGGAACGAAAAAAAAAAGTTGTGCGGGGTTGTGCTAGCCTTGTGCTGGCTTGTGCCGAAAACCGCATCCCGATATCCCAATTAGTTTCTGAGAAAATCAAATTTCAAAAATTTGGAGGACCGCCATTTTTCGGAACGAAAAAAAAAAGTTGTGCTGGGTTGTGATAGGCTTGTGCTGACTTGTGCCGCAAACCGCATACCGATATCCCAATTAGTTTCTGAGAAAATCAAAATTCAAAAATTTGGAGGACCGCCATTTTTCGGAACGAAAAAAAAAAGTTGTGCTGGGTTGTGCTAGGCTTGTGCTGGCTTGTGCCGCAAACCGCATACCGATATCCCAATTAGTTTCTGAGAAAATCAAATTTCAAAAATTTGGAGGACCGTCATTTTTCGGAACGAAAAAGAAAAGTTTGTGCTGGGTTGTGCTAGGCTTGTGCTGGCTTGTGCCGCAAACCGCATACCGATATCCCAATTAGTTTCTGAGAAAATCAAATTTCAAAAATTTGGTGGACCGCCATTTTTTGGAACGAAACAAAAAAAAGTTGTGCTGGGTTGTGCTAGGCTTGTGCTGGCTTGTGCCGCAAACCGCATACCGATATCCCAATTAGTTTCTGAGAAAATCAAATTTCAAAAATTTGGAGGACCGCCATTTTTCGGAACGAAAAAAAAAAGTTGTGCTGGGTTGTGCTAGCATTGTGCTGGCTTGTGCCGAAAACCGCATCCCGATATCCCAATTAGTTTCTGAGAAAATCAAATTGCAAAAATTTGGAGGACCGCCATTTTTCGGAACGAAAAAAAAAAGTTGTGCTGGGTTGTGCTAGCCTTGTACTGGCTTGTGCCGAAAACCGCATCCCGATATCCCAATTAGTTTCTGAGAAAATCAAATTTCAAAAATTTAGAGGACCGCCACTTTTCGGAACGAAAAAAAAAAGTTGTGCTGGGTTGTGCTAGGCTTGTGCTGGCTTGTGCCGAAAACCGCATCCCGATATCCCAATTAGTTTCTGAGAAAATCAAATTTCAAAAATTTGGAGCACCGCCATTTTTCGGAACGAAAAAAAAAAGTTGTGCTGGGTTGTGCTAGCCTTGTGCTGGCTTGTGCCGAAAACCGCATCCCGATATCCCAATTAGTTTCTGAGAAAATCAAATTTCAAAAATTTAGAGGACCGCCAGTTTTCGGAACGAAAAAAAAAGTTGTGCTGGGTTGTGCTAGCCTTGTGCTGGCTTGTGCCGAAAACCGCATCCCGATATCCCAATTAGTTGCTGAGAAAATCAAATTTCAAAAATTTGGAGGACCGCCATTTTTCGGAACGAAAAAAAAAAGTTGTGCTGGGTTGTGCTAGGCTTGTGCTGGCTTGTACCGAAAACCGCATCCCGATATACCAATTAGTTTCTGAGAAAATCAAATTTCAAAAATTTGGAGGACCGCCATTTTTCGGAACGAAAAAAAAAAGTTGTGCTAGCCTTGTGCTGGCTTGTGCCGAAAACCGCATCCCGATATCCCAATTAGTTTCTGAGAAAATCAAATTTCAAAAATTTGGAGGACAACCATTTTTCGGAACGAAAAAAAAAAGTTGTGCTGGGTTGTGCTAGCATTGTGCTGGCTTGTGCCGAAAACCGCATCCCGATATCCCAATTAGTTTCTGAGAAAATCAAATTGCAAAAATTTGGAGGACCGCCATTTTTCGGAACGAAAAAAAAAAGTTGTGCTAGCCTTGTGCTGGCTTGTGCCGAAAACCGCATCCCGATATCCCAATTAGTTTCTGAGAAAATCAAATTTCAAAAATTTGGAGGACAACCATTTTTCGGAACGAAAAAAAAAAGTTGTGCTGGGTTGTGCTAGGCTTGTGCTGGCTTGTGCCCAAAACCGCATCCCGGTATCCCAATTAGTTTCTGAGAAAATCAAATTTCAAAAATTTGGAGGACCGCCAGTTTTCGGAACGAAAAAAAAAAAGTTGTGCTGGGTTGTGCTAGGCTTGAGCTGGATTGTGCCGAAAACCGCATCCCGATATCCCAATTAGTTTCTGAGAAAATACAATTTCAAAAATTTAGAGGACCGCCACTTTTCGGAACGAAAAAAAAAAAGTTGTGCTGGGTTGTGCTAGGCTTGTGCTGGCTTGTGCCGAAAACCGCATCCCGATATCCCAATTAGTTTCTGAGAAAATCAAATTTCAAAAATTTGGAGCACCGCCATTTTTCGGAACGAAAAAAAAAAGTTGTGCTGGGTTGTGCTAGCCTTGTGCTGGCTTGTGCCGAAAACCGCATCCCGATATCCCAATTAGTTTCTGAGAAAATCAAATTTCAAAAATTTAGAGGACCGCCAGTTTTCGGATCGAAAAAAAAAGTTGTGCTGGGTTGTGCTAGCCTTGTGCTGGCTTGTGCCGAAAACCGCATCCCGATATCCCAATTAGTTGCTGAGAAAATCAAATTTCAAAAATTTGGAGGACCGCCATTTTTCGGAACGAAAAAAAAAAGTTGTGCTGGGTTGTGCTAGGCTTGTGCTGGCTTGTACCGAAAACCGCATCCCGATATACCAATTAGTTTCTGAGAAAATCAAATTTCAAAAATTTGGAGGACCGCCATTTTTCGGACCGAAAAAAAAAAGTTGTGCTGGGTTGTGCTAGCCTTGTGCTGGCTTGTGCCGAAAACCGCATCCCGATATCCCAATTAGTTTCTGAGAAAATCAAATTTCAAAAATTTGGGGGACCGCCATTTTTCGGAACAAAAAAAAAAGTTGTGCTGGGTTGTGCTAGCCTTGCGCTGGCTTGTGCCGAAAACCGCATCCCGATATCCCAATTAGTTTCTGAGAAAATCAAATTTAAAAAATTTAGAGGACCGCCACTTTTCGGAACGAAAAAAAAAAGTTGTGCTGGGTTGTGCTAGGCTTGTGCTGGCTTGTGCCGAAAACCGCATCCCGATATCCCAATTAGTTTCTGAGAAAATCAAATTTCAAAAATTTGGAGCACCGCCATTTTTCGGAACGAAAAAAAAAAGTTGTGCTGGGTTGTGCTAGCCTTGTGCTGGCTTGTGCCGAAAACCGCATCCCGATATCCCAATTAGTTTCTGAGAAAATCAAATTTCAAAAATTTAGAGGACCGCCAGTTTTCGGAACGAAAAAAAAAGTTGTGCTGGGTTGTGCTAGCCTTGTGCTGGCTTGTGCCGAAAACCGCATCCCGATATCCCAATTAGTTGCTGAGAAAATCAAATTTCAAAAATTTGGAGGACCGCCATTTTTCGGAACGAAAAAAAAAAGTTGTGCTGGGTTGTGCTAGGCTTGTGCTGGCTTGTACCGAAAACCGCATCCCGATATACCAATTAGTTTCTGAGAAAATCAAATTTCAAAAACTTGGAGGACCGCCATTTTTCGGAACGAAAAAAAAAAAGTTGTGCTGGGTTGTGCTAGCCTTGTGCTGGCTTGTGCCGAAAACCGCATCCCGATATCCCATTTAGTTTCTGAGAAAATCAAATTTCAAAAATTTGGGGGACCGCCATTTTTCGGAACGAAAAAAAAAAAGTTGTGCTGGGTTGTGCTAGCCTTGTGCTGGCTTGTGCCGAAAACCGCATCCCGATATCCCAATTAGTTTCTGAGAAAATCAAATTTAAAAAATTTGGAGGACAACCATTTTTCGGAACGAAAAAAAAAAAGTTGTGCTGGGTTGTGCTAGGCTTGTGCTGGCTTGTGCCGAAAACCGCATCCCGATATCCCAATTAGTTTCTGAGAAAATCAAATTTCAAAAATTTGGAGGACCGCCATTTTTCGGAACGAAAAAAAAAAGTTGTGCTGGGTTGTGCTAGCCTTGTGCTGGCTTGTGCCGAAAACCGCATCCCGATATCCCAATTAGTTTCTGAGAAAATCAAATTTCAAAAATTTGGAGGACCGCCATTTTTCGGAACGAAAAAAAAAAGTTGTGCTGGGTTGTGCTAGCCTTGTGCTGGCTTGTGCCGAAAACCGCATCCCGATATCCCAATTAGTTTCTGAGAAAATCAAATTTCAAAAATTTGGAGGATCGCCATTTTTCGGAACGAAAAAAAAAAGTTGTGCTGGGTTGTGCTAGCCTTGTGCTGGCTTGTGCCGAAAACCGCATCCCGATATCCCAATTAGTTTCTGAGAAAATCAAATTTAAAAAATTTGGACAACCATTTTTCGGAACGAAAAAAAAAAGTTGTGCTGGGTTGTGCTAGGCTTGTGCTGGCTTGTGCCGCAAACCGCATACCGATATCCCAATTAGTTTCTGAGAAAATCAAATTTCAAAACTTTGGTGGACCGTCATTTTTCGGAACGAAAAAGAAAAAGTTGTGCTGGGTTGTGCTAGGCTTGTGCTGGCTTGTGCCGCGAACCGCATACCGATATCCCAATTAGTTTCTGAGAAAATCAAATTTCAAAAATTTGGAGGACCGCCATTTTTCGGAACGAAAAAAAAAAGTTGCGCTGGGTTGTGCTAGCCTTGTGCTGGCTTGTGCCGAAAACCGCATCCCGATATCCCAATTAGTTTCTGAGAAAATCAAATTTCAAAAATTTGGAGGACCGCCATTTTTCGGAACGAAAAAAAAAAGTTGTGCTGGGTTGTGCTAGCCTTGTGCTGGCTTGTGCCGAAAACCACATCCCGATATCCCAATTAGTTTCTGAGAAAATCAAATTTAAAAAATTTGGAGGACAACCATTTTTCGGAACGAAAAAAAAAAGTTGTGCTGGGTTGTGCTAGGCTTGTGCTGGCTTGTGCCGAAAACCGCATCCCGGTATCCCAATTAGTTTCTGAGAAAATCAAATTTCAAAAATTTGGAGGACCGCCAGTTTTCGGAACGAAAAAAAAAAAGTTGTGCTGGGTTGTGCTAGGCTTGTGCTGGCTTGTGCCGAAAACCGCATCCCAATATCCCAATTAGTTTCTGAGAAAATCAAGATTCAAAAATTTGGAGGACCGCCATTTTTCGGAACGAAAAAAAAAAAGTTGTGCTGGGTTGTGCTAGCCTTGTGCTGGCTTGTGCCGAAAACCGCATCCCGATATCCCAATTAGTTTCTGAGAAAATCAAATTTCTAAAATTTAGAGGACCGCCAGTTTTCGGAACGAAAAAAAAAAAGTTGTCCTGGGTTGTGCTAGCCTTGTGCTGGCTTGTGCCGAAAACCGCATCCCGATATCCCAATTAGTTTCTGAGAAAATCAAATTTCAAAAATTTGGAGGACCGCCATTTTTCGGAACGAAAAAAAAAAGTTGTGCTGGGTTGTGCTAGGCTTGTGCTGGCTTGTGCCGCAAACCGCATACCGATATCCCAATTAGTTTCTGAGAAAATCAAATTTCAAAAATTTGGTGGACCGCCATTTTTTGGAACGAAAAAAAAAAAGTTGTGCTGGGTTGTGCTAGGCTTGTGCTGGCTTGTGCCGCAAACCGCATACCGATATCCCAATTAGTTTCTGAGAAAATCAAATTTCAAAAATTTGGAGGACCGCCATTTTTCGGAACGAAAAAAAAAAGTTGTGCTGGGTTGTGCTAGCATTGTGCTGGCTTGTGCCGAAAACCGCATCCCGATATCCCAATTAGTTTCTGAGAAAATCAAATTGCAAAAATTTTGAGGACCGCCATTTTTCGGAACGAAAAAAAAAAGTTGTGCTGGGTTGTGCTAGCCTTGTGCTGGCTTGTGCCGAAAACCGCATCCCGATATCCCAATTAGTTTCTGAGAAAATCAAATTTCAAAAATTTGGAGGACCGCTATTTTTCGGAACGAAAAAAAAAGTTGTGCTAGCCTTGTGCTGGCTTGTGCCGAAAACCGCATCCCGATATCCCAATTAGTTTCTGAGAAAATCAAATTTCAAAAATTTGGAGGACAACCATGGTTCGGAACGAAAAAAAAAAGTTGTGCTGGGTTGTGCTAGGCTTGTGCTGGCTTGTGCCGAAAACCGCATCCAGGTATCCCAATTAGTTTCTGAGAAAATCAAATTTCAAAAATTTGGGGGACCGCCATTTTTTGGAACGAAAAAAAAAAAGTTGTGCTGGGTTGTGCTAGCCTTGTGCTGGCTTGTGCCGAAAACCGCATCCCGATATCCCAATTAGTTTCTGAGAAAATCAAATTTAAAAAATTTGGACAACCATTTTTCGGAACGAAAAAAAAAAGTTGTGCTGGGTTGTGCTAGGCTTGTGCTGGCTTGTGCCGCAAACCGCATACCGATATCCCAATTAGTTTCTGAGAAAATCAAATTTCAAAACTTTGGAGGACCGTCATTTTTCGGAACGAAAAAGAAAAAGTTGTGCTGGGTTGTGCTAGGCTTGTGCTGGCTTGTGCCGCAAACCGCATACCGATATCCCAATTAGTTTCTGAGAAAATCAAATTTCAAAAATTTGGAGGACCGCCATTTTTCGGAACGAAAAAAAAAAGTTGTGCTGGGTTGTGCTAGCCTTGTGCTGGCTTGTGCCGAAAACCGCATCCCGATATCCCAATTAGTTTCTGAGAAAATCAAATTTCAAAAATTTGGAGGACCGCCATTTTTCGGAACGAAAAAAAAAAAGTTGTGCTGGGTTGTGCTAGCCTTGTGCTGGCTTGTGCCGAAAACCACATCCCGATATCCCAATTAGTTTCTGAGAAAATCAAATTTAAAAAATTTGGAGGACAACCATTTTTCGGAACGAAAAAAAAAAGTTGTGCTGGGTTGTGCTAGGCTTGTGCTGGCTTGTGCCGAAAACCGCATCCCGGTATCCCAATTAGTTTCTGAGAAAATCAAATTTCAAAAATTTGGAGGACCGCCAGTTTTCGGAACGAAAAAAAAAAGTTGTGCTGGGTTGTGCTAGGCTTGTGCTGGCTTGTGCCGAAAACCGCATCCCAATATCCCAATTAGTTTCTGAGAAAATCAAGATTCAAAAATTTGGAGGACCGCCATTTTTCGGAACGAAAAAAAAAAAGTTGTGCTGGGTTGTGCTAGCCTTGTGCTGGCTTGTGCCGAAAACCGCATCCCGATATCCCAATTAGTTTCTGAGAAAATCAAATTTCTAAAATTTAGAGGACCGCCAGTTTTCGGAACGAAAAAAAAAAAGTTGTCCTGGGTTGTGCTAGCCTTGTGCTGGCTTGTGCCGAAAACCGCATCCCGATATCCCAATTAGTTTCTGAGAAAATAAAATTTCAAAAATTTGGAGGACCGCCATTTTTCGGAACGAAAAAAAAAGTTGTGCTGGGTTGTGCTAGGCTTGTGCTGGCTTGTGCCGCAAACCGCATACCGATATCCCAATTAGTTTCTGAGAAAATCAAATTTCAAAAATTTGGTGGACCGCCATTTTTCGGAACGAAAAAAAAAAAGTTGTGCTGGGTTGTGCTAGCCTTGTGCTGGCTTGTGCCGAAAACCGCATCCCGATATCCCAATTAGTTTCTGAGAAAATCAAATTTAAAAAATTTGGACAACCATTTTTCGGAACGAAAAAAAAAAGTTGTGCTGGGTTGTGCTAGGCTTGTGCTGGCTTGTGCCGCAAACCGCATACCGATATCCCAATTAGTTTCTGAGAAAATCAAATTTCAAAACTTTGGAGGACCGTCATTTTTCGGAACGAAAAAGAAAAAGTTGTGCTGGGTTGTGCTAGGCTTGTGCTGGCTTGTGCCGCAAACCGCATACCGATATCCCAATTAGTTTCTGAGAAAATCAAATTTCAAAAATTTGGAGGACCGCCATTTTTCGGAACGAAAAAAAAAAGTTGTGCTGGGTTGTGCTAGCCTTGTGCTGGCTTGTGCCGAAAACCGCATCCCGATATCCCAATTAGTTTCTGAGAAAATCAAATTTCAAAAATTTGGAGGACCGCCATTTTTCGGAACGAAAAAAAAAAAGTTGTGCTGGGTTGTGCTAGCCTTGTGCTGGCTTGTGCCGAAAACCACATCCCGATATCCCAATTAGTTTCTGAGAAAATCAAATTTAAAAAATTTGGAGGACAACCATTTTTCGGAACGAAAAAAAAAAGTTGTGCTGGGTTGTGCTAGGCTTGTGCTGGCTTGTGCCGAAAACCGCATCCCGGTATCCCAATTAGTTTCTGAGAAAATCAAATTTCAAAAATTTGGAGGACCGCCAGTTTTCGGAACGAAAAAAAAAAGTTGTGCTGGGTTGTGCTAGGCTTGTGCTGGCTTGTGCCGAAAACCGCATCCCAATATCCCAATTAGTTTCTGAGAAAATCAAGATTCAAAAATTTGGAGGACCGCCATTTTTCGGAACGAAAAAAAAAAAGTTGTGCTGGGTTGTGCTAGCCTTGTGCTGGCTTGTGCCGAAAACCGCATCCCGATATCCCAATTAGTTTCTGAGAAAATCAAATTTCTAAAATTTAGAGGACCGCCAGTTTTCGGAACGAAAAAAAAAAAGTTGTCCTGGGTTGTGCTAGCCTTGTGCTGGCTTGTGCCGAAAACCGCATCCCGATATCCCAATTAGTTTCTGAGAAAATAAAATTTCAAAAATTTGGAGGACCGCCATTTTTCGGAACGAAAAAAAAAGTTGTGCTGGGTTGTGCTAGGCTTGTGCTGGCTTGTGCCGCAAACCGCATACCGATATCCCAATTAGTTTCTGAGAAAATCAAAATTCAAAAATTTGGAGGACCGCCATTTTTCGGAACGAAAAAAAAAAGTTGTGCTGGGTTGTGCTAGGCTTGTGCTGGCTTGTGCCGCAAACCGCATACCGATATCCCAATTAGTTTCTGAGAAAATAATTTCAAAAATTTGGAGGACCGTCATTTTTCGGAACGAAAAAGAAAAGTTTGTGCTGGGTTGTGCTAGGCTTGTGCTGGCTTGTGCCGCAAACCGCATACCGATATCCCAATTAGTTTCTGAGAAAATCAAATTTAAAAAATTTGGAGGACCGCCATTTTTCGGAACGAAAAAAAAAAGTTGTGCTGGGTTGTGCTAGGCTTGTGCTGGCTTGTGCCGCAAACCGCATACCGATATCCCAATTAGTTTCTGAGAAAATCAAATTTCAAAAATTTGGTGGACCGCCATTTTTTGGAACGAAAAAAAAAAAGTTGTGCTGGGTTGTGCTAGCCTTGTGCTGGCTTGTGCCGAAAACCGCATCCCGATATCCCAATTAGTTTCTGAGAAAATCAAATTTCAAAAATTTGGAGGACCGCCATTTTTCGGAACGAAAAAAAAAAGTTGTGCTAGCCTTGTGCTGGCTTGTGCCGAAAACCGCATCCCGATATCCCAATTAGTTTCTGAGAAAATCAAATTTCAAAAATTTGGAGGACAACCATTTTTCGGAACGAAAAAAAAAAAGTTCTGCTGGGTTGTGCTAGCCTTGTGCTGGCTTGTGCCGAAAACCACATCCCGATATCCCAATTAGTTTCTGAGAAAATCAAATTTAAAAAATTTGGAGGACAGCCATTTTTCGGAACGAAAAAAAAAAGTTGTGCTGGGTTGTGCTAGGCTTGTGCTGGCTTGTGCCGAAAACCGCATCCCGGTATCCCAATTAGTTTCTGAGAAAATCAAATTTCCAAAATTTGGAGGACCGCCAGTTTTCGGAACGAAAAAAAAAAAGTTGTGCTGGGTTGTGCTAGGCTTGTGCTGGCTTGTGCCGAAAACCGCATCCCGATATCCCAATTAGTTTCTGAGAAAATCAAATTTCAAAAATTTGGAGGACCGCCATTTTTCGGAACGAAAAAAAAAAAGTTGTGCTGGGTTGTGCTAGCCTTGTGCTGGCTTGTGCCGAAAACCGCATCCCGATATCCCAATTAGTTTCTGAGAAAATCAAATTTCTAAAATTTAGAGGACCGCCAGTTTTCGGAACGAAAAAAAAAAGTTGTGCGGGGTTGTGCTAGCCTTGTGCTGGCTTGTGCCGAAAACCGCATCCCGATATCCCAATTAGTTTCTGAGAAAATCAAATTTCAAAAATTTGGAGGACCGCCATTTTTCGGAACGAAAAAAAAAAGTTGTGCTGGGTTGTGATAGGCTTGTGCTGACTTGTGCCGCAAACCGCATACCGATATCCCAATTAGTTTCTGAGAAAATCAAAATTCAAAAATTTGGAGGACCGCCATTTTTCGGAACGAAAAAAAAAAGTTGTGCTGGGTTGTGCTAGGCTTGTGCTGGCTTGTGCCGCAAACCGCATACCGATATCCCAATTAGTTTCTGAGAAAATCAAATTTCAAAAATTTGGAGGACCGTCATTTTTCGGAACGAAAAAGAAAAGTTTGTGCTGGGTTGTGCTAGGCTTGTGCTGGCTTGTGCCGCAAACCGCATACCGATATCCCAATTAGTTTCTGAGAAAATCAAATTTCAAAAATTTGGTGGACCGCCATTTTTTGGAACGAAACAAAAAAAAGTTGTGCTGGGTTGTGCTAGGCTTGTGCTGGCTTGTGCCGCAAACCGCATACCGATATCCCAATTAGTTTCTGAGAAAATCAAATTTCAAAAATTTGGAGGACCGCTATTTTTCGGAACGAAAAAAAAAAGTTGTGCTGGGTTGTGCTAGCATTGTGCTGGCTTGTGCCGAAAACCGCATCCCGATATCCCAATTAGTTTCTGAGAAAATCAAATTGCAAAAATTTGGAGGACCGCCATTTTTCGGAACGAAAAAAAAAAGTTGTGCTGGGTTGTGCTAGCCTTGTGCTGGCTTGTGCCGAAAACCGCATCCCGATATCCCAATTAGTTTCTGAGAAAATAAAATTTCAAAAATTTGGAGGACCGCCATTTTTCGGAACGAAAAAAAAAGTTGTGCTGGGTTGTGCTAGGCTTGTGCTGGCTTGTGCCGCAAACCGCATACCGATATCCCAATTAGTTTCTGAGAAAATCAAAATTCAAAAATTTGGAGGACCGCCATTTTTCGGAACGAAAAAAAAAAGTTGTGCTGGGTTGTGCTAGGCTTGTGCTGGCTTGTGCCGAAAACCGCATACCGATATCCCAATTAGTTTCTGAGAAAATAATTTCAAAAATTTGGAGGACCGTCATTTTTCGGAACGAAAAAGAAAAGTTTGTGCTGGGTTGTGCTAGGCTTGTGCTGGCTTGTGCCGCAAACCGCATACCGATATCCCAATTAGTTTCTGAGAAAATCAAATTTAAAAAATTTGGAGGACCGCCATTTTTCGGAACGAAAAAAAAAAGTTGTGCTGGGTTGTGCTAGGCTTGTGCTGGCTTGTGCCGCAAACCGCATACCGATATCCCAATTAGTTTCTGAGAAAATCAAATTTCAAAAATTTGGTGGACCGCCATTTTTTGGAACGAAAAAAAAAAAGTTGTGCTGGGTTGTGCTAGCCTTGTGCTGGCTTGTGCCGAAAACCGCATCCCGATATCCCAATTAGTTTCTGAGAAAATCAAATTTCAAAAATTTGGAGGACCGCCATTTTTCGGAACGAAAAAAAAAAGTTGTGCTAGCCTTGTGCTGGCTTGTGCCGAAAACCGCATCCCGATATCCCAATTAGTTTCTGAGAAAATCAAATTTCAAAAATTTGGAGGACAACCATTTTTCGGAACGAAAAAAAAAAGTTGTGCTGGGTTGTGCTAGGCTTGTGCTGGCTTGTGCCGAAAACCGCATCCCGGTATCCCAATTAGTTTCTGAGAAAATCAAATTTCAAAAATTTGGAGGACCGCCAGTTTTCGGAACGAAAAAAAAAAAGTTGTGCTGGGTTGTGCTAGGCTTGTGCTGGATTGTGCCGAAAACCGCATCCCGATATCCCAATTAGTTTCTGAGAAAATCAAATTTCAAAAATTTGGAGGACCGCCATTTTTCGGAACGAAAAAAAAAAAGTTGTGCTGGGTTGTGCTAGCCTTGTGCTGGCTTGTGCCGAAAACCACATCCCGATATCCCAATTAGTTTCTGAGAAAATCAAATTTAAAAAATTTGGAGGACAGCCATTTTTCGGAACGAAAAAAAAAAGTTGTGCTGGGTTGTGCTAGGCTTGTGCTGGCTTGTGCCGAAAACCGCATCCCGGTATCCCAATTAGTTTCTGAGAAAATCAAATTTCCAAAATTTGGAGGACCGCCAGTTTTCGGAACGAAAAAAAAAAGTTGTGCTGGGTTGTGCTAGGCTTGTGCTGGCTTGTGCCGAAAACCGCATCCCGATATCCCAATTAGTTTCTGAGAAAATCAAATTTCAAAAATTTGGAGGACCGCCATTTTTCGGAACGAAAAAAAAAAAGTTGTGCTGGGTTGTGCTAGCCTTGTGCTGGCTTGTGCCGAAAACCGCATCCCGATATCCCAATTAGTTTCTGAGAAAATCAAATTTCTAAAATTTAGAGGACCGCCAGTTTTCGGAACGAAAAAAAAAAGTTGTGCGGGGTTGTGCTAGCCTTGTGCTGGCTTGTGCCGAAAACCGCATCCCGATATCCCAATTAGTTTCTGAGAAAATCAAATTTCAAAAATTTGGAGGACCGCCATTTTTCGGAACGAAAAAAAAAAGTTGTGCTGGGTTGTGATAGGCTTGTGCTGACTTGTGCCGCAAACCGCATACCGATATCCCAATTAGTATCTGAGAAAATCAAAATTCAAAAATTTGGAGGACCGCCATTTTTCGGAACGAAAAAAAAAAGTTGTGCTGGGTTGTGCTAGGCTTGTGCTGGCTTGTGCCGCAAACCGCATACCGATATCCCAATTAGTTTCTGAGAAAATCAAATTTCAAAAATTTGGAGGACCGTCATTTTTCGGAACGAAAAAGAAAAGTTTGTGCTGGGTTGTGCTAGGCTTGTGCTGGCTTGTGCCGCAAACCGCATACCGATATCCCAATTAGTTTCTGAGAAAATCAAATTTCAAAAATTTGGTGGACCGCCATTTTTTGGAACGAAACAAAAAAAAGTTGTGCTGGGTTGTGCTAGGCTTGTGCTGGCTTGTGCCGCAAACCGCATACCGATATCCCAATTAGTTTCTGAGAAAATCAAATTTCAAAAATTTGGAGGACCGCTATTTTTCGGAACGAAAAAAAAAAGTTGTGCTGGGTTGTGCTAGCATTGTGCTGGCTTGTGCCGAAAACCGCATCCCGATATCCCAATTAGTTTCTGAGAAAATCAAATTGCAAAAATTTGGAGGACCGCCATTTTTCGGAACGAAAAAAAAAAGTTGTGCTGGGTTGTGCTAGCCTTGTGCTGGCTTGTGCCGAAAACCGCATCCCGATATCCCAATTAGTTTCTGAGAAAATCAAATTTCAAAAATTTGGAGGACCGCCATTTTTCGGAACGAAAAAAAAAGTTGTGCTAGCCTTGTGCTGGCTTGTGCCGAAAACCGCATCCCGATATCCCAATTAGTTTCTGAGAAAATCAAATTTCAAAAATTTGGAGGACAACCATTTTTCGGAACGAAAAAAAAAAGTTGTGCTGGGTTGTGCTAGGCTTGTGCTGGCTTGTGCCGAAAACCGCATCCCGGTATCCCAATTAGTTTCTGAGAAAATCAAATTTCAAAAATTTGGAGGACCGCCAGTTTTCGGAACGAAAAAAAAAAAGTTGTGCTGGGTTGTGCTAGGCTTGTGCTGGATTGTGCCGAAAACCGCATCCCGATATCCCAATTAGTTTCTGAGAAAATCAAATTTCAAAAATTTAGAGGACCGCCACTTTTCGGAACGAAAAAAAAAAGTTGTGCTGGGTTGTGCTAGGCTTGTGCTGGCTTGTGCCGAAAACCGCATCCCGATATCCCAATTAGTTTCTGAGAAAATCAAATTTCAAAAATTTGGAGCACCGCCATTTTTCGGAACGAAAAAAAAAAGTTGTGCTGGGTTGTGCTAGCCTTGTGCTGGCTTGTGCCGAAAACCGCATCCCGATATCCCAATTAGTTTCTGAGAAAATCAAATTTCAAAAATTTAGAGGACCGCCAGTTTTCGGAACGAAAAAAAAAGTTGTGCTGGGTTGTGCTAGCCTTGTGCTGGCTTGTGCCGAAAACCGCATCCCGATATCCCAATTAGTTGCTGAGAAAATCAAATTTCAAAAATTTGGAGGACCGCCATTTTTCGGAACGAAAAAAAAAAGTTGTGCTGGGTTGTGCTAGGCTTGTGCGGGCTTGTACCGAAAACCGCATCCCGATATACCAATTAGTTTCTGAGAAAATCAAATTTCAAAAATTTGGAGGACCGCCATTTTTCGGAACGAAAAAAAAAAGTTGTGCTAGCCTTGTGCTGGCTTGTGCCGAAAACCGCATCCCGATATCCCAATTAGTTTCTGAGAAAATCAAATTTCAAAAATTTGGAGGACAACCATTTTTCGGAACGAAAAAAAAAAGTTGTGCTGGGTTGTGCTAGGCTTGTGCTGGCTTGTGCCGCAAACCGCATACCGATATCCCAATTAGTTTCTGAGAAAATCAAATTTCAAAAATTTGGAGGACCGTCATTTTTCGGAACGAAAAAGAAAAGTTTGTGCTGGGTTGTGCTAGGCTTGTGCTGGCTTGTGCCGCAAACCGCATACCGATATCCCAATTAGTTTCTGAGAAAATCAAATTTCAAAAATTTGGTGGACCGCCATTTTTTGGAACGAAAAAAAAAAAAGTTGTGCTGGGTTGTGCTAGGCTTGTGCTGGCTTGTGCCGAAAACCGCATCCCGATATCCCAATTAGTTTCTGAGAAAATCAAATTTCAAAAATTTGGAGGACCGCCATTTTTCGGAACGAAAAAAAAAAGTTGTGCTGGGTTGTGATAGGCTTGTGCTGGCTTGTGCCGCAAACCGCATACCGATATCCCAATTAGTTTCTGAGAAAATCAAAATTCAAAAATTTGGAGGACCGCCATTTTTCGGAACGAAAAAAAAAAGTTGTGCTGGGTTGTGCTAGGCTTGTGCTGGCTTGTGCCGCAAACCGCATACCGATATCCCAATTAGTTTCTGAGAAAATCAAATTTCAAAAATTTGGAGGACCGTCATTTTTCGGAACGAAAAAGAAAAGTTTGTGCTGGGTTGTGCTAGGCTTGTGCTGGCTTGTGCCGCAAACCGCATACCGATATCCCAATTAGTTTCTGAGAAAATCAAATTTCAAAAATTTGGTGGACCGCCATTTTTTGGAACGAAAAAAAAAAAAGTTGTGCTGGGTTGTGCTAGGCTTGTGCTGGCTTGTGCCGCAAACCGCATACCGATATCCCAATTAGTTTCTGAGAAAATCAAATTTCAAAAATTTGGTGGACCGCCATTTTTTGGAACGAAAAAAAAAAAAGTTGTGCTGGGTTGTGCTAGGCTTGTGCTGGCTTGTGCCGAAAACCGCATCCCGATATCCCAATTAGTTTCTGAGAAAATCAAATTTCAAAAATTTGGAGGACCGCCATTTTTCGGAACGAAAAAAAAAAGTTGTGCTGGGTTGTGATAGGCTTGTGCTGGCTTGTGCCGCAAACCGCATACCGATATCCCAATTAGTTTCTGAGAAAATCAAAATTCAAAAATTTGGAGGACCGCCATTTTTCGGAACGAAAAAAAAAAGTTGTGCTGGGTTGTGCTAGGCTTGTGCTGGCTTGTGCCGCAAACCGCATACCGATATCCCAATTAGTTTCTGAGAAAATCAAATTTCAAAAATTTGGAGGACCGTCATTTTTCGGAACGAAAAAGAAAAGTTTGTGCTGGGTTGTGCTAGGCTTGTGCTGGCTTGTGCCGCAAACCGCATACCGATATCCCAATTAGTTTCTGAGAAAATCAAATTTCAAAAATTTGGTGGACCGCCATTTTTTGGAACGAAAAAAAAAAAAGTTGTGCTGGGTTGTGCTAGGCTTGTGCTGGCTTGTGCCGCAAACCGCATACCGATATCCCAATTAGTTTCTGAGAAAATCAAATTTCAAAAATTTGGAGGACCGCCATTTTTCGGAACGAAAAAAAAAAGTTGTGCTGGGTTGTGCTAGCATTGTGCTGGCTTGTGCCGAAAACCGCATCCCGATATCCCAATTAGTTTCTGAGAAAATCAAATTGCAAAAATTTGGAGGACCGCCATTTTTCGGAACGAAAAAAAAAAGTTGTGCTGGGTTGTGCTAGCCTTGTGCTGGCTTGTGCCGAAAACCGCATCCCGATATCCCAATTAGTTTCTGAGAAAATCAAATTTCAAAAATTTGGAGGACCGCCATTTTTCGGAACGAAAAAAAAAAGTTGTGCTAGCCTTGTGCTGGCTTGTGCCGAAAACCGCATCCCGATATCCCAATTAGTTTCTGAGAAAATCAAATTTCAAAAATTTAGAGGACAACCATTTTTCGGAACGAAAAAAAAAGTTGTGCTGGGTTGTGCTAGGCTTGTGCTGGCTTGTGCCGAAAACCGCATCCCGGTATCCCAATTAGTTTCTGAGAAAATCAAATTTCAAAAATTTGGAGGACCGCCAGTTTTCGGAACGAAAAAAAAAAAGTTGTGCTGGGTTGTGCTAGGCTTGTGCTGGATTGTGCCGAAAACCGCATCCCGATATCCCAATTAGTTTCTGAGAAAATCAAATTTCAAAAATTTAGAGGACCGCCACTTTTCGGAACGAAAAAAAAAAGTTGTGCTGGGTTGTGCTAGGCTTGTGCTGGCTTGTGCCGAAAACCGCATCCCGATATCCCAATTAGTTTCTGAGAAAATCAAATTTCAAAAATTTGGAGCACCGCCATTTTTCGGAACGAAAAAAAAAAAGTTGTGCTGGGTTGTGCTAGCCTTGTGCTGGCTTGTGCCGAAAACCGCATCCCGATATCCCAATTAGTTTCTGAGAAAATCAAATTTCAAAAATTTAGAGGACCGCCAGTTTTCGGAACGAAAAAAAAAGTTGTGCTGGGTTGTGCTAGCCTTGTGCTGGCTTGTGCCGAAAACCGCATCCCGATATCCCAATTAGTTGCTGAGAAAATCAAATTTCAAAAATTTGGAGGACCGCCATTTTTCGGAACGAAAAAAAAAAGTTGTGCTGGGTTGTGCTAGGCTTGTGCTGGCTTGTACCGAAAACCGCATCCCGATATACCAATTAGTTTCTGAGAAAATCAAATTTCAAAAATTTGGAGGACCGCCATTTTTCGGAACGAAAAAAAAAAGTTGTGCTAGCCTTGTGCTGGCTTGTGCCGAAAACCGCATCCCGATATCCCAATTAGTTTCTGAGAAAATCAAATTTCAAAAATTTGGAGGACAACCATTTTTCGGAACGAAAAAAAAAAGTTGTGCTGGGTTGTGCTAGGCTTGTGCTGGCTTGTGCCGCAAACCGCATACCGATATCCCAATTAGTTTCTGAGAAAATCAAATTTCAAAAATTTGGAGGACCGTCATTTTTCGGAACGAAAAAGAAAAGTTTGTGCTGGGTTGTGCTAGGCTTGTGCTGGCTTGTGCCGCAAACCGCATACCGATATCCCAATTAGTTTCTGAGAAAATCAAATTTCAAAAATTTGGTGGACCGCCATTTTTTGGAACGAAAAAAAAAAAAGTTGTGCTGGGTTGTGCTAGGCTTGTGCTGGCTTGTGCCGCAAACCGCATACCGATATCCCAATTAGTTTCTGAGAAAATCAAATTTCAAAAATTTGGAGGACCGCCATTTTTCGGAACGAAAAAAAAAAGTTGTGCTGGGTTGTGCTAGCATTGTGCTGGCTTGTGCCGAAAACCGCATCCCGATATCCCAATTAGTTTCTGAGAAAATCAAATTGCAAAAATTTGAAGGACCGCCATTTTTCGGAACGAAAAAAAAAAGTTGTGCTAGCCTTGTGCTGGCTTGTGCCGAAAACCGCATCCCGATATCCCAATTAGTTTCTGAGAAAATCAAATTTCAAAAATTTGGAGGACAACCATTTTTCGGAACGAAAAAAAAAAGTTGTGCTGGGTTGTCCTAGGCTTGTGCTGGCTTGTGCCGAAAACCGCATCCCGGTATCCCAATTAGTTTCTGAGAAAATCAAATTTCAAAAATTTGGAGGACCGCCAGTTTTCGAAACGAAAAAAAAAAAGTTGTGCTGGGTTGTGCTAGGCTTGTGCTGGATTGTGCCGAAAACCGCATCCCGATATCCCAATTAGTTTCTGAGAAAATCAAATTTCAAAAATTTAGAGGACCGCCACTTTTCGGAACGAAAAAAAAAAGTTGTGCTGGGTTGTGCTAGGCTTGTGCTGGCTTGTGCCGAAAACCGCATCCCGATATCCCAATTAGTTTCTGAGAAAATCAAATTTCAAAAATTTGGAGCACCGCCATTTTTCGGAACGAAAAAAAAAAAGTTGTGCTGGGTTGTGCTAGCCTTGTGCTGGCTTGTGCCGAAAACCGCATCCCGATATCCCAATTAGTTTCTGAGAAAATCAAATTTCAAAAATTTAGAGGACCGCCAGTTTTCGGAACGAAAAAAAAAGTTGTGCTGGGTTGTGCTAGCCTTGTGCTGGCTTGTGCCGAAAACCGCATCCCGATATCCCAATTAGTTGCTGAGAAAATCAAATTTCAAAAATTTGGAGGACCGCCATTTTTCGGAACGAAAAAAAAAAGTTGTGCTGGGTTGTGCTAGGCTTGTGCTGGCTTGTACCGAAAACCGCATCCCGATATACCAATTAGTTTCTGAGAAAATCAAATTTCAAAAATTTGGAGGACCGCCATTTTTCGGAACGAAAAAAAAAAAGTTGTGCTGGGTTGTGCTAGCCTTGTGCTGGCTTGTGCCGAAAACCGCATCCCGATATCCCAATTAGTTTCTGAGAAAATCAAATTTCAAAAATTTGGGGGACCGCCATTTTTCGGAACGAAAAAAAAAAAGTTGTGCTGGGTTGTGCTAGCCTTGTGCTGGCTTGTGCCGAAAACCGCATCCCGATATCCCAATTAGTTTCTGAGAAAATCAAATTTAAAAAATTTGGAGGACAACCATTTTTCGGAACGAAAAAAAAAAAGTTGTGCTGGGTTGTGCTAGGCTTGTGCTGGCTTGTGCCGAAAACCGCATCCCGATATCCCAATTAGTTTCTGAGAAAATCAAATTTCAAAAATTTGGAGGACCGCCATTTTTCGGAACGAAAAAAAAAAAGTTGTGCTGGGTTGTGCTAGCCTTGTGCTGGCTTGTGCCGAAAACCGCATCCCGATATCCCAATTAGTTTCTGAGAAAATCTAATTGCAAAAATTTGGAGGACCGCCATTTTTCGGAACGAAAAAAAAAAGTTGTGCTGGGTTGTGCTGGCTTGTGCCGAAAATCGCATCCCGATATCCCAATTAGTTTCTGAGAAAATCAAATTTCAAAAATTTGGAGTACCGCCATTTTTCGGAACGAAAAAAAAAAGTTGTGCTGGGTTGTGCTAGCCTTGTGCTGGCTTGTGCCGAAAACCACATCCCGATATCCCAATTAGTTTCTGAGAAAATCAAATTGAAAAAATTTGGAGGACAACCATTTTTCGGAACGAAAAAAAAAAGTTGTGCTGGGTTGTGCTAGGCTTGTGCTGGCTTGTGCCGAAAACCGCATCCCGGTATCCCAATTAGTTTCTGAGAAAATCAAATTTCAAAAATTTGGAGGACCGCCAGTATTCGGAACGAAAAAAAAAAAGTTGTGCTGGGTTGTGCTAGGCTTGTGCTGGCTTGTGCCGAAAACCGCATCCCGATACCCCAATTAGTTTCTGAGAAAATAAATTTCAAAAATTTGGAGGACCGCCATTTTTCGGAACGAAAAAAAAAAGTTGTGCTGGGTTGTGCTAGCCTTGTGCTGGCTTGTGCCGAAAACCGCATCCCGATATCCCAATTAGTTTCTGAGAAAATCAAATTTCAAAAATTTAGAGGACCGCCAGTTTTCGGAACGAAAAAAAAAGTTGTACTGGGTTGTGCTAGCCTTGTGCTGGCTTGTGCCGAAAACCGCATCCCGATATCCCAATTAGTTCCTGAGAAAATCAAATTTCAAAAATTTGCGGGACCGCCATTTTTCGGAACGAAAAAAAAAAAAAGTTGTGCTGGGTTGTGCTAGCCTTGTGCTGGCTTGTGCCGAAAACCGCATCCCGATATCCCAATTAGTTTCTGAGAAAATCAAATTTAAAAAATTTGGAGGACAACCATTTTTCGGAACGAAAAAAAAAAGTTGTGCTGGGTTGTGCTAGGCTTGTGCTGGCTTGTGCCGAAAACCGCATCCCGATATCCCAATTAGTTTCTGAGAAAATCAAATTTCAAAAATTTGGAGGACCGCCATTTTTCGGAACGAAAAAAAAAAAGTTGTGCTGGGTTGTGCTAGCCTTGTGCTGGCTTGTGCCGAAAACCGCATCCCGATATCCCAATTAGTTTCTGAGAAAATCAAATTTCAAAACTTTGGAGGACCGCCATTTTTCGGAACGAAAAAAAAAAGTTGTGCTGGGTTGTGCTAGCCTTGTGCTGGCTTGTGCCGAAAACCGCATCCCGATATCCCAATTAGTTTCTGAGAAAATCAAATTTCAAAAATTTGGAGGATCGCCATTTTTCGGAACGAAAAAAAAAAAGTTGTGCTGGGTTGTGCTAGCCTTGTGCTGGCTTGTGCCGAAAACCGCATCCCGATATCCCAATTAGTTTCTGAGAAAATCAAATTTAAAAAATTTGGACAACCATTTTTCGGAACGAAAAAAAAAAGTTGTGCTGGGTTGTGCTAGGCTTGTGCTGGCTTGTGCCGAAAACAGCATCCCGATATCCCAATTAGTTTCTGAGAAAATCAAATTTCAAAAATTTGGAGGACCGCCAGTTTTCGGAACGAAAAAAAAAAGTTGTGCTGGGTTGTGCTAGGCTTGTGCCGGCTTGTGCCGAAAACCGCATCCCGATATCCCAATTAGTTCCTGAGAAAAACAAATTTCAAAAATTTGGAGGACCGCCATTTTTGGAACGAAAAAAAAAAAGTTGTGCTGGCTTGTGCTAGCCTTGTGCTGGCTTGTGCCGAAAACCGCATCCCGATATCCCAATTAGTATTTGAGAAAATCAAATTTCAAAAATTTGGAGGACCGCCATTTTTCGGAACGAAAAAAAAAGTTGTGCTGGGTTGTGCTAGGCTTGTGCTGGCTTGTACCGAAAACCGCATCCCGATATCCCAATTGGTTTGTGAGAAAATCAAATTTAAAAAATTTGGAGGACCGCCATTTTTCGGAACGAAAAAAAAAAGTTGTGCTGGGTTGTGCTAGCATTGTGCTGGCTTGTGCCGAAAACCGCATCCCGATATCCCAATTAGTTTCTGAGAAAATCAAATTTCAAAAATTTGGAGGACCGCCATTTTTCGGAACGAAAAAAAAAAGTTGTGCTGGGTTGTGCTAGGCTTGTGCTGGCTTGTGCCGAAAACCGCATCCCGATATCCCAATTAGTTTCTGAGAAAATCAAATTTCAAAAATTTGGAGGACCGCCATTTTTCGGAACGAAAAAAAAAAAGTTGCGCTGGGTTGTGCTAGCTTTGTGCTGGCTTGTGCCGAAAACCGCATCCCGATATCCCAATGAGTTTCTGAGAAAATCAAATTTCAAAACTTTGGAGGACCGCCATTTTTCGGAACGAAAAAAAAAAGTTGTGCTGGGTTGTGCTAGCCTTGTGCTGGCTTGTGCCGAAAACCGCATCCCGATATCCCAATTAGTTTCTGAGAAAATCAAATTTCAAAAATTTGGAGGATCGCCATTTTTGGGAACGAAAAAAAAAAAGTTGTGCTGGGTTGTGCTAGCCTTGTGCTGGCTTGTGCCGAAAACCGCATCCCGATATCCCAATTAGTTTCTGAGAAAATCAAATTTAAAAAATTTGGACAACCATTTTTCGGAACGAAAAAAAAAAGTTGTGCTGGGTTGTGCTAGGCTTGTGCCGGCTTGTGCCGAAAACCGCATCCCGATATCCCAATTAGTTCCTGAGAAAATCAAATTTCAAAAATTTGGAGGACCGCCATTTTTGGAACGAAAAAAAAAAAGTTGTGCTGGCTTGTGCTAGCCTTGTGCTGGCTTGTGCCGAAAACCGCATCCCGATATCCCAATTAGTATTTGAGAAAATCAAATTTCAAAAATTTGGAGGACCGCCATTTTTCGGAACGAAAAAAAAAGTTGTGCTGGGTTGTGCTAGGCTTGTGCTGGCTTGTACCGAAAACCGCATCCCGATATCCCAATTGGTTTGTGAGAAAATCAAATATAAAAAATTTGGAGGACCGCCATTTTTCGGAACGAAAAAAAAAAGTTGTGCTGGGTTGTGCTAGCATTGTGCTGGCTTGTGCCGAAAACCGCATCCCGATATCCCAATTAGTTTCTGAGAAAATCAAATTTCAAAAATTTGGAGGACCGCCATTTTTCGGAACGAAACAAAAAAGTTGTGCTGGGTTGTGCTAGCCTTGTGCTGGCTTGTGCCGAAAACCGCATCCCGATATCCCAATTAGTTTCTGAGAAAATCAAATTTCAAAAATTTGGAGGACCGCCATTTTTCGGAACGAAAAAAAAAAGTTGTGCTGGGTTGTGCTAGGCTTGTACTGGCTTGTACCGAAAACCGCATCCCGATATACCAATTAGTTTCTGAGAAAATCAAATTTCAAAAATTTGGAGGACCGCCATTTTTCGGAACGAAAAAAAAAAAGTTGTGCTGGGTTGTGCTAGCCTTGTGCTGGCTTGTGCCGAAAACCGCATCCCGATATCCCAATTAGTTCCTGAGAAAATCAAATTTCAAAAATTTGGGGGACCGCCATTTTTCGGAACGAAAAAAAAAAAAGTTGTGCTGGGTTGTGCTAGCCTTGTGCTGGCTTGTGCCGAAAACCGCATCCCGATATCCCAATTAGTTTCTGAGAAAATCAAATTTAAAAAATTTGGAGGACAACCATTTTTCGGAACGAAAAAAAAAAGTTGTGCTGGGTTGTGCTAGCCTTGTGCTGGCTTGTGCCGAAAACAGCATCCCGATATCCCAATTAGTTTCTGAGAAAATCAAATTTCAAAAATTTGGAGGACCGCCAGTTTTCGGAACGAAAAAAAAAAAGTTGTGCTGGGTTGTGCTAGGCTTGTGCTGGCTTGTGCCGAAAACCGCATCCCGATATCCCAATTAGTTCCTGAGAAAATCAAATTTCAAAAATTTGGAGGACCGCCATTTTTGGAACGAAAAAAAAAAAGTTGTGCTGGCTTGTGCTAGCCTTGTGCTGGCTTGTGCTGAAAACCGCATCCCGATATCCCAATTAGTATCTGAGAAAATCAAATTTCAAAAATTTGGAGGACCGCCATTTTTCGGAACGAAAAAAAAAAGTTGTGCTGGGTTGTGCTAGGCTTGTGCTGGCTTGTACCGAAAACCGCATCCCGATATCCCAATTGGTTTGTGAGAAAATCAAATTTAAAAAATTTGGAGGACCGCCATTTTTCGGAACGAAAAAAAAAAGTTGTGCTGGGTTGTGCTAGCATTGTGCTGGCTTGTGCCGAAAACCGCATCCCGATATCCCAATTAGTTTCTGAGAAAATCAAATTTCAAAAATTTAGAGGACCGCCAGTTTTCGGAACGAAAAAAAAAGTTGTGCTGGGTTGTGCTAGCCTTGTGCTGGCTTGTGCCGAAAACTGCATCCCGATATCCCAATTAGTTTCTGATAAAATCAAATTTCAAAAATTTGGAGGACCGCCATTTTTCGGAACGAAAAAAAAAAGTTGTGCTGGGTTGTGCTAGGCTTGTGCTGGCTTGTACCGAAAACCGCATCCCGATATACCAATTAGTTTCTGAGAAAATCAAATTTCAAAAATTTGGAGGACCGCCATTTTTCGGAACGAAAAAAAAAAAGTTGTGCTGGGTTGTGCTAGCCTTGTGCTGGCTTGTGCCGGAAACCGCATCCCGATATCCCAATTAGTTCCTGAGAAAATCAAATTTCAAAAATTTGGGGGACCGCCATTTTTCGGAACGAAAAAAAAAAAAGTTGTGCTGGGTTGTGCTAGCCTTGTGCTGGCTTGTGCCGAAAACCGCATCCCGATATCCCAATTAGTTTCTGAGAAAATCAAATTTAAAAAATTTGGAGGACAACCATTTTTCGGAACGAAAAAAAAAAGTTGTGCTGGGTTGTGCTAGGCTTGTGCCGGCTTGTGCCGAAAACCGCATCCCGATATCCCAATTAGTTCCTGAGAAAATCAAATTTCAAAAATTTGGAGGACCGCCATTTTTGGAACGAAAAAAAAAAAGTTGTGCTGGCTTGTGCTAGCCTTGTGCTGGCTTGTGCCGAAAACCGCATCCCGATATCCCAATTAGTATTTGAGAAAATCAAATTTCAAAAATTTGGAGGACCGCCATTTTTCGGAACGAAAAAAAAAGTTGTGCTGGGTTGTGCTAGGCTTGTGCTGGCTTGTACCGAAAACCGCATCCCGATATCCCAATTGGTTTGTGAGAAAATCAAATATAAAAAATTTGGAGGACCGCCATTTTTCGGAACGAAAAAAAAAAGTTGTGCTGGGTTGTGCTAGCATTGTGCTGGCTTGTGCCGAAAACCGCATCCCGATATCCCAATTAGTTTCTGAGAAAATCAAATTTCAAAAATTTGGAGGACCGCCATTTTTCGGAACGAAAAAAAAAAGTTGTGCTGGGTTGTGCTAGCCTTGTGCTGGCTTGTGCCGAAAACCGCATCCCGATATCCCAATTAGTTTCTGAGAAAATCAAATTTCAAAAATTTGGAGGACCGCCATTTTTCGGAACGAAAAAAAAAAGTTGTGCTGGGTTGTGCTAGGCTTGTGCTGGCTTGTACCGAAAACCGCATCCCGATATACCAATTAGTTTCTGAGAAAATCAAATTTCAAAAATTTGGAGGACCGCCATTTTTCGGAACGAAAAAAAAAAAGTTGTGCTGGGTTGTGCTAGCCTTGTGCTGGCTTGTGCCGAAAACCGCATCCCGATATCCCAATTAGTTCCTGAGAAAATCAAATTTCAAAAATTTGGGGGACCGCCATTTTTCGGAACGAAAAAAAAAAAAGTTGTGCTGGGTTGTGCTAGCCTTGTGCTGGCTTGTGCCGAAAACCGCATCCCGATATCCCAATTAGTTTCTGAGAAAATCAAATTTCAAAAATTTGGAGGACAACCATTTTTCGGAACGAAAAAAAAAAGTTGTGCTGGGTTGTGCTAGCCTTGTGCTGGCTTGTGCCGAAAACAGCATCCCGATATCCCAATTAGTTTCTGAGAAAATCAAATTTCAAAAATTTGGAGGACCGCCAGTTTTCGGAACGAAAAAAAAAAAGTTGTGCTGGGTTGTGCTAGGCTTGTGCTGGCTTGTGCCGAAAACAGCATCCCGATATCCCAATTAGTTCCTGAGAAAATCAAATTTCAAAAATTTGGAGGACCGCCATTTTTGGAACGAAAAAAAAAAAGTTGTGCTGGCTTGTGCTAGCCTTGTGCTGGCTTGTGCCGAAAACCGCATCCCGATATCCCAATTAGTATCTGAGAAAATCAAATTTCAAAAATTTGGAGGACCGCCATTTTTCGGAACGAAAAAAAAAAGTTGTGCTGGGTTGTGCTAGGCTTGTGCTGGCTTGTACCGAAAACCGCATCCCGATATCCCAATTGGTTTGTGAGACAATCAAATTTAAAAAATTTGGAGGACCGCCATTTTTCGGAACGAAAAAAAAAAGTTGTGCTGGGTTGTGCTAGCATTGTGCTGGCTTGTGCCGAAAACCGCATCCCGATATCCCAATTAGTTTCTGAGAAAATCAAATTTCAAAAATTTAGAGGACCGCCAGTTTTCGGAACGAAAAAAAAAGTTGTGCTGGGTTGTGCTAGCCTTGTGCTGGCTTGTGCCGAAAACTGCATCCCGATATCCCAATTAGTTTCTGAGAAAATCAAATTTCAAAAATTTGGAGGACCGCCATTTTTCGGAACGAAAAAAAAAAGTTGTGCTGGGTTGTGCTAGGCTTGTGCTGGCTTGTACCGAAAACCGCATCCCGATATACCAATTAGTTTCTGAGAAAATCAAATTTCAAAAATTTGGAGGACCGCCATTTTTCGGAACGAAAAAAAAAAAGTTGTGCTGGGTTGTGCTAGCCTTGTGCTGGCTTGTGCCGGAAACCGCATCCCGATATCCCAATTAGTTCCTGAGAAAATCAAATTTCAAAAATTTGGGGGACCGCCATTTTTCGGAACGAAAAAAAAAAAAGTTGTGCTGGGTTGTGCTAGCCTTGTGCTGGCTTGTGCCGAAAACCGCATCCCGATATCCCAATTAGTTTCTGAGAAAATCAAATTTAAAAAATTTGGAGGACAACCATTTTTCCGAACGAAAAAAAAAAGTTGTGCTGGGTTGTGCTAGGCTTGTGCTGGCTTGTGCCGAAAACCGCATCCCGATATCCCAATTAGTTTCTGAGAAAATCAAATTTCAAAAATTTGGAGGACCGCCATTTTTCGGAACGAAAAAAAAAAAGTTGTGCTGGGTTGTGCTGGCTTGTGCCGAAAACCGCATCCCGATATCCCAATTAGTTTCTGAGAAAATCAAATTTCAAAAATTTGGAGGACCGCCATTTTTCGGAACGAAAAAAAAAGTTGTGCTGGGTTGTGCTAGCCTTGTGCTGGCTTGTGCCGAAAACCGCATCCCGATATCCCAATTAGTTTCTGAGAAAATCAAATTTCAAAAATTTAGAGGACCGCCAGTTTTCGGAACGAAAAAAAAAGTTGTGCTGGGTTGTGCTAGCCTTGTGCTGGCTTGTGCCGAAAACCGCATCCCGATATCCCAATTAGTTTCTGAGAAAATCAAATTTCAAAAATTTGGATGACCGCCATTTTTCGGAACGAAAAAAAAAAGTTGTGCTGGGTTGTGCTAGGCTTGTGCTGGCTTGTACCGAAAACCGCATCCCGATATACCAATTAGTTTCTGAGAAAATCAAATTTCAAAAATTTGGAGGACCGCCATTTTTCGGAACGAAAAAAAAAAAGTTGTGCTGGGTTGTGCTAGCCTTGTGCTGGCTTGTGCCGGAAACCGCATCCCGATATCCCAATTAGTTCCTGAGAAAATCAAATTTCAAAAATTTGGGGGACCGCCATTTTTCGGAACGAAAAAAAAAAAAAGTTGTGCTGGGTTGTGCTAGCCTTGTGCTGGCTTGTGCCGAAAACCGCATCCCGATATCCCAATTAGTTTCTGAGAAAATCAAATTTAAAAAATTTGGAGGACAACCATTTTTCGGAACGAAAAAAAAAAGTTGTGCTGGGTTGTGCTAGGCTTGTGCTGGCTTGTGCCGAAAACCGCATCCCGATATCCCAATTAGTTTCTGAGAAAATCAAATTTAAAAAATTTGGAGGACCGCCATTTTTCGGAACGAAAAAAAAAAAGTTGTGCTTGGTTGTGCTAGCCTTGTGCTGGCTTGTGCCGAAAACCGCATCCCGATATCCCAATTAGTTTCTGAGAAAATCAAATTTCAAAAATTTGGAGGACCGCCATTTTTCGGAACGAAAAAAAAAAAGTTGTGCTGGGTTGTGCTAGCCTTGTGCTGGCTTGTGCCGAAAACCGCATCCCGATATCCCAAAAAGTTTCTGAGAAAATCAAATTTCAAAAATTTGGAGGATCGCCATTTTTCGGAACGAAAAAAAAAAAGTTGTGCTGGGTTGTGCTAGCCTTGTGCTGGCTTGTGCCGAAAACCGCATCCCAATATCCCAATTAGTTTCTGAGAAAATCAAATTTAAAAAATTTGGACAACCATTTTTCGGAACGAAAAAAAAAAAGTTGTGCTGGGTTGTGCTAGGCTTGTGCTGGCTTGTGCCGAAAACAGCATCCCGATATCCCAATTAGTTTCTGAGAAAATCAAATTTCAAAAATTTGGAGGACCGCCAGTTTTCGGAACGAAAAAAAAAAGTTGTGCTGGGTTGTGCTAGGCTTGTGCTGGCTTGTGCCGAAAACCGCATCCCGATATCCCAATTAGTTCCTGAGAAAATCAAATTTCAAAAATTTGGAGGACCGCCATTTTTGGAACGAAAACAAAAAGTTGTGCTGGGTTGTGCTGGCTTGTGCCGAAAACCGCATCCCGATATCCCAATTAGTTTCTGAGAAAATCAAATTTAAAAAATTTGGACAACCATTTTTCGGAACGAAAAAAAAAAGTTGTGCTGGGTTGTGCTAGGCTTGTGCTGGCTTGTGCCGCAAACCGCATCCCGATATCCCAATTAGTTTCTGAGAAAATCAAATTTCAAAAATTTGGAGGACAACCATTTTTCGGAACGAAAAAAAAAAGTTGTGCTGGGTTGTGCTAGCCTTGTGCTGGCTTGTGCCGAAAACCGCATCCCGATATCCCAATTAGTTTCTGAGAAAATCAAATTTCAAAAATTTGGAGGACCGCCATTTTTCGGAACGAAAAAAAAAAGTTGTGCTAGCCTTGTGCTGGCTTGTGCCGAAAACCGCATCCCGATATCCCAATTAGTTTCTGAGAAAATCAAATTTCAAAAATTTGGAGGACAACCATTTTTCGGAACGAAAAAAAAAAGTTGTGCTGGGTTGTGCTAGGCTTGTGCTGGCTTGTGCCGAAAACCGCATCCCGGTATCCCAATTAGTTTCTGAGAAAATCAAATTTCAAAAATTTGGAGGACCGCCAGTTTTCGGAACGAAAAAAAAAAAGTTGTGCTGGGTTGTGCTAGGCTTGTGCTGGATTGTGCCGAAAACCGCATCCCGATATCCCAATTAGTTTCTGAGAAAATCAAATTTCAAAAATTTAGAGGACCGCCACTTTTCGGAACGAAAAAAAAAAGTTGTGCTGGGTTGTGCTAGGCTTGTGCTGGCTTGTGCCGAAAACCGCATCCCGATATCCCAATTAGTTTCTGAGAAAATCAAATTTCAAAAATTTGGAGCACCGCCATTTTTCGGAACGAAAAAAAAAAAAGTTGTGCTGGGTTGTGCTAGCCTTGTGCTGGCTTGTGCCGAAAACCGCATCCCGATATCCCAATTAGTTTCTGAGAAAATCAAATTTCAAAAATTTAGAGGACCGCCAGTTTTCGGAACGAAAAAAAAAGTTGTGCTGGGTTGTGCTAGCCTTGTGCTGGCTTGTGCCGAAAACCGCATCCCGATATCCCAATTAGTTGCTGAGAAAATCAAATTTCAAAAATTTGGAGGACCGCCATTTTTCGGAACGAAAAAAAAAAGTTGTGCTGGGTTGTGCTAGGCTTGTGCTGGCTTGTACCGAAAACCGCATCCCGATATACCAATTAGTTTCTGAGAAAATCAAATTTCAAAAATTTGGAGGACCGCCATTTTTCGGAACGAAAAAAAAAAGTTGTGCTAGCCTTGTGCTGGCTTGTGCCGAAAACCGCATCCCGATATCCCAATTAGTTTCTGAGAAAATCAAATTTCAAAAATTTGGAGGACAACCATTTTTCGGAACGAAAAAAAAAAGTTGTGCTGGGTTGTGCTAGGCTTGTGCTGGCTTGTGCCGCAAACCGCATACCGATATCCCAATTAGTTTCTGAGAAAATCAAATTTCAAAAATTTGGAGGACCGCCAGTTTTCGGAACGAAAAAAAAAAGTTGTGCTGGGTTGTGCTAGGCTTGTGCCGGCTTGTGCCGAAAACCGCATCCCGATATCCCAATTAGTTCCTGAGAAAAACAAATTTCAAAAATTTGGAGGACCGCCATTTTTGGAACGAAAAAAAAAAAGTTGTGCTGGCTTGTGCTAGCCTTGTGCTGGCTTGTGCCGAAAACCGCATCCCGATATCCCAATTAGTATTTGAGAAAATCAAATTTCAAAAATTTGGAGGACCGCCATTTTTCGGAACGAAAAAAAAAGTTGTGCTGGGTTGTGCTAGGCTTGTGCTGGCTTGTACCGAAAACCGCATCCCGATATCCCAATTGGTTTGTGAGAAAATCAAATTTAAAAAATTTGGAGGACCGCCATTTTTCGGAACGAAAAAAAAAAGTTGTGCTGGGTTGTGCTAGCATTGTGCTGGCTTGTGCCGAAAACCGCATCCCGATATCCCAATTAGTTTCTGAGAAAATCAAATTTCAAAAATTTGGAGGACCGCCATTTTTCGGAACGAAAAAAAAAAGTTGTGCTGGGTTGTGCTAGGCTTGTGCTGGCTTGTGCCGAAAACCGCATCCCGATATCCCAATTAGTTTCTGAGAAAATCAAATTTCAAAAATTTGGAGGACCGCCATTTTTCGGAACGAAAAAAAAAAAGTTGCGCTGGGTTGTGCTAGCTTTGTGCTGGCTTGTGCCGAAAACCGCATCCCGATATCCCAATGAGTTTCTGAGAAAATCAAATTTCAAAACTTTGGAGGACCGCCATTTTTCGGAACGAAAAAAAAAAGTTGTGCTGGGTTGTGCTAGCCTTGTGCTGGCTTGTGCCGAAAACCGCATCCCGATATCCCAATTAGTTTCTGAGAAAATCAAATTTCAAAAATTTGGAGGATCGCCATTTTTGGGAACGAAAAAAAAAAAGTTGTGCTGGGTTGTGCTAGCCTTGTGCTGGCTTGTGCCGAAAACCGCATCCCGATATCCCAATTAGTTTCTGAGAAAATCAAATTTAAAAAATTTGGACAACCATTTTCCGGAACGAAAAAAAAAAGTTGTGCTGGGTTGTGCTAGGCTTGTGCCGGCTTGTGCCGAAAACCGCATCCCGATATCCCAATTAGTTCCTGAGAAAATCAAATTTCAAAAATTTGGAGGACCGCCATTTTTGGAACGAAAAAAAAAAAGTTGTGCTGGCTTGTGCTAGCCTTGTGCTGGCTTGTGCCGAAAACCGCATCCCGATATCCCAATTAGTATTTGAGAAAATCAAATTTCAAAAATTTGGAGGACCGCCATTTTTCGGAACGAAAAAAAAAGTTGTGCTGGGTTGTGCTAGGCTTGTGCTGGCTTGTACCGAAAACCGCATCCCGATATCCCAATTGGTTTGTGAGAAAATCAAATATAAAAAATTTGGAGGACCGCCATTTTTCGGAACGAAAAAAAAAAGTTGTGCTGGGTTGTGCTAGCATTGTGCTGGCTTGTGCCGAAAACCGCATCCCGATATCCCAATTAGTTTCTGAGAAAATCAAATTTCAAAAATTTGGAGGACCGCCATTTTTCGGAACGAAACAAAAAAGTTGTGCTGGGTTGTGCTAGCCTTGTGCTGGCTTGTGCCGAAAACCGCATCCCGATATCCCAATTAGTTTCTGAGAAAATCAAATTTCAAAAATTTGGAGGACCGCCATTTTTCGGAACGAAAAAAAAAAGTTGTGCTGGGTTGTGCTAGGCTTGTACTGGCTTGTACCGAAAACCGCATCCCGATATACCAATTAGTTTCTGAGAAAATCAAATTTCAAAAATTTGGAGGACCGCCATTTTTCGGAACGAAAAAAAAAAAGTTGTGCTGGGTTGTGCTAGCCTTGTGCTGGCTTGTGCCGAAAACCGCATCCCGATATCCCAATTAGTTCCTGAGAAAATCAAATTTCAAAAATTTGGGGGACCGCCATTTTTCGGAACGAAAAAAAAAAAAGTTGTGCTGGGTTGTGCTAGCCTTGTGCTGGCTTGTGCCGAAAACCGCATCCCGATATCCCAATTAGTTTCTGAGAAAATCAAATTTAAAAAATTTGGAGGACAACCATTTTTCGGAACGAAAAAAAAAAGTTGTGCTGGGTTGTGCTAGCCTTGTGCTGGCTTGTGCCGAAAACAGCATCCCGATATCCCAATTAGTTTCTGAGAAAATCAAATTTCAAAAATTTGGAGGACCGCCAGTTTTCGGAACGAAAAAAAAAAAGTTGTGCTGGGTTGTGCTAGGCTTGTGCTGGCTTGTGCCGAAAACCGCATCCCGATATCCCAATTAGTTCCTGAGAAAATCAAATTTCAAAAATTTGGAGGACCGCCATTTTTGGAACGAAAAAAAAAAAGTTGTGCTGGCTTGTGCTAGCCTTGTGCTGGCTTGTGCCGAAAACCGCATCCCGATATCCCAATTAGTATCTGAGAAAATCAAATTTCAAAAATTTGGAGGACCGCCATTTTTCGGAACGAAAAAAAAAAGTTGTGCTGGGTTGTGCTAGGCTTGTGCTGGCTTGTACCGAAAACCGCATCCCGATATCCCAATTGGTTTGTGAGAAAATCAAATTTAAAAAATTTGGAGGACCGCCATTTTTCGGAACGAAAAAAAAAAGTTGTGCTGGGTTGTGCTAGCATTGTGCTGGCTTGTGCCGAAAACCGCATCCCGATATCCCAATTAGTTTCTGAGAAAATCAAATTTCAAAAATTTAGAGGACCGCCAGTTTTCGGAACGAAAAAAAAAGTTGTGCTGGGTTGTGCTAGCCTTGTGCTGGCTTGTGCCGAAAACTGCATCCCGATATCCCAATTAGTTTCTGAGAAAATCAAATTTCAAAAATTTGGAGGACCGCCATTTTTCGGAACGAAAAAAAAAAGTTGTGCTGGGTTGTGCTAGGCTTGTGCTGGCTTGTACCGAAAACCGCATCCCGATATACCAATTAGTTTCTGAGAAAATCAAATTTCAAAAATTTGGAGGACCGCCATTTTTCGGAACGAAAAAAAAAAAGTTGTGCTGGGTTGTGCTAGCCTTGTGCTGGCTTGTGCCGGAAACCGCATCCCGATATCCCAATTAGTTCCTGAGAAAATCAAATTTCAAAAATTTGGGGGACCGCCATTTTTCGAAACGAAAAAAAAAAAAGTTGTGCTGGGTTGTGCTAGCCTTGTGCTGGCTTGTGCCGAAAACCGCATCCCGATATCCCAATTAGTTTCTGAGAAAATCAAATTTAAAAAATTTGGAGGACAACCATTTTTCGGAACGAAAAAAAAAAGTTGTGCTGGGTTGTGCTAGGCTTGTGCCGGCTTGTGCCGAAAACCGCATCCCGATATCCCAATTAGTTCCTGAGAAAATCAAATTTCAAAAATTTGGAGGACCGCCATTTTTGGAACGAAAAAAAAAAAGTTGTGCTGGCTTGTGCTAGCCTTGTGCTGGCTTGTGCCGAAAACCGCATCCCGATATCCCAATTAGTATTTGAGAAAATCAAATTTCAAAAATTTGGAGGACCGCCATTTTTCGGAACGAAAAAAAAAGTTGTGCTGGGTTGTGCTAGGCTTGTGCTGGCTTGTACCGAAAACCGCATCCCGATATCCCAATTGGTTTGTGAGAAAATCAAATATAAAAAATTTGGAGGACCGCCATTTTTCGGAACGAAAAAAAAAAGTTGTGCTGGGTTGTGCTAGCATTGTGCTGGCTTGTGCCGAAAACCGCATCCCGATATCCCAATTAGTTTCTGAGAAAATCAAATTTCAAAAATTTGGAGGACCGCCATTTTTCGGAACGAAAAAAAAAAGTTGTGCTGGGTTGTGCTAGCCTTGTGCTGGCTTGTGCCGAAAACCGCATCCCGATATCCCAATTAGTTTCTGAGAAAATCAAATTTCAAAAATTTGGAGGACCGCCATTTTTCGGAACGAAAAAAAAAAGTTGTGCTGGGTTGTGCTAGGCTTGTGCTGGCTTGTACCGAAAACCGCATCCCGATATACCAATTAGTTTCTGAGAAAATCAAATTTCAAAAATTTGGAGGACCGCCATTTTTCGGAACGAAAAAAAAAAAGTTGTGCTGGGTTGTGCTAGCCTTGTGCTGGCTTGTGCCGAAAACCGCATCCCGATATCCCAATTAGTTCCTGAGAAAATCAAATTTCAAAAATTTGGGGGACCGCCATTTTTCGGAACGAAAAAAAAAAAAGTTGTGCTGGGTTGTGCTAGCCTTGTGCTGGCTTGTGCCGAAAACCGCATCCCGATATCCCAATTAGTTTCTGAGAAAATCAAATTTAAAAAATTTGGAGGACAACCATTTTTCGGAACGAAAAAAAAAAGTTGTGCTGGGTTGTGCTAGCCTTGTGCTGGCTTGTGCCGAAAACAGCATCCCGATATCCCAATTAGTTTCTGAGAAAATCAAATTTCAAAAATTTGGAGGACCGCCAGTTTTCGGAACGAAAAAAAAAAAGTTGTGCTGGGTTGTGCTAGGCTTGTGCTGGCTTGTGCCGAAAACCGCATCCCGATATCCCAATTAGTTCCTGAGAAAATCAAATTTCAAAAATTTGGAGGACCGCCATTTTTGGAACGAAAAAAAAAAAGTTGTGCTGGCTTGTGCTAGCCTTGTGCTGGCTTGTGCCGAAAACCGCATCCCGATATCCCAATTAGTATCTGAGAAAATCAAATTTCAAAAATTTGGAGGACCGCCATTTTTCGGAACGAAAAAAAAAAGTTGTGCTGGGTTGTGCTAGGCTTGTGCTGGCTTGTACCGAAAACCGCATCCCGATATCCCAATTGGTTTGTGAGACAATCAAATTTAAAAAATTTGGAGGACCGCCATTTTTCGGAACGAAAAAAAAAAGTTGTGCTGGGTTGTGCTAGCATTGTGCTGGCTTGTGCCGAAAACCGCATCCCGATATCCCAATTAGTTTCTGAGAAAATCAAATTTCAAAAATTTAGAGGACCGCCAGTTTTCGGAACGAAAAAAAAAGTTGTGCTGGGTTGTGCTAGCCTTGTGCTGGCTTGTGCCGAAAACTGCATCCCGATATCCCAATTAGTTTCTGAGAAAATCAAATTTCAAAAATTTGGAGGACCGCCATTTTTCGGAAAGAAAAAAAAAAGTTGTGCTGGGTTGTGCTAGGCTTGTGCTGGCTTGTACCGAAAACCGCATCCCGATATACCAATTAGTTTCTGAGAAAATCAAATTTCAAAAATTTGGAGGACCGCCATTTTTCGGAACGAAAAAAAAAAAGTTGTGCTGGGTTGTGCTAGCCTTGTGCTGGCTTGTGCCGGAAACCGCATCCCGATATCCCAATTAGTTCCTGAGAAAATCAAATTTCAAAAATTTGGGGGACCGCCATTTTTCGGAACGAAAAAAAAAAAAGTTGTGCTGGGTTGTGCTAGCCTTGTGCTGGCTTGTGCCGAAAACCGCATCCCGATATCCCAATTAGTTTCTGAGAAAATCAAATTTAAAAAATTTGGAGGACAACCATTTTTCCGAACGAAAAAAAAAAGTTGTGCTGGGTTGTGCTAGGCTTGTGCTGGCTTGTGCCGAAAACCGCATCCCGATATCCCAATTAGTTTCTGAGAAAATCAAATTTCAAAAATTTGGAGGACCGCCATTTTTCGGAACGAAAAAAAAAAAGTTGTGCTGGGTTGTGCTAGCCTTGTGCTGGCTTGTGCCGAAAACCGCATCCCGATATCCCAATTAGTTTCTGAGAAAATCAAATTTCAAAAATTTGGAGGACCGCCATTTTTCGGAACGAAAAAAAAAGTTGTGCTGGGTTGTGCTAGCCTTGTGCTGGCTTGTGCCGAAAACCGCATCCCGATATCCCAATTAGTTTCTGAGAAAATCAAATTTCAAAAATTTAGAGGACCGCCAGTTTTCGGAACGAAAAAAAAAGTTGTGCTGGGTTGTGCTAGCCTCGTGCTGGCTTGTGCCGAAAACCGCATCCCGATATCCCAATTAGTTTCTGAGAAAATCAAATTTCAAAAATTTGGATGACCGCCATTTTTCGGAACGAAAAAAAAAAGTTGTGCTGGGTTGTGCTAGGCTTGTGCTGGCTTGTACCGAAAACCGCATCCCGATATACCAATTAGTTTCTGAGAAAATCAAATTTCAAAAATTTGGAGGACCGCCATTTTTCGGAACGAAAAAAAAAAAGTTGTGCTGGGTTGTGCTAGCCTTGTGCTGGCTTGTGCCGGAAACCGCATCCCGATATCCCAATTAGTTCCTGAGAAAATCAAATTTCAAAAATTTGGGGGACCGCCATTTTTCGGAACGAAAAAAAAAAAAAGTTGTGCTGGGTTGTGCTAGCCTTGTGCTGGCTTGTGCCGAAAACCGCATCCCGATATCCCAATTAGTTTCTGAGAAAATCAAATTTAAAAAATTTGGAGGACAACCATTTTTCGGAACGAAAAAAAAAAGTTGTGCTGGGTTGTGCTAGGCTTGTGCTGGCTTGTGCCGAAAACCGCATCCCGATATCCCAATTAGTTTCTGAGAAAATCAAATTTAAAAAATTTGGAGGACCGCCATTTTTCGGAACGAAAAAAAAAAAGTTGTGCTGGGTTGTGCTAGCCTTGTGCTGGCTTGTGCCGAAAACCGCATCCCGATATCCCAATTAGTTTCTGAGAAAATCAAATTTCAAAAATTTGGAGGACCGCCATTTTTCGGAACGAAAAAAAAAAAGTTGTGCTGGGTTGTGCTAGCCTTGTGCTGGCTTGTGCCGAAAACCGCATCCCGATATCCCAAAAAGTTTCTGAGAAAATCAAATTTCAAAAATTTGGAGGATCGCCATTTTTCGGAACGAAAAAAAAAAAGTTGTGCTGGGTTGTGCTAGCCTTGTGCTGGCTTGTGCCGAAAACCGCATCCCAATATCCCAATTAGTTTCTGAGAAAATCAAATTTAAAAAATTTGGACAACCATTTTTCGGAACGAAAAAAAAAAAGTTGTGCTGGGTTGTGCTAGGCTTGTGCTGGCTTGTGCCGAAAACAGCATCCCGATATCCCAATTAGTTTCTGAGAAAATCAAATTTCAAAAATTTGGAGGACCGCCAGTTTTCGGAACGAAAAAAAAAAGTTGTGCTGGGTTGTGCTAGGCTTGTGCTGGCTTGTGCCGAAAACCGCATCCCGATATCCCAATTAGTTCCTGAGAAAATCAAATTTCAAAAATTTGGAGGACAACCATTTTTCGGAACGAAAAAAAAAAGTTGTGCTGGGTTGTGCTAGGCTTGTGCTGGCTTGTGCCGAAAACCGCATCCCGATATCCCAATTAGTTTCTGAGAAAATCAAATTTAAAAAATTTGGAGGACCGCCATTTTTCGGAACGAAAAAAAAAAAGTTGTGCTGGGTTGTGCTAGCCTTGTGCTGGCTTGTGCCGAAAACCGCATCCCGATATCCCAATTAGTTTCTGAGAAAATCAAATTTCAAAAATTTGGAGGACCGCCATTTTTCGGAACGAAAAAAAAAAAGTTGTGCTGGGTTGTGCTAGCCTTGTGCTGGCTTGTGCCGAAAACCGCATCCCGATATCCCAAAAAGTTTCTGAGAAAATCAAATTTCAAAAATTTGGAGGATCGCCATTTTTCGGAACGAAAAAAAAAAAGTTGTGCTGGGTTGTGCTAGCCTTGTGCTGGCTTGTGCCGAAAACCGCATCCCAATATCCCAATTAGTTTCTGAGAAAATCAAATTTAAAAAATTTGGACAACCATTTTTCGGAACGAAAAAAAAAAAGTTGTGCTGGGTTGTGCTAGGCTTGTGCTGGCTTGTGCCGAAAACAGCATCCCGATATCCCAATTAGTTTCTGAGAAAATCAAATTTCAAAAATTTGGAGGACCGCCAGTTTTCGGAACGAAAAAAAAAAGTTGTGCTGGGTTGTGCTAGGCTTGTGCTGGCTTGTGCCGAAAACCGCATCCCGATATCCCAATTAGTTCCTGAGAAAATCAAATTTCAAAAATTTGGAGGACCGCCATTTTTGGAACGAAAACAAAAAGTTGTGCTGGGTTGTGCTGGCTTGTGCCGAAAACCGCATCCCGATATCCCAATTAGTTTCTGAGAAAATCAAATTTAAAAAATTTGGACAACCATTTTTCGGAACGAAAAAAAAAAGTTGTGCTGGGTTGTGCTAGGCTTGTGCTGGCTTGTGCCGCAAACCGCATCCCGATATCCCAATTAGTTTCTGAGAAAATCAAATTTCAAAAATTTGGAGGACAACCATTTTTCGGAACGAAAAAAAAAAGTTGTGCTGGGTTGTGCTAGCCTTGTGCTGGCTTGTGCCGAAAACCGCATCCCGATATCCCAATTAGTTTCTGAGAAAATCAAATTTCAAAAATTTGGAGGACCGCCATTTTTCGGAACGAAAAAAAAAAGTTGTGCTAGCCTTGTGCTGGCTTGTGCCGAAAACCGCATCCCGATATCCCAATTAGTTTCTGAGAAAATCAAATTTCAAAAATTTGGAGGACAACCATTTTTCGGAACGAAAAAAAAAAGTTGTGCTGGGTTGTGCTAGGCTTGTGCTGGCTTGTGCCGAAAACCGCATCCCGGTATCCCAATTAGTTTCTGAGAAAATCAAATTTCAAAAATTTGGAGGACCGCCAGTTTTCGGAACGAAAAAAAAAAAGTTGTGCTGGGTTGTGCTAGGCTTGTGCTGGATTGTGCCGAAAACCGCATCCCGATATCCCAATTAGTTTCTGAGAAAATCAAATTTCAAAAATTTAGAGGACCGCCACTTTTCGGAACGAAAAAAAAAAGTTGTGCTGGGTTGTGCTAGGCTTGTGCTGGCTTGTGCCGAAAACCGCATCCCGATATCCCAATTAGTTTCTGAGAAAATCAAATTTCAAAAATTTGGAGCACCGCCATTTTTCGGAACGAAAAAAAAAAAGTTGTGCTGGGTTGTGCTGGCTTGTGCCGAAAACCGCATCCCGATATCCCAATTAGTTTCTGAGAAAATCAAATTTCAAAAATTTAGAGGACCGCCAGTTTTCGGAACGAAAAAAAAAGTTGTGCTGGGTTGTGCTAGCCTTGTGCTGGCTTGTGCCGAAAACCGCATCCCGATATCCCAATTAGTTGCTGAGAAAATCAAATTTCAAAAATTTGGAGGACCGCCATTTTTCGGAACGAAAAAAAAAAGTTGTGCTGGGTTGTGCTAGGCTTGTGCTGGCTTGTACCGAAAACCGCATCCCGATATACCAATTAGTTTCTGAGAAAATCAAATTTCAAAAATTTGGAGGACCGCCATTTTTCGGAACGAAAAAAAAAAGTTGTGCTAGCCTTGTGCTGGCTTGTGCCGAAAACCGCATCCCGATATCCCAATTAGTTTCTGAGAAAATCAAATTTCAAAAATTTGGAGGACAACCATTTTTCGGAACGAAAAAAAAAAGTTGTGCTGGGTTGTGCTAGGCTTGTGCTGGCTTGTGCCGCAAACCGCATACCGATATCCCAATTAGTTTCTGAGAAAATCAAATTTCAAAAATTTGGAGGACCGTCATTTTTCGGAACGAAAAAGAAAAGTTTGTGCTGGGTTGTGCTAGGCTTGTGCTGGCTTGTGCCGCAAACCGCATACCGATATCCCAATTAGTTTCTGAGAAAATGAAATTTCAAAAATTTGGTGGACCGCCATTTTTTGGAACGAAAAAAAAAAAAGTTGTGCTGGGTTGTGCTAGGCTTGTGCTGGCTTGTGCCGCAAACCGCATACCGATATCCCAATTAGTTTCTGAGAAAATCAAATTTCAAAAATTTGGAGGACCGCCATTTTTCGGAACGAAAAAAAAAAGTTGTGCTGGGTTGTGCTAGCATTGTGCTGGCTTGTGCCGAAAACCGCATCCCGATATCCCAATTAGTTTCTGAGAAAATCAAATTGCAAAAATTTGGAGGACCGCCATTTTTCGGAACGAAAAAAAAAAGTTGTGCTAGCCTTGTGCTGGCTTGTGCCGAAAACCGCATCCCGATATCCCAATTAGTTTCTGAGAAAATCAAATTTCAAAAATTTGGAGGACAACCATTTTTCGGAACGAAAAAAAAAAGTTGTGCTGGGTTGTCCTAGGCTTGTGCTGGCTTGTGCCGAAAACCGCATCCCGGTATCCCAATTAGTTTCTGAGAAAATCAAATTTCAAAAATTTGGAGGACCGCCAGTTTTCGAAACGAAAAAAAAAAAGTTGTGCTGGGTTGTGCTAGGCTTGTGCTGGATTGTGCCGAAAACCGCATCCCGATATCCCAATTAGTTTCTGAGAAAATCAAATTTCAAAAATTTAGAGGACCGCCACTTTTCGGAACGAAAAAAAAAAGTTGTGCTGGGTTGTGCTAGGCTTGTGCTGGCTTGTGCCGAAAACCGCATCCCGATATCCCAATTAGTTTCTGAGAAAATCAAATTTCAAAAATTTGGAGCACCGCCATTTTTCGGAACGAAAAAAAAAAAGTTGTGCTGGGTTGTGCTAGCCTTGTGCTGGCTTGTGCCGAAAACCGCATCCCGATATCCCAATTAGTTTCTGAGAAAATCAAATTTCAAAAATTTAGAGGACCGCCAGTTTTCGGAACGAAAAAAAAAGTTGTGCTGGGTTGTGCTAGCCTTGTGCTGGCTTGTGCCGAAAACCGCATCCCGATATCCCAATTAGTTGCTGAGAAAATCAAATTTCAAAAATTTGGAGGACCGCCATTTTTCGGAACGAAAAAAAAAAGTTGTGCTGGGTTGTGCTAGGCTTGTGCTGGCTTGTACCGAAAACCGCATCCCGATATACCAATTAGTTTCTGAGAAAATCAAATTTCAAAAATTTGGAGGACCGCCATTTTTCGGAACGAAAAAAAAAAAGTTGTGCTGGGTTGTGCTAGCCTTGTGCTGGCTTGTGCCGAAAACCGCATCCCGATATCCCAATTAGTTTCTGAGAAAATCAAATTTCAAAAATTTGGGGGACCGCCATTTTTCGGAACGAAAAAAAAAAGTTGTGCTGGGTTGTGCTAGCCTTGTGCTGGCTTGTGCCGAAAACCGCATCCCGATATCCCAATTAGTTTCTGAGAAAATCAAATTTAAAAAATTTGGAGGACAACCATTTTTCGGAACGAAAAAAAAAAAGTTGTGCTGGGTTGTGCTAGGCTTGTGCCGGCTTGTGCCGAAAACCGCATCCCGATATCCCAATTAGTTTCTGAGAAAATCAAATTTCAAAAATTTGGAGGACAACCATTTTTCGGAACGAAAAAAAAAAGTTGTGCTGGGTTGTCCTAGGCTTGTGCTGGCTTGTGCCGAAAACCGCATCCCGGTATCCCAATTAGTTTCTGAGAAAATCAAATTTCAAAAATTTGGAGGACCGCCAGTTTTCGGAACGAAAAAAAAAAAGTTGTGCTGGGTTGTGCTAGGCTTGTGCTGGATTGTGCCGAAAACCGCATCCCGATATCCCAATTAGTTTCTGAGAAAATCAAATTTCAAAAATTTAGAGGACCGCCACTTTTCGGAACGAAAAAAAAAAGTTGTGCTGGGTTGTGCTAGCCTTGTGCTGGCTTGTGCCGAAAACCGCATCCCGATATCCCAATTAGTTTCTGAGAAAATCAAATTTCAAAAATTTGGAGCACCGCCATTTTTCGGAACGAAAAAAAAAAAGTTGTGCTGGGTTGTGCTAGCCTTGTGCTGGCTTGTGCCGAAAACCGCATCCCGATATCCCAATTAGTTTCTGAGAAAATCAAATTTCAAAAATTTAGAGGACCGCCAGTTTTCGGAACGAAAAAAAAAGTTGTGCTGGGTTGTGCTAGCCTTGTGCTGGCTTGTGCCGAAAACCGCATCCCGATATCCCAATTAGTTGCTGAGAAAATCAAATTTCAAAAATTTGGAGGACCGCCATTTTTCGGAACGAAAAAAAAAAGTTGTGCTGGGTTGTGCTAGGCTTGTGCTGGCTTGTACCGAAAACCGCATCCCGATATACCAATTAGTTTCTGAGAAAATCAAATTTCAAAAATTTGGAGGACCGCCATTTTTCGGAACGAAAAAAAAAAAGTTGTGCTGGGTTGTGCTAGCCTTGTGCTGGCTTGTGCCGAAAACCGCATCCCGATATCCCAATTAGTTTCTGAGAAAATCAAATTTCAAAAATTTGGGGGACCGCCATTTTTCGGAACGAAAAAAAAAAAGTTGTGCTGGGTTGTGCTAGCCTTGTGCTGGCTTGTGCCGAAAACCGCATCCCGATATCCCAATTAGTTTCTGAGAAAATCAAATTTAAAAAATTTGGAGGACAACCATTTTTCGGAACGAAAAAAAAAAAGTTGTGCTGGGTTGTGCTAGGCTTGTGCTGGCTTGTGCCGAAAACCGCATCCCGATATCCCAATTAGTTTCTGAGAAAATCAAATTTCAAAAATTTGGAGGACCGCCATTTTTCGGAACGAAAAAAAAAAGTTGTGCTAGCCTTGTGCTGGCTTGTGCCGAAAACCGCATCCCGATATCCCAATTAGTTTCTGAGAAAATCAAATTTCAAAAATTTGGAGGACAACCATTTTTCGGAACGAAAAAAAAAAGTTGTGCTGGGTTGTGCTAGGCTTGTGCTGGCTTGTGCCGCAAACCGCATACCGATATCCCAATTAGTTTCTGAGAAAATCAAATTTCAAAAATTTGGAGGACCGTCATTTTTCGGAACGAAAAAGAAAAGTTTGTGCTGGGTTGTGCTAGGCTTGTGCTGGCTTGTGCCGCAAACCGCATACCGATATCCCAATTAGTTTCTGAGAAAATGAAATTTCAAAAATTTGGTGGACCGCCATTTTTTGGAACGAAAAAAAAAAAAGTTGTGCTGGGTTGTGCTAGGCTTGTGCTGGCTTGTGCCGCAAACCGCATACCGATATCCCAATTAGTTTCTGAGAAAATCAAATTTCAAAAATTTGGAGGACCGCCATTTTTCGGAACGAAAAAAAAAAGTTGTGCTGGGTTGTGCTAGCATTGTGCTGGCTTGTGCCGAAAACCGCATCCCGATATCCCAATTAGTTTCTGAGAAAATCAAATTGCAAAAATTTGGAGGACCGCCATTTTTCGGAACGAAAAAAAAAAGTTGTGCTAGCCTTGTGCTGGCTTGTGCCGAAAACCGCATCCCGATATCCCAATTAGTTTCTGAGAAAATCAAATTTCAAAAATTTGGAGGACAACCATTTTTCGGAACGAAAAAAAAAAGTTGTGCTGGGTTGTCCTAGGCTTGTGCTGGCTTGTGCCGAAAACCGCATCCCGGTATCCCAATTAGTTTCTGAGAAAATCAAATTTCAAAAATTTGGAGGACCGCCAGTTTTCGAAACGAAAAAAAAAAAGTTGTGCTGGGTTGTGCTAGGCTTGTGCTGGATTGTGCCGAAAACCGCATCCCGATATCCCAATTAGTTTCTGAGAAAATCAAATTTCAAAAATTTAGAGGACCGCCACTTTTCGGAACGAAAAAAAAAAGTTGTGCTGGGTTGTGCTAGGCTTGTGCTGGCTTGTGCCGAAAACCGCATCCCGATATCCCAATTAGTTTCTGAGAAAATCAAATTTCAAAAATTTGGAGCACCGCCATTTTTCGGAACGAAAAAAAAAAAGTTGTGCTGGGTTGTGCTAGCCTTGTGCTGGCTTGTGCCGAAAACCGCATCCCGATATCCCAATTAGTTTCTGAGAAAATCAAATTTCAAAAATTTAGAGGACCGCCAGTTTTCGGAACGAAAAAAAAAGTTGTGCTGGGTTGTGCTAGCCTTGTGCTGGCTTGTGCCGAAAACCGCATCCCGATATCCCAATTAGTTGCTGAGAAAATCAAATTTCAAAAATTTGGAGGACCGCCATTTTTCGGAACGAAAAAAAAAAGTTGTGCTGGGTTGTGCTAGGCTTGTGCTGGCTTGTACCGAAAACCGCATCCCGATATACCAATTAGTTTCTGAGAAAATCAAATTTCAAAAATTTGGAGGACCGCCATTTTTCGGAACGAAAAAAAAAAAGTTGTGCTGGGTTGTGCTAGCCTTGTGCTGGCTTGTGCCGAAAACCGCATCCCGATATCCCAATTAGTTTCTGAGAAAATCAAATTTCAAAAATTTGGGGGACCGCCATTTTTCGGAACGAAAAAAAAAAGTTGTGCTGGGTTGTGCTAGCCTTGTGCTGGCTTGTGCCGAAAACCGCATCCCGATATCCCAATTAGTTTCTGAGAAAATCAAATTTAAAAAATTTGGAGGACAACCATTTTTCGGAACGAAAAAAAAAAAGTTGTGCTGGGTTGTGCTAGGCTTGTGCCGGCTTGTGCCGAAAACCGCATCCCGATATCCCAATTAGTTTCTGAGAAAATCAAATTTCAAAAATTTGGAGGACAACCATTTTTCGGAACGAAAAAAAAAAGTTGTGCTGGGTTGTCCTAGGCTTGTGCTGGCTTGTGCCGAAAACCGCATCCCGGTATCCCAATTAGTTTCTGAGAAAATCAAATTTCAAAAATTTGGAGGACCGCCAGTTTTCGGAACGAAAAAAAAAAAGTTGTGCTGGGTTGTGCTAGGCTTGTGCTGGATTGTGCCGAAAACCGCATCCCGATATCCCAATTAGTTTCTGAGAAAATCAAATTTCAAAAATTTAGAGGACCGCCACTTTTCGGAACGAAAAAAAAAAGTTGTGCTGGGTTGTGCTAGCCTTGTGCTGGCTTGTGCCGAAAACCGCATCCCGATATCCCAATTAGTTTCTGAGAAAATCAAATTTCAAAAATTTGGAGCACCGCCATTTTTCGGAACGAAAAAAAAAAAGTTGTGCTGGGTTGTGCTAGCCTTGTGCTGGCTTGTGCCGAAAACCGCATCCCGATATCCCAATTAGTTTCTGAGAAAATCAAATTTCAAAAATTTAGAGGACCGCCAGTTTTCGGAACGAAAAAAAAAGTTGTGCTGGGTTGTGCTAGCCTTGTGCTGGCTTGTGCCGAAAACCGCATCCCGATATCCCAATTAGTTGCTGAGAAAATCAAATTTCAAAAATTTGGAGGACCGCCATTTTTCGGAACGAAAAAAAAAAGTTGTGCTGGGTTGTGCTAGGCTTGTGCTGGCTTGTACCGAAAACCGCATCCCGATATACCAATTAGTTTCTGAGAAAATCAAATTTCAAAAATTTGGAGGACCGCCATTTTTCGGAACGAAAAAAAAAAAGTTGTGCTGGGTTGTGCTAGCCTTGTGCTGGCTTGTGCCGAAAACCGCATCCCGATATCCCAATTAGTTTCTGAGAAAATCAAATTTCAAAAATTTGGGGGACCGCCATTTTTCGGAACGAAAAAAAAAAGTTGTGCTGGGTTGTGCTAGCCTTGTGCTGGCTTGTGCCGAAAACCGCATCCCGATATCCCAATTAGTTTCTGAGAAAATCAAATTTAAAAAATTTGGAGGACAACCATTTTTCGGAACGAAAAAAAAAAAGTTGTGCTGGGTTGTGCTAGGCTTGTGCCGGCTTGTGCCGAAAACCGCATCCCGATATCCCAATTAGTTTCTGAGAAAATCAAATTTCAAAAATTTGGAGGACAACCATTTTTCGGAACGAAAAAAAAAAGTTGTGCTGGGTTGTCCTAGGCTTGTGCTGGCTTGTGCCGAAAACCGCATCCCGGTATCCCAATTAGTTTCTGAGAAAATCAAATTTCAAAAATTTGGAGGACCGCCAGTTTTCGGAACGAAAAAAAAAAAGTTGTGCTGGGTTGTGCTAGGCTTGTGCTGGATTGTGCCGAAAACCGCATCCCGATATCCCAATTAGTTTCTGAGAAAATCAAATTTCAAAAATTTAGAGGACCGCCACTTTTCGGAACGAAAAAAAAAAGTTGTGCTGGGTTGTGCTAGCCTTGTGCTGGCTTGTGCCGAAAACCGCATCCCGATATCCCAATTAGTTTCTGAGAAAATCAAATTTCAAAAATTTGGAGCACCGCCATTTTTCGGAACGAAAAAAAAAAAGTTGTGCTGGGTTGTGCTAGCCTTGTGCTGGCTTGTGCCGAAAACCGCATCCCGATATCCCAATTAGTTTCTGAGAAAATCAAATTTCAAAAATTTAGAGGACCGCCAGTTTTCGGAACGAAAAAAAAAGTTGTGCTGGGTTGTGCTAGCCTTGTGCTGGCTTGTGCCGAAAACCGCATCCCGATATCCCAATTAGTTGCTGAGAAAATCAAATTTCAAAAATTTGGAGGACCGCCATTTTTCGGAACGAAAAAAAAAAGTTGTGCTGGGTTGTGCTAGGCTTGTGCTGGCTTGTACCGAAAACCGCATCCCGATATACCAATTAGTTTCTGAGAAAATCAAATTTCAAAAATTTGGAGGACCGCCATTTTTCGGAACGAAAAAAAAAAAGTTGTGCTGGGTTGTGCTAGCCTTGTGCTGGCTTGTGCCGAAAACCGCATCCCGATATCCCAATTAGTTTCTGAGAAAATCAAATTTCAAAAATTTGGGGGACCGCCATTTTTCGGAACGAAAAAAAAAAAGTTGTGCTGGGTTGTGCTAGCCTTGTGCTGGCTTGTGCCGAAAACCGCATCCCGATATCCCAATTAGTTTCTGAGAAAATCAAATTTAAAAAATTTGGAGGACAACCATTTTTCGGAACGAAAAAAAAAAAGTTGTGCTGGGTTGTGCTAGGCTTGTGCTGGCTTGTGCCGAAAACCGCATCCCGATATCCCAATTAGTTTCTGAGAAAATCAAATTTCAAAAATTTGGAGGACCGCCATTTTTCGGAACGAAAAAAAAAAGTTGTGCTAGCCTTGTGCTGGCTTGTGCCGAAAACCGCATCCCGATATCCCAATTAGTTTCTGAGAAAATCAAATTTCAAAAATTTGGAGGACAACCATTTTTCGGAACGAAAAAAAAAAGTTGTGCTGGGTTGTGCTAGGCTTGTGCTGGCTTGTGCCGCAAACCGCATACCGATATCCCAATTAGTTTCTGAGAAAATCAAATTTCAAAAATTTGGAGGACCGTCATTTTTCGGAACGAAAAAGAAAAGTTTGTGCTGGGTTGTGCTAGGCTTGTGCTGGCTTGTGCCGCAAACCGCATACCGATATCCCAATTAGTTTCTGAGAAAATGAAATTTCAAAAATTTGGTGGACCGCCATTTTTTGGAACGAAAAAAAAAAAAGTTGTGCTGGGTTGTGCTAGGCTTGTGCTGGCTTGTGCCGCAAACCGCATACCGATATCCCAATTAGTTTCTGAGAAAATCAAATTTCAAAAATTTGGAGGACCGCCATTTTTCGGAACGAAAAAAAAAAGTTGTGCTGGGTTGTGCTAGCATTGTGCTGGCTTGTGCCGAAAACCGCATCCCGATATCCCAATTAGTTTCTGAGAAAATCAAATTGCAAAAATTTGGAGGACCGCCATTTTTCGGAACGAAAAAAAAAAGTTGTGCTAGCCTTGTGCTGGCTTGTGCCGAAAACCGCATCCCGATATCCCAATTAGTTTCTGAGAAAATCAAATTTCAAAAATTTGGAGGACAACCATTTTTCGGAACGAAAAAAAAAAGTTGTGCTGGGTTGTCCTAGGCTTGTGCTGGCTTGTGCCGAAAACCGCATCCCGGTATCCCAATTAGTTTCTGAGAAAATCAAATTTCAAAAATTTGGAGGACCGCCAGTTTTCGAAACGAAAAAAAAAAAGTTGTGCTGGGTTGTGCTAGGCTTGTGCTGGATTGTGCCGAAAACCGCATCCCGATATCCCAATTAGTTTCTGAGAAAATCAAATTTCAAAAATTTAGAGGACCGCCACTTTTCGGAACGAAAAAAAAAAGTTGTGCTGGGTTGTGCTAGGCTTGTGCTGGCTTGTGCCGAAAACCGCATCCCGATATCCCAATTAGTTTCTGAGAAAATCAAATTTCAAAAATTTGGAGCACCGCCATTTTTCGGAACGAAAAAAAAAAAGTTGTGCTGGGTTGTGCTAGCCTTGTGCTGGCTTGTGCCGAAAACCGCATCCCGATATCCCAATTAGTTTCTGAGAAAATCAAATTTCAAAAATTTAGAGGACCGCCAGTTTTCGGAACGAAAAAAAAAGTTGTGCTGGGTTGTGCTAGCCTTGTGCTGGCTTGTGCCGAAAACCGCATCCCGATATCCCAATTAGTTGCTGAGAAAATCAAATTTCAAAAATTTGGAGGACCGCCATTTTTCGGAACGAAAAAAAAAAGTTGTGCTGGGTTGTGCTAGGCTTGTGCTGGCTTGTACCGAAAACCGCATCCCGATATACCAATTAGTTTCTGAGAAAATCAAATTTCAAAAATTTGGAGGACCGCCATTTTTCGGAACGAAAAAAAAAAAGTTGTGCTGGGTTGTGCTAGCCTTGTGCTGGCTTGTGCCGAAAACCGCATCCCGATATCCCAATTAGTTTCTGAGAAAATCAAATTTCAAAAATTTGGGGGACCGCCATTTTTCGGAACGAAAAAAAAAAGTTGTGCTGGGTTGTGCTAGCCTTGTGCTGGCTTGTGCCGAAAACCGCATCCCGATATCCCAATTAGTTTCTGAGAAAATCAAATTTAAAAAATTTGGAGGACAACCATTTTTCGGAACGAAAAAAAAAAAGTTGTGCTGGGTTGTGCTAGGCTTGTGCCGGCTTGTGCCGAAAACCGCATCCCGATATCCCAATTAGTTTCTGAGAAAATCAAATTTCAAAAATTTGGAGGACAACCATTTTTCGGAACGAAAAAAAAAAGTTGTGCTGGGTTGTCCTAGGCTTGTGCTGGCTTGTGCCGAAAACCGCATCCCGGTATCCCAATTAGTTTCTGAGAAAATCAAATTTCAAAAATTTGGAGGACCGCCAGTTTTCGGAACGAAAAAAAAAAAGTTGTGCTGGGTTGTGCTAGGCTTGTGCTGGATTGTGCCGAAAACCGCATCCCGATATCCCAATTAGTTTCTGAGAAAATCAAATTTCAAAAATTTAGAGGACCGCCACTTTTCGGAACGAAAAAAAAAAGTTGTGCTGGGTTGTGCTAGCCTTGTGCTGGCTTGTGCCGAAAACCGCATCCCGATATCCCAATTAGTTTCTGAGAAAATCAAATTTCAAAAATTTGGAGCACCGCCATTTTTCGGAACGAAAAAAAAAAAGTTGTGCTGGGTTGTGCTAGCCTTGTGCTGGCTTGTGCCGAAAACCGCATCCCGATATCCCAATTAGTTTCTGAGAAAATCAAATTTCAAAAATTTAGAGGACCGCCAGTTTTCGGAACGAAAAAAAAAGTTGTGCTGGGTTGTGCTAGCCTTGTGCTGGCTTGTGCCGAAAACCGCATCCCGATATCCCAATTAGTTGCTGAGAAAATCAAATTTCAAAAATTTGGAGGACCGCCATTTTTCGGAACGAAAAAAAAAAGTTGTGCTGGGTTGTGCTAGGCTTGTGCTGGCTTGTACCGAAAACCGCATCCCGATATACCAATTAGTTTCTGAGAAAATCAAATTTCAAAAATTTGGAGGACCGCCATTTTTCGGAACGAAAAAAAAAAAGTTGTGCTGGGTTGTGCTAGCCTTGTGCTGGCTTGTGCCGAAAACCGCATCCCGATATCCCAATTAGTTTCTGAGAAAATCAAATTTCAAAAATTTGGGGGACCGCCATTTTTCGGAACGAAAAAAAAAAAGTTGTGCTGGGTTGTGCTAGCCTTGTGCTGGCTTGTGCCGAAAACCGCATCCCGATATCCCAATTAGTTTCTGAGAAAATCAAATTTAAAAAATTTGGAGGACAACCATTTTTCGGAACGAAAAAAAAAAAGTTGTGCTGGGTTGTGCTAGGCTTGTGCTGGCTTGTGCCGAAAACCGCATCCCGATATCCCAATTAGTTTCTGAGAAAATCAAATTTCAAAAATTTGGAGGACCGCCATTTTTCGGAACGAAAAAAAAAAAGTTGTGCTGGGTTGTGCTAGCCTTGTGCTGGCTTGTGCCGAAAACCGCATCCCGATATCCCAATTAGTTTCTGAGAAAATCTAATTGCAAAAATTTGGAGGACCGCCATTTTTCGGAACGAAAAAAAAAAGTTGTGCTGGGTTGTGCTGGCTTGTGCCGAAAATCGCATCCCGATATCCCAATTAGTTTCTGAGAAAATCAAATTTCAAAAATTTGGAGTACCGCCATTTTTCGGAACGAAAAAAAAAAGTTGTGCTGGGTTGTGCTAGCCTTGTGCTGGCTTGTGCCGAAAACCACATCCCGATATCCCAATTAGTTTCTGAGAAAATCAAATTTAAAAAATTTGGAGGACAACCATTTTTCGGAACGAAAAAAAAAAGTTGTGCTGGGTTGTGCTAGGCTTGTGCTGGCTTGTGCCGAAAACCGCATCCCGGTATCCCAATTAGTTTCTGAGAAAATCAAATTTCAAAAATTTGGAGGACCGCCAGTTTTCGGAACGAAAAAAAAAAAGTTGTGCTGGGTTGTGCTAGGCTTGTGCTGGCTTGTGCCGAAAACCGCATCCCGATACCCCAATTAGTTTCTGAGAAAATAAATTTCAAAAATTTGGAGGACCGCCATTTTTCGGAACGAAAAAAAAAAGTTGTGCTGGGTTGTGCTAGCCTTGTGCTGGCTTGTGCCGAAAACCGCATCCCGATATCCCAATTAGTTTCTGAGAAAATCAAATTTCAAAAATTTAGAGGACCGCCAGTTTTCGGAACGAAAAAAAAAGTTGTACTGGGTTGTGCTAGCCTTGTGCTGGCTTGTGCCGAAAACCGCATCCCGATATCCCAATTAGTTCCTGAGAAAATCAAATTTCAAAAATTTGGGGGACCGCCATTTTTCGGAACGAAAAAAAAAAAAAGTTGTGCTGGGTTGTGCTAGCCTTGTGCTGGCTTGTGCCGAAAACCGCATCCCGATATCCCAATTAGTTTCTGAGAAAATCAAATTTAAAAAATTTGGAGGACAACCATTTTTCGGAACGAAAAAAAAAAGTTGTGCTGGGTTGTGCTAGGCTTGTGCTGGCTTGTGCCGAAAACCGCATCCCGACATCCCAATTAGTTTCTGAGAAAATCAAATTTCAAAAATTTGGAGGACCGCCATTTTTCGGAACGAAAAAAAAAAAGTTGTGCTGGGTTGTGCTAGCCTTGTGCTGGCTTGTGCCGAAAACCGCATCCCGATATCCCAATTAGTTTCTGAGAAAATCAAATTTCAAAACTTTGGAGGACCGCCATTTTTCGGAACGAAAAAAAAAAGTTGTGCTGGGTTGTGCTAGCCTTGTGCTGGCTTGTGCCGAAAACCGCATCCCGATATCCCAATTAGTTTCTGAGAAAATCAAATTTCAAAAATTTGGAGGATCGCCATTTTTCGGAACGAAAAAAAAAAAGTTGTGCTGGGTTGTGCTAGCCTTGTGCTGGCTTGTGCCGAAAACCGCATCCCGATATCCCAATTAGTTTCTGAGAAAATCAAATTTAAAAAATTTGGACAACCATTTTTCGGAACGAAAAAAAAAAGTTGTGCTGGGTTGTGCTAGGCTTGTGCTGGCTTGTGCCGAAAACAGCATCCCGATATCCCAATTAGTTTCTGAGAAAATCAAATTTCAAAAATTTGGAGGACCGCCAGTTTTCGGAACGAAAAAAAAAAGTTGTGCTGGGTTGTGCTAGGCTTGTGCCGGCTTGTGCCGAAAACCGCATCCCGATATCCCAATTAGTTCCTGAGAAAAACAAATTTCAAAAATTTGGAGGACCGCCATTTTTGGAACGAAAAAAAAAAAGTTGTGCTGGCTTGTGCTAGCCTTGTGCTGGCTTGTGCCGAAAACCGCATCCCGATATCCCAATTAGTATTTGAGAAAATCAAATTTCAAAAATTTGGAGGACCGCCATTTTTCGGAACGAAAAAAAAAGTTGTGCTGGATTGTGCTAGGCTTGTGCTGGCTTGTACCGAAAACCGCATCCCGATATCCCAATTGGTTTGTGAGAAAATCAAATTTAAAAAATTTGGAGGACCGCCATTTTTCGGAACGAAAAAAAAAAGTTGTGCTGGGTTGTGCTAGCATTGTGCTGGCTTGTGCCGAAAACCGCATCCCGATATCCCAATTAGTTTCTGAGAAAATCAAATTTCAAAAATTTGGAGGACCGCCATTTTTCGGAACGAAAAAAAAAAGTTGTGCTGGGTTGTGCTAGGCTTGTGCTGGCTTGTGCCGAAAACCGCATCCCGATATCCCAATTAGTTTCTGAGAAAATCAAATTTCAAAAATTTGGAGGACCGCCATTTTTCGGAACGAAAAAAAAAAAGTTGCGCTGGGTTGTGCTAGCTTTGTGCTGGCTTGTGCCGAAAACCGCATCCCGATATCCCAATGAGTTTCTGAGAAAATCAAATTTCAAAACTTTGGAGGACCGCCATTTTTCGGAACGAAAAAAAAAAGTTGTGCTGGGTTGTGCTAGCCTTGTGCTGGCTTGTGCCGAAAACCGCATCCCGATATCCCAATTAGTTTCTGAGAAAATCAAATTTCAAAAATTTGGAGGATCGCCATTTTTGGGAACGAAAAAAAAAAAGTTGTGCTGGGTTGTGCTAGCCTTGTGCTGGCTTGTGCCGAAAACCGCATCCCGATATCCCAATTAGTTTCTGAGAAAATCAAATTTAAAAAATTTGGACAACCATTTTTCGGAACGAAAAAAAAAAGTTGTGCTGGGTTGTGCTAGGCTTGTGCCGGCTTGTGCCGAAAACCGCATCCCGATATCCCAATTGGTTCCTGAGAAAATCAAATTTCAAAAATTTGGAGGACCGCCATTTTTGGAACGAAAAAAAAAAAGTTGTGCTGGCTTGTGCTAGCCTTGTGCTGGCTTGTGCCGAAAACCGCATCCCGATATCCCAATTAGTATTTGAGAAAATCAAATTTCAAAAATTTGGAGGACCGCCATTTTTCGGAACGAAAAAAAAAGTTGTGCTGGCTTGTGCTAGGCTTGTGCTGGCTTGTACCGAAAACCGCATCCCGATATCCCAATTGGTTTGTGAGAAAATCAAATATAAAAAATTTGGAGGACCGCCATTTTTCGGAACGAAAAAAAAAAGTTGTGCTGGGTTGTGCTAGCATTGTGCTGGCTTGTGCCGAAAACCGCATCCCGATATCCCAATTAGTTTCTGAGAAAATCAAATTTCAAAAATTTGGAGGACCGCCATTTTTCGGAACGAAACAAAAAAGTTGTGCTGGGTTGTGCTAGCCTTGTGCTGGCTTGTGCCGAAAACCGCATCCCGATATCCCAATTAGTTTCTGAGAAAATCAAATTTCAAAAATTTGGAGGACCGCCATTTTTCGGAACGAAAAAAAAAAGTTGTGCTGGGTTGTGCTAGGCTTGTACTGCCTTGTACCGAAAACCGCATCCCGATATACCAATTAGTTTCTGAGAAAATCAAATTTCAAAAATTTGGAGGACCGCCATTTTTCGGAACGAAAAAAAAAAAGTTGTGCTGGGTTGTGCTAGCCTTGTGCTGGCTTGTGCCGAAAACCGCATCCCGATATCCCAATTAGTTCCTGAGAAAATCAAATTTCAAAAATTTGGGGGACCGCCATTTTTCGGAACGAAAAAAAAAAAAGTTGTGCTGGGTTGTGCTAGCCTTGTGCTGGCTTGTGCCGAAAACCGCATCCCGATATCCCAATTAGTTTCTGAGAAAATCAAATTTAAAAAATTTGGAGGACAACCATTTTTCGGAACGAAAAAAAAAAGTTGTGCTGGGTTGTGCTAGCCTTGTGCTGGCTTGTGCCGAAAACAGCATCCCGATATCCCAATTAGTTTCTGAGAAAATCAAATTTCAAAAATTTGGAGGACCGCCAGTTTTCGGAACGAAAAAAAAAAAGTTGTGCTGGGTTGTGCTAGGCTTGTGCTGGCTTGTGCCGAAAACCGCATCCCGATATCCCAATTAGTTCCTGAGAAAATCAAATTTCAAAAATTTGGAGGACCGCCATTTTTGGAACGAAAAAAAAAAAGTTGTGCTGGCTTGTGCTAGCCTTGTGCTGGCTTGTGCCGAAAACCGCATCCCGATATCCCAATTAGTATCTGAGAAAATCAAATTTCAAAAATTTGGAGGACCGCCATTTTTCGGAACGAAAAAAAAAAGTTGTGCTGGGTTGTGCTAGGCTTGTGCTGGCTTGTACCGAAAACCGCATCCCGATATCCCAATTGGTTTGTGAGAAAATCAAATTTAAAAAATTTGGAGGACCGCCATTTTTCGGAACGAAAAAAAAAAGTTGTGCTGGGTTGTGCTAGCATTGTGCTGGCTTGTGCCGAAAACCGCATCCCGATATCCCAATTAGTTTCTGAGAAAATCAAATTTCAAAAATTTAGAGGACCGCCAGTTTTCGGAACGAAAAAAAAAGTTGTGCTGGGTTGTGCTAGCCTTGTGCTGGCTTGTGCCGAAAACTGCATCCCGATATCCCAATTAGTTTCTGAGAAAATCAAATTTCAAAAATTTGGAGGACCGCCATTTTTCGGAACGAAAAAAAAAAGTTGTGCTGGGTTGTGCTAGGCTTGTGCTGGCTTGTACCGAAAACCGCATCCCGATATACCAATTAGTTTCTGAGAAAATCAAATTTCAAAAATTTGGAGGACCGCCATTTTTCGGAACGAAAAAAAAAAAGTTGTGCTGGGTTGTGCTAGCCTTGTGCTGGCTTGTGCCGGAAACCGCATCCCGATATCCCAATTAGTTCCTGAGAAAATCAAATTTCAAAAATTTGGGGGACCGCCATTTTTCGGAACGAAAAAAAAAAAAGTTGTGCTGGGTTGTGCTAGCCTTGTGCTGGCTTGTGCCGAAAACCGCATCCCGATATCCCAATTAGTTTCTGAGAAAATCAAATTTAAAAAATTTGGAGGACAACCATTTTTCGGAACGAAAAAAAAAAGTTGTGCTGGGTTGTGCTAGGCTTGTGCCGGCTTGTGCCGAAAACCGCATCCCGATATCCCAATTAGTTCCTGAGAAAATCAAATTTCAAAAATTTGGAGGACCGCCATTTTTGGAACGAAAAAAAAAAAGTTGTGCTGGCTTGTGCTAGCCTTGTGCTGGCTTGTGCCGAAAACCGCATCCCGATATCCCAATTAGTATTTGAGAAAATCAAATTTCAAAAATTTGGAGGACCGCCATTTTTCGGAACGAAAAAAAAAGTTGTGCTGGGTTGTGCTAGGCTTGTGCTGGCTTGTACCGAAAACCGCATCCCGATATCCCAATTGGTTTGTGAGAAAATCAAATATAAAAAATTTGGAGGACCGCCATTTTTCGGAACGAAAAAAAAAAGTTGTGCTGGGTTGTGCTAGCATTGTGCTGGCTTGTGCCGAAAACCGCATCCCGATATCCCAATTAGTTTCTGAGAAAATCAAATTTCAAAAATTTGGAGGACCGCCATTTTTCGGAACGAAAAAAAAAAGTTGTGCTGGGTTGTGCTAGCCTTGTGCTGGCTTGTGCCGAAAACCGCATCCCGATATCCCAATTAGTTTCTGAGAAAATCAAATTTCAAAAATTTGGAGGACCGCCATTTTTCGGAACGAAAAAAAAAAGTTGTGCTGGGTTGTGCTAGGCTTGTGCTGGCTTGTACCGAAAACCGCATCCCGATATACCAATTAGTTTCTGAGAAAATCAAATTTCAAAAATTTGGAGGACCGCCATTTTTCGGAACGAAAAAAAAAAAGTTGTGCTGGGTTGTGCTAGCCTTGTGCTGGCTTGTGCCGAAAACCGCATCCCGATATCCCAATTAGTTCCTGAGAAAATCAAATTTCAAAAATTTGGGGGACCGCCATTTTTCGGAACGAAAAAAAAAAAAGTTGTGCTGGGTTGTGCTAGCCTTGTGCTGGCTTGTGCCGAAAACCGCATCCCGATATCCCAATTAGTTTCTGAGAAAATCAAATTTAAAAAATTTGGAGGACAACCATTTTTCGGAACGAAAAAAAAAAGTTGTGCTGGGTTGTGCTAGCCTTGTGCTGGCTTGTGCCGAAAACAGCATCCCGATATCCCAATTAGTTTCTGAGAAAATCAAATTTCAAAAATTTGGAGGACCGCCAGTTTTCGGAACGAAAAAAAAAAAGTTGTGCTGGGTTGTGCTAGGCTTGTGCTGGCTTGTGCCGAAAACCGCATCCCGATATCCCAATTAGTTCCTGAGAAAATCAAATTTCAAAAATTAGGAGGACCGCCATTTTTGGAACGAAAAAAAAAAAGTTGTGCTGGCTTGTGCTAGCCTTGTGCTGGCTTGTGCCGAAAACCGCATCCCGATATCCCAATTAGTATCTGAGAAAATAAAATTTCAAAAATTTGGAGGACCGCCATTTTTCGGAACGAAAAAAAAAAGTTGTGCTGGGTTGTGCTAGGCTTGTGCTGGCTTGTACCGAAAACCGCATCCCGATATCCCAATTGGTTTGTGAGACAATCAAATTTAAAAAATTTGGAGGACCGCCATTTTTCGGAACGAAAAAAAAAAGTTGTGCTGGGTTGTGCTAGCATTGTGCTGGCTTGTGCCGAAAACCGCATCCCGATATCCCAATTAGTTTCTGAGAAAATCAAATTTCAAAAATTTAGAGGACCGCCAGTTTTCGGAACGAAAAAAAAAGTTGTGCTGGGTTGTGCTAGCCTTGTGCTGGCTTGTGCCGAAAACTGCATCCCGATATCCCAATTAGTTTCTGAGAAAATCAAATTTCAAAAATTTGGAGGACCGCCATTTTTCGGAACGAAAAAAAAAAGTTGTGCTGGGTTGTGCTAGGCTTGTGCTGGCTTGTACCGAAAACCGCATCCCGATATACCAATTAGTTTCTGAGAAAATCAAATTTCAAAAATTTGGAGGACCGCCATTTTTCGGAACGAAAAAAAAAAAGTTGTGCTGGGTTGTGCTAGCCTTGTGCTGGCTTGTGCCGGAAACCGCATCCCGATATCCCAATTAGTTCCTGAGAAAATCAAATTTCAAAAATTTGGGGGACCGCCATTTTTCGGAACGAAAAAAAAAAAAGTTGTGCTGGGTTGTGCTAGCCTTGTGCTGGCTTGTGCCGAAAACCGCATCCCGATATCCCAATTAGTTTCTGAGAAAATCAAATTTAAAAAATTTGGAGGACAACCATTTTTCCGAACGAAAAAAAAAAGTTGTGCTGGGTTGTGCTAGGCTTGTGCTGGCTTGTGCCGAAAACCGCATCCCGATATCCCAATTAGTTTCTGAGAAAATCAAATTTCAAAAATTTGGAGGACCGCCATTTTTCGGAACGAAAAAAAAAAAGTTGTGCTGGGTTGTGCTAGCCTTGTGCTGGCTTGTGCCGAAAACCGCATCCCGATATCCCAATTAGTTTCTGAGAAAATCAAATTTCAAAAATTTGGAGGACCGCCATTTTTCGGAACGAAAAAAAAAGTTGTGCTGGGTTGTGCTAGCCTTGTGCTGGCTTGTGCCGAAAACCGCATCCCGATATCCCAATTAGTTTCTGAGAAAATCAAATTTCAAAAATTTAGAGGACCGCCAGTTTTCGGAACGAAAAAAAAAGTTGTGCTGGGTTGTGCTAGCCTTGTGCTGGCTTGTGCCGAAAACCGCATCCCGATATCCCAATTAGTTTCTGAGAAAATCAAATTTCAAAAATTTGGATGACCGCCATTTTTCGGAACGAAAAAAAAAAGTTGTGCTGGGTTGTGCTAGGCTTGTGCTGGCTTGTACCGAAAACCGCATCCCGATATACCAATTAGTTTCTGAGAAAATCAAATTTCAAAAATTTGGAGGACCGCCATTTTTCGGAACGAAAAAAAAAAAGTTGTGCTGGGTTGTGCTAGCCTTGTGCTGGCTTGTGCCGGAAACCGCATCCCGATATCCCAATTAGTTCCTGAGAAAATCAAATTTCAAAAATTTGGGGGACCGCCATTTTTCGGAACGAAAAAAAAAAAAAGTTGTGCTGGGTTGTGCTAGCCTTGTGCTGGCTTGTGCCGAAAACCGCATCCCGATATCCCAATTAGTTTCTGAGAAAATCAAATTTAAAAAATTTGGAGGACAACCATTTTTCGGAACGAAAAAAAAAAGTTGTGCTGGGTTGTGCTAGGCTTGTGCTGGCTTGTGCCGAAAACCGCATCCCGATATCCCAATTAGTTTCTGAGAAAATCAAATTTAAAAAATTTGGAGGACCGCCATTTTTCGGAACGAAAAAAAAAAAGTTGTGCTGGGTTGTGCTAGCCTTGTGCTGGCTTGTGCCGAAAACCGCATCCCGATATCCCAATTAGTTTCTGAGAAAATCAAATTTCAAAAATTTGGAGGACCGCCATTTCTCGGAACGAAAAAAAAAAAGTTGTGCTGGGTTGTGCTAGCCTTGTGCTGGCTTGTGCCGAAAACCGCATCCCGATATCCCAAAAAGTTTCTGAGAAAATCAAATTTCAAAAATTTGGAGGATCGCCATTTTTCGGAACGAAAAAAAAAAGTTGTGCTGGGTTGTGCTAGCCTTGTGCTGGCTTGTGCCGAAAACCGCATCCCAATATCCCAATTAGTTTCTGAGAAAATCAAATTTAAAAAATTTGGACAACCATTTTTCGGAACGAAAAAAAAAAAGTTGTGCTGGGTTGTGCTAGGCTTGTGCTGGCTTGTGCCGAAAACAGCATCCCGATATCCCAATTAGTTTCTGAGAAAATCAAATTTCAAAAATTTGGAGGACCGCCAGTTTTCGGAACGAAAAAAAAAAGTTGTGCTGGGTTGTGCTAGGCTTGTGCTGGCTTGTGCCGAAAACCGCATCCCGATATCCCAATTAGTTCCTGAGAAAATCAAATTTCAAAAATTTGGAGGACCGCCATTTTTGGAACGAAAAAAAAAAGTTGTGCTGGGTTGTGCTGGCTTGTGCCGAAAACCGCATCCCGATATCCCAATTAGTTTCTGAGAAAATCAAATTTAAAAAATTTGGACAACCATTTTTCGGAACGAAAAAAAAAAGTTGTGCTGGGTTGTGCTAGGCTTGTGCTGGCTTGTGCCGCAAACCGCATACCGATATCCCAATTAGTTTCTGAGAAAATCAAATTTCAAAACTTTGGAGGACCGTCATTTTTCGGAACGAAAAAGAAAAAGTTGTGCTGGGTTGTGCTAGGCTTGTGCTGGCTTGTGCCGCAATCCGCATACCGATATCCCAATTAGTTTCTGAGAAAATCAAATTTCAAAAATTTGGAGGACCGCCATTTTTCGGAACGAAAAAGAAAAGTTGTGCTGGGTTGTGCTAGCATTGTGCTGGCTTGTGCCGAAAACCGCATCCCGATATCCCAATTAGTTTCTGAGAAAATCAAATTGCAAAAATTTGGAGGACCGCCGTTTTTCGGAACGAAAAAAAAAAGTTGTGCTGGATTGTGCTAGCCTTGTGCTGGCTTGTGCCGAAAACCGCATCCCGATATCCCAATTAGTTTCTGAGAAAATCAAATTTCAAAAATTTGGAGGACCGCCATTTTTCGGAACGAAAAAAAAAAAAGTTGTGCTGGGTTGTGCTAGCCTTGTGCTGGCTTGTGCCGAAAACCACATCCCGATATCCCAATTAGTTTCTGAGAAAATCAAATTTAAAAAATTTGGAGGACAACCATTTTTCGGAACGAAAAAAAAAAGTTGTGCTGGGTTGTGCTAGGCTTGTGCTGGCTTGTGCCGGAAACCGCATCCCGGTATCCCAATTAGTTTCTGAGAAAATCAAATTTCAAAAATTTGGAGGACCGCCAGTTTTCGGAACGAAAAAAAAAAAGTTGTGCTGGGTTGTGCTAGGCTTGTGCTGGCTTGTGCCGAAAACCGCATCCCGATATCCCAATTAGTTTCTGAGAAAATCAAATTTCAAAAATTTGGAGGACCGCCATTTTTCGGAACGAAAAAAAAAAAGTTGTGCTGGGTTGTGCTAGCCTTGTGCTGGCTTGTGCCGAAAACCGCATCCCGATATCCCAATTAGTTTCTGAGAAAATCAAATTTCAAAAATTTAGAGGACCGCCAGTTTTCGGAACGAAAAAAAAAGTTGTGCTGGGTTGTGCTAGCCTTGTGCTGGCTTGTGCCGAAAACCGCATCCCGATATCCCAATTAGTTTCTGAGAAAATCAAATTTCAAAAATTTGGAGGACCGCCATTTTTCGGAACGAAAAAAAAAAGTTGTGCTGGGTTGTGCTAGGCTTGTGCTGGCTTGTACCGAAAACCGCATCCCGATATACCAATTAGTTTCTGAGAAAATCAAATTTCAAAAATTTGGAGGACCGCCATTTTTCGGAACGAAAAAAAAAAGTTGTGCTGGTTTGTGCTAGCCTTGTGCTGGCTTGTGCCGAAAACCGCATCCCGATATCCCAATTAGTTCCTGAGAAAATCAAATTTCAAAAATTTGGGGGACCGCCATTTTTCGGAACGAAAAAAAAAAAAAGTTGTGCTGGGTTGTGCTAGCCTTGTGCTGGCTTGTGCCGAAAACCGCATCCCGATATCCCAATTAGTTTCTGAGAAAATCAAATTTAAAAAATTTGGAGGACAACCATTTTTCGGAACGAAAAAAAAAAGTTGTGCTGGGTTGTGCTAGGCTTGTGCTGGCTTGTGCCGAAAACCGCATCCCGATATCCCAATTAGTTTCTGAGAAAATCAAATTTCAAAAATTTGGAGGACCGCCATTTTTCGGAACGAAAAAAAAAAAGTTGTGCTGGGTTGTGCTAGCCTTGTGCTGGCTTGTGCCGAAAACCGCATCCCGATATCCCAATTAGTTTCTGAGAAAATCAAATTTCAAAACTTTGGAGGACCGCCATTTTTCGGAACGAAAAAAAAAAGTTGTGCTGGGTTGTGCTAGCCTTGTGCTGGCTTGTGCCGAAAACCGCATCCCGATATCCCAATTAGTTTCTGAGAAAATCAAATTTAAAAAATTTGGACAACCATTTTTCGGAACGAAAAAAAAAAGTTGTGCTGGGTTGTGCTAGGCTTGTGCTGGCTTGTGCCGAAAACAGCATCCCGATATCCCAATTAGTTTCTGAGAAAATCAAATTTCAAAAATTTGGAGGACCGCCAGTTTTCGGAACGAAAAAAAAAAGTTGTGCTGGGTTGTGCTAGGCTTGTGCCGGCTTGTGCCGAAAACCGCATCCCGATATCCCAATTAGTTCCTGAGAAAAACAAATTTCAAAAATTTGGAGGACCGCCATTTTTGGAACGAAAAAAAAAAAGTTGTGCTGGCTTGTGCTAGCCTTGTGCTGGCTTGTGCCGAAAACCGCATCCCGATATCCCAATTAGTATTTGAGAAAATCAAATTTCAAAAATTTGGAGGACCGCCATTTTTCGGAACGAAAAAAAAAGTTGTGCTGGATTGTGCTAGGCTTGTGCTGGCTTGTACCGAAAACCGCATCCCGATATCCCAATTGGTTTGTGAGAAAATCAAATTTAAAAAATTTGGAGGACCGCCATTTTTCGGAACGAAAAAAAAAAGTTGTGCTGGGTTGTGCTAGCATTGTGCTGGCTTGTGCCGAAAACCGCATCCCGATATCCCAATTAGTTTCTGAGAAAATCAAATTTCAAAAATTTGGAGGACCGCCATTTTTCGGAACGAAAAAAAAAAGTTGTGCTGGGTTGTGCTAGGCTTGTGCTGGCTTGTGCCGAAAACCGCATCCCGATATCCCAATTAGTTTCTGAGAAAATCAAATTTCAAAAATTTGGAGGACCGCCATTTTTCGGAACGAAAAAAAAAAAGTTGCGCTGGGTTGTGCTAGCTTTGTGCTGGCTTGTGCCGAAAACCGCATCCCGATATCCCAATGAGTTTCTGAGAAAATCAAATTTCAAAACTTTGGAGGACCGCCATTTTTCGGAACGAAAAAAAAAAGTTGTGCTGGGTTGTGCTAGCCTTGTGCTGGCTTGTGCCGAAAACCGCATCCCGATATCCCAATTAGTTTCTGAGAAAATCAAATTTCAAAAATTTGGAGGATCGCCATTTTTGGGAACGAAAAAAAAAAAGTTGTGCTGGGTTGTGCTAGCCTTGTGCTGGCTTGTGCCGAAAACCGCATCCCGATATCCCAATTAGTTTCTGAGAAAATCAAATTTAAAAAATTTGGACAACCATTTTTCGGAACGAAAAAAAAAAGTTGTGCTGGGTTGTGCTAGGCTTGTGCCGGCTTGTGCCGAAAACCGCATCCCGATATCCCAATTGGTTCCTGAGAAAATCAAATTTCAAAAATTTGGAGGACCGCCATTTTTGGAACGAAAAAAAAAAAGTTGTGCTGGCTTGTGCTAGCCTTGTGCTGGCTTGTGCCGAAAACCGCATCCCGATATCCCAATTAGTATTTGAGAAAATCAAATTTCAAAAATTTGGAGGACCGCCATTTTTCGGAACGAAAAAAAAAGTTGTGCTGGCTTGTGCTAGGCTTGTGCTGGCTTGTACCGAAAACCGCATCCCGATATCCCAATTGGTTTGTGAGAAAATCAAATATAAAAAATTTGGAGGACCGCCATTTTTCGGAACGAAAAAAAAAAGTTGTGCTGGGTTGTGCTAGCATTGTGCTGGCTTGTGCCGAAAACCGCATCCCGATATCCCAATTAGTTTCTGAGAAAATCAAATTTCAAAAATTTGGAGGACCGCCATTTTTCGGAACGAAACAAAAAAGTTGTGCTGGGTTGTGCTAGCCTTGTGCTGGCTTGTGCCGAAAACCGCATCCCGATATCCCAATTAGTTTCTGAGAAAATCAAATTTCAAAAATTTGGAGGACCGCCATTTTTCGGAACGAAAAAAAAAAGTTGTGCTGGGTTGTGCTAGGCTTGTACTGCCTTGTACCGAAAACCGCATCCCGATATACCAATTAGTTTCTGAGAAAATCAAATTTCAAAAATTTGGAGGACCGCCATTTTTCGGAACGAAAAAAAAAAAGTTGTGCTGGGTTGTGCTAGCCTTGTGCTGGCTTGTGCCGAAAACCGCATCCCGATATCCCAATTAGTTCCTGAGAAAATCAAATTTCAAAAATTTGGGGGACCGCCATTTTTCGGAACGAAAAAAAAAAAAGTTGTGCTGGGTTGTGCTAGCCTTGTGCTGGCTTGTGCCGAAAACCGCATCCCGATATCCCAATTAGTTTCTGAGAAAATCAAATTTAAAAAATTTGGAGGACAACCATTTTTCGGAACGAAAAAAAAAAGTTGTGCTGGGTTGTGCTAGCCTTGTGCTGGCTTGTGCCGAAAACAGCATCCCGATATCCCAATTAGTTTCTGAGAAAATCAAATTTCAAAAATTTGGAGGACCGCCAGTTTTCGGAACGAAAAAAAAAAAGTTGTGCTGGGTTGTGCTAGGCTTGTGCTGGCTTGTGCCGAAAACCGCATCCCGATATCCCAATTAGTTCCTGAGAAAATCAAATTTCAAAAATTTGGAGGACCGCCATTTTTGGAACGAAAAAAAAAAAGTTGTGCTGGCTTGTGCTAGCCTTGTGCTGGCTTGTGCCGAAAACCGCATCCCGATATCCCAATTAGTATCTGAGAAAATCAAATTTCAAAAATTTGGAGGACCGCCATTTTTCGGAACGAAAAAAAAAAGTTGTGCTGGGTTGTGCTAGGCTTGTGCTGGCTTGTACCGAAAACCGCATCCCGATATCCCAATTGGTTTGTGAGAAAATCAAATTTAAAAAATTTGGAGGACCGCCATTTTTCGGAACGAAAAAAAAAAGTTGTGCTGGGTTGTGCTAGCATTGTGCTGGCTTGTGCCGAAAACCGCATCCCGATATCCCAATTAGTTTCTGAGAAAATCAAATTTCAAAAATTTAGAGGACCGCCAGTTTTCGGAACGAAAAAAAAAGTTGTGCTGGGTTGTGCTAGCCTTGTGCTGGCTTGTGCCGAAAACTGCATCCCGATATCCCAATTAGTTTCTGAGAAAATCAAATTTCAAAAATTTGGAGGACCGCCATTTTTCGGAACGAAAAAAAAAAGTTGTGCTGGGTTGTGCTAGGCTTGTGCTGGCTTGTACCGAAAACCGCATCCCGATATACCAATTAGTTTCTGAGAAAATCAAATTTCAAAAATTTGGAGGACCGCCATTTTTCGGAACGAAAAAAAAAAAGTTGTGCTGGGTTGTGCTAGCCTTGTGCTGGCTTGTGCCGGAAACCGCATCCCGATATCCCAATTAGTTCCTGAGAAAATCAAATTTCAAAAATTTGGGGGACCGCCATTTTTCGGAACGAAAAAAAAAAAAGTTGTGCTGGGTTGTGCTAGCCTTGTGCTGGCTTGTGCCGAAAACCGCATCCCGATATCCCAATTAGTTTCTGAGAAAATCAAATTTAAAAAATTTGGAGGACAACCATTTTTCGGAACGAAAAAAAAAAGTTGTGCTGGGTTGTGCTAGGCTTGTGCCGGCTTGTGCCGAAAACCGCATCCCGATATCCCAATTAGTTCCTGAGAAAATCAAATTTCAAAAATTTGGAGGACCGCCATTTTTGGAACGAAAAAAAAAAAGTTGTGCTGGCTTGTGCTAGCCTTGTGCTGGCTTGTGCCGAAAACCGCATCCCGATATCCCAATTAGTATTTGAGAAAATCAAATTTCAAAAATTTGGAGGACCGCCATTTTTCGGAACGAAAAAAAAAGTTGTGCTGGGTTGTGCTAGGCTTGTGCTGGCTTGTACCGAAAACCGCATCCCGATATCCCAATTGGTTTGTGAGAAAATCAAATATAAAAAATTTGGAGGACCGCCATTTTTCGGAACGAAAAAAAAAAGTTGTGCTGGGTTGTGCTAGCATTGTGCTGGCTTGTGCCGAAAACCGCATCCCGATATCCCAATTAGTTTCTGAGAAAATCAAATTTCAAAAATTTGGAGGACCGCCATTTTTCGGAACGAAAAAAAAAAGTTGTGCTGGGTTGTGCTAGCCTTGTGCTGGCTTGTGCCGAAAACCGCATCCCGATATCCCAATTAGTTTCTGAGAAAATCAAATTTCAAAAATTTGGAGGACCGCCATTTTTCGGAACGAAAAAAAAAAGTTGTGCTGGGTTGTGCTAGGCTTGTGCTGGCTTGTACCGAAAACCGCATCCCGATATACCAATTAGTTTCTGAGAAAATCAAATTTCAAAAATTTGGAGGACCGCCATTTTTCGGAACGAAAAAAAAAAAGTTGTGCTGGGTTGTGCTAGCCTTGTGCTGGCTTGTGCCGAAAACCGCATCCCGATATCCCAATTAGTTCCTGAGAAAATCAAATTTCAAAAATTTGGGGGACCGCCATTTTTCGGAACGAAAAAAAAAAAAGTTGTGCTGGGTTGTGCTAGCCTTGTGCTGGCTTGTGCCGAAAACCGCATCCCGATATCCCAATTAGTTTCTGAGAAAATCAAATTTAAAAAATTTGGAGGACAACCATTTTTCGGAACGAAAAAAAAAAGTTGTGCTGGGTTGTGCTAGCCTTGTGCTGGCTTGTGCCGAAAACAGCATCCCGATATCCCAATTAGTTTCTGAGAAAATCAAATTTCAAAAATTTGGAGGACCGCCAGTTTTCGGAACGAAAAAAAAAAAGTTGTGCTGGGTTGTGCTAGGCTTGTGCTGGCTTGTGCCGAAAACCGCATCCCGATATCCCAATTAGTTCCTGAGAAAATCAAATTTCAAAAATTAGGAGGACCGCCATTTTTGGAACGAAAAAAAAAAAGTTGTGCTGGCTTGTGCTAGCCTTGTGCTGGCTTGAGCCGAAAACCGCATCCCGATATCCCAATTAGTATCTGAGAAAATAAAATTTCAAAAATTTGGAGGACCGCCATTTTTCGGAACGAAAAAAAAAAGTTGTGCTGGGTTGTGCTAGGCTTGTGCTGGCTTGTACCGAAAACCGCATCCCGATATCCCAATTGGTTTGTGAGACAATCAAATTTAAAAAATTTGGAGGACCGCCATTTTTCGGAACGAAAAAAAAAAGTTGTGCTGGGTTGTGCTAGCATTGTGCTGGCTTGTGCCGAAAACCGCATCCCGATATCCCAATTAGTTTCTGAGAAAATCAAATTTCAAAAATTTAGAGGACCGCCAGTTTTCGGAACGAAAAAAAAAGTTGTGCTGGGTTGTGCTAGCCTTGTGCTGGCTTGTGCCGAAAACTGCATCCCGATATCCCAATTAGTTTCTGAGAAAATCAAATTTCAAAAATTTGGAGGACCGCCATTTTTCGGAACGAAAAAAAAAAGTTGTGCTGGGTTGTGCTAGGCTTGTGCTGGCTTGTACCGAAAACCGCATCCCGATATACCAATTAGTTTCTGAGAAAATCAAATTTCAAAAATTTGGAGGACCGCCATTTTTCGGAACGAAAAAAAAAAAGTTGTGCTGGGTTGTGCTAGCCTTGTGCTGGCTTGTGCCGGAAACCGCATCCCGATATCCCAATTAGTTCCTGAGAAAATCAAATTTCAAAAATTTGGGGGACCGCCATTTTTCGGAACGAAAAAAAAAAAAGTTGTGCTGGGTTGTGCTAGCCTTGTGCTGGCTTGTGCCGAAAACCGCATCCCGATATCCCAATTAGTTTCTGAGAAAATCAAATTTAAAAAATTTGGAGGACAACCATTTTTCCGAACGAAAAAAAAAAGTTGTGCTGGGTTGTGCTAGGCTTGTGCTGGCTTGTGCCGAAAACCGCATCCCGATATCCCAATTAGTTTCTGAGAAAATCAAATTTCAAAAATTTGGAGGACCGCCATTTTTCGGAACGAAAAAAAAAAAGTTGTGCTGGGTTGTGCTAGCCTTGTGCTGGCTTGTGCCGAAAACCGCATCCCGATATCCCAATTAGTTTCTGAGAAAATCAAATTTCAAAAATTTGGAGGACCGCCATTTTTCGGAACGAAAAAAAAAGTTGTGCTGGGTTGTGCTAGCCTTGTGCTGGCTTGTGCCGAAAACCGCATCCCGATATCCCAATTAGTTTCTGAGAAAATCAAATTTCAAAAATTTAGAGGACCGCCAGTTTTCGGAACGAAAAAAAAAGTTGTGCTGGGTTGTGCTAGCCTTGTGCTGGCTTGTGCCGAAAACCGCATCCCGATATCCCAATTAGTTTCTGAGAAAATCAAATTTCAAAAATTTGGATGACCGCCATTTTTCGGAACGAAAAAAAAAAGTTGTGCTGGGTTGTGCTAGGCTTGTGCTGGCTTGTACCGAAAACCGCATCCCGATATACCAATTAGTTTCTGAGAAAATCAAATTTCAAAAATTTGGAGGACCGCCATTTTTCGGAACGAAAAAAAAAAAGTTGTGCTGGGTTGTGCTAGCCTTGTGCTGGCTTGTGCCGGAAACCGCATCCCGATATCCCAATTAGTTCCTGAGAAAATCAAATTTCAAAAATTTGGGGGACCGCCATTTTTCGGAACGAAAAAAAAAAAAAGTTGTGCTGGGTTGTGCTAGCCTTGTGCTGGCTTGTGCCGAAAACCGCATCCCGATATCCCAATTAGTTTCTGAGAAAATCAAATTTAAAAAATTTGGAGGACAACCATTTTTCGGAACGAAAAAAAAAAGTTGTGCTGGGTTGTGCTAGGCTTGTGCTGGCTTGTGCCGAAAACCGCATCCCGATATCCCAATTAGTTTCTGAGAAAATCAAATTTAAAAAATTTGGAGGACCGCCATTTTTCGGAACGAAAAAAAAAAAGTTGTGCTGGGTTGTGCTAGCCTTGTGCTGGCTTGTGCCGAAAACCGCATCCCGATATCCCAATTAGTTTCTGAGAAAATCAAATTTCAAAAATTTGGAGGACCGCCATTTCTCGGAACGAAAAAAAAAAAGTTGTGCTGGGTTGTGCTAGCCTTGTGCTGGCTTGTGCCGAAAACCGCATCCCGATATCCCAAAAAGTTTCTGAGAAAATCAAATTTCAAAAATTTGGAGGATCGCCATTTTTCGGAACGAAAAAAAAAAGTTGTGCTGGGTTGTGCTAGCCTTGTGCTGGCTTGTGCCGAAAACCGCATCCCAATATCCCAATTAGTTTCTGAGAAAATCAAATTTAAAAAATTTGGACAACCATTTTTCGGAACGAAAAAAAAAAAGTTGTGCTGGGTTGTGCTAGGCTTGTGCTGGCTTGTGCCGAAAACAGCATCCCGATATCCCAATTAGTTTCTGAGAAAATCAAATTTCAAAAATTTGGAGGACCGCCAGTTTTCGGAACGAAAAAAAAAAGTTGTGCTGGGTTGTGCTAGGCTTGTGCTGGCTTGTGCCGAAAACCGCATCCCGATATCCCAATTAGTTCCTGAGAAAATCAAATTTCAAAAATTTGGAGGACCGCCATTTTTGGAACGAAAAAAAAAAGTTGTGCTGGGTTGTGCTGGCTTGTGCCGAAAACCGCATCCCGATATCCCAATTAGTTTCTGAGAAAATCAAATTTAAAAAATTTGGACAACCATTTTTCGGAACGAAAAAAAAAAGTTGTGCTGGGTTGTGCTAGGCTTGTGCTGGCTTGTGCCGCAAACCGCATACCGATATCCCAATTAGTTTCTGAGAAAATCAAATTTCAAAACTTTGGAGGACCGTCATTTTTCGGAACGAAAAAGAAAAAGTTGTGCTGGGTTGTGCTAGGCTTGTGCTGGCTTGTGCCGCAATCCGCATACCGATATCCCAATTAGTTTCTGAGAAAATCAAATTTCAAAAATTTGGAGGACCGCCATTTTTCGGAACGAAAAAGAAAAGTTGTGCTGGGTTGTGCTAGCATTGTGCTGGCTTGTGCCGAAAACCGCATCCCGATATCCCAATTAGTTTCTGAGAAAATCAAATTGCAAAAATTTGGAGGACCGCCGTTTTTCGGAACGAAAAAAAAAAGTTGTGCTGGATTGTGCTAGCCTTGTGCTGGCTTGTGCCGAAAACCGCATCCCGATATCCCAATTAGTTTCTGAGAAAATCAAATTTCAATAATTTGGAGGACCGCCATTTTTCGGAACGAAAAAAAAAAAAGTTGTGCTGGGTTGTGCTAGCCTTGTGCTGGCTTGTGCCGAAAACCACATCCCGATATCCCAATTAGTTTCTGAGAAAATCAAATTTAAAAAATTTGGAGGACAACCATTTTTCGGAACGAAAAAAAAAAGTTGTGCTGGGTTGTGCTAGGCTTGTGCTGGCTTGTGCCGGAAACCGCATCCCGGTATCCCAATTAGTTTCTGAGAAAATCAAATTTCAAAAATTTGGAGGACCGCCAGTTTTCGGAACGAAAAAAAAAAAGTTGTGCTGGGTTGTGCTAGGCTTGTGCTGGCTTGTGCCGAAAACCGCATCCCGATATCCCAATTAGTTTCTGAGAAAATCAAATTTCAAAAATTTGGAGGACCGCCATTTTTCGGAACGAAAAAAAAAAAGTTGTGCTGGGTTGTGCTAGCCTTGTGCTGGCTTGTGCCGAAAACCGCATCCCGATATCCCAATTAGTTTCTGAGAAAATCAAATTTCAAAAATTTAGAGGACCGCCAGTTTTCGGAACGAAAAAAAAAGTTGTGCTGGGTTGTGCTAGCCTTGTGCTGGCTTGTGCCGAAAACCGCATCCCGATATCCCAATTAGTTTCTGAGAAAATCAAATTTCAAAAATTTGGAGGACCGCCATTTTTCGGAACGAAAAAAAAAAGTTGTGCTGGGTTGTGCTAGGCTTGTGCTGGCTTGTACCGAAAACCGCATCCCGATATACCAATTAGTTTCTGAGAAAATCAAATTTCAAAAATTTGGAGGACCGCCATTTTTCGGAACGAAAAAAAAAAGTTGTGCTGGTTTGTGCTAGCCTTGTGCTGGCTTGTGCCGAAAACCGCATCCCGATATCCCAATTAGTTCCTGAGAAAATCAAATTTCAAAAATTTGGGGGACCGCCATTTTTCGGAACGAAAAAAAAAAAAAGTTGTGCTGGGTTGTGCTAGCCTTGTGCTGGCTTGTGCCGAAAACCGCATCCCGATATCCCAATTAGTTTCTGAGAAAATCAAATTTAAAAAATTTGGAGGACAACCATTTTTCGGAACGAAAAAAAAAAGTTGTGCTGGGTTGTGCTAGGCTTGTGCTGGCTTGTGCCGAAAACCGCATCCCGATATCCCAATTAGTTTCTGAGAAAATCAAATTTCAAAAATTTGGAGGACCGCCATTTTTCGGAACGAAAAAAAAAAAGTTGTGCTGGGTTGTGCTAGCCTTGTGCTGGCTTGTGCCGAAAACCGCATCCCGATATCCCAATTAGTTTCTGAGAAAATCAAATTTCAAAACTTTGGAGGACCGCCATTTTTCGGAACGAAAAAAAAAAGTTGTGCTGGGTTGTGCTAGCCTTGTGCTGGCTTGTGCCGAAAACCGCATCCCGATATCCCAATTAGTTTCTGAGAAAATCAAATTTCAAAAATTTGGAGGATCGCCATTTTTCGGAACGAAAAAAAAAAAGTTGTGCTGGGTTGTGCTAGCCTTGTGCTGGCTTGTGCCGAAAACCGCATCCCGATATCCCAATTAGTTTCTGAGAAAATCAAATTTAAAAAATTTGGACAACCATTTTTCGGAACGAAAAAAAAAAGTTGTGCTGGGTTGTGCTAGGCTTGTGCTGGCTTGTGCCGAAAACAGCATCCCGATATCCCAATTAGTTTCTGAGAAAATCAAATTTCAAAAATTTGGAGGACCGCCAGTTTTCGGAACGAAAAAAAAAAGTTGTGCTGGGTTGTGCTAGGCTTGTGCCGGCTTGTGCCGAAAACCGCATCCCGATATCCCAATTAGTTCCTGAGAAAATCAAATTTCAAAAATTTGGAGGACCGCCATTTTTGGAACGAAAAAAAAAAAGTTGTGCTGGCTTGTGCTAGCCTTGTGCTGGCTTGTGCCGAAAACCGCATCCCGATATCCCAATTAGTATTTGAGAAAATCAAATTTCAAAAATTTGGAGGACCGCCATTTTTCGGAACGAAAAAAAAAGTTGTGCTGGGTTGTGCTAGGCTTGTGCTGGCTTGTACCGAAAACCGCATCCCGATATCCCAATTGGTTTGTGAGAAAATCAAATTTAAAAAATTTGGAGGACCGCCATTTTTCGGAACGAAAAAAAAAAGTTGTGCTGGGTTGTGCTAGCATTGTGCTGGCTTGTGCCGAAAACCGCATCCCGATATCCCAATTAGTTTCTGAGAAAATCAAATTTCAAAAATTTGGAGGACCGCCATTTTTCGGAACGAAAACAAAAGTTGTGCTGGGTTGTGCTAGGCTTTTGCTGGCTTGTGCCGAAAACCGCATCCCGATATCCCAATTAGTTTCTGAGAAAATCAAATTTCAAAAATTTGGAGGACCGCCATTTTTCGGAACGAAAAAAAAAAAGTTGCGCTGGGTTGTGCTAGCTTTGTGCTGGCTTGTGCCGAAAACCGCATCCCGATATCCCAATTAGTTTCTGAGAAAATCAAATTTCAAAACTTTGGAGGACCGCCATTTTTCGGAACGAAAAAAAAAGTTGTGCTGGGTTGTGCTAGCCTTGTGCTGGCTTGTGCCGAAAACCGCATCCCGATATCCCAATTAGTTTCTGAGAAAATCAAATTTCAAAAATTTGGAGGATCGCCATTTTTCGGAACGAAAAAAAAAAAGTTGTGCTGGGTTGTGCTAGCCTTGTGCTGGCTTGTGCCGAAAACCGCATCCCGATATCCCAATTAGTTTCTGAGAAAATCAAATTTAAAAAATTTGGACAACCATTTTTCGGAACGAAAAAAAAAAGTTGTGCTGGGTTGTGCTAGGCTTGTGCCGGCTTGTGCCGAAAACCGCATCCCGATATCCCAATTAGTTCCTGAGAAAATCAAATTTCAAAAATTTGGAGGACCGCCATTTTTGGAACGAAAAAAAAAAAGTTGTGCTGGCTTGTGCTAGCCTTGTGCTGGCTTGTGCCGAAAACCGCATCCCGATATCCCAATTAGTATCTGAGAAAATCAAATTTCAAAAATTTGGAGGACCGCCATTTTTCGGAACGAAAAAAAAAGTTGTGCTGGGTTGTGCTAGGCTTGTGCTGGCTTGTAGCGAAAACCGCATCCCGATATCCCAATTGGTTTGTGAGAAAATCAAATTTAAAAAATTTGGAGGACCGCCATTTTTCGGAACGAAAAAAAAAAGTTGTGCTGGGTTGTGCTAGCATTGTGCTGGCTTGTGCCGAAAACCGCATCCCGATATCCCAATTAGTTTCTGAGAAAATCAAATTTCAAAAATTTGGAGGACCGCCATTTTTCGGAACGAAAAAAAAAAGTTGTGCTGGGTTGTGCTAGCCTTGTGCTGGCTTGTGCCGAAAACCGCATCCCGATATCCCAATTAGTTTCTGAGAAAATCAAATTTCAAAAATTTGGAGAACCGCCATTTTTCGGAACGAAAAAAAAAAGTTGTGCTGGGTTGTGCTAGGCTTGTGCTGGCTTGTACCGAAAACCGCATCCCGATATACCAATTAGTTTCTGAGAAAATCAAATTTCAAAAATTTGGAGGACCGCCATTTTTCGGAACGAAAAAAAAAAGTTGTGCTGGGTTGTGCTAGCCTTGTGCTGGCTTGTGCCGAAAACCGCATCCCGATATCCCAATTAGTTCCTGAGAAAATCAAATTTCAAAAATTTGGGGGACCGCCATTTTTCGGAACGAAAAAAAAAAAAGTTGTGCTGGGTTGTGCTAGCCTTGTGCTGGCTTGTGCCGAAAACCGCATCCCGATATCCCAATTAGTTTCTGAGAAAATCAAATTTAAAAAATTTGGAGGACAACCATTTTTCGGAACGAAAAAAAAAAGTTGTGCTGGGTTGTGCTAGCCTTGTGCTGGCTTGTGCCGAAAACAGCATCCCGATATCCCAATTAGTTTCTGAGAAAATCAAATTTCAAAAATTTGGAGGACCGCCAGTTTTCGGAACGAAAAAAAAAAAGTTGTGCTGGGTTGTGCTAGGCTTGTGCTGGCTTGTGCCGAAAACCGCATCCCGATATCCCAATTAGTTCCTGAGAAAATCAAATTTCAAAAATTTGGAGGACCGCCATTTTTGGAACGAAAAAAAAAAAGTTGTGCTGGCTTGTGCTAGCCTTGTGCTGGCTTGTGCCGAAAACCGCATCCCGATATCCCAATTAGTATCTGAGAAAATCAAATTTCAAAAATTTGGAGGACCGCCATTTTTCGGAACCAAAAAAAAAAGTCGTGCTGGGTTGTGCTAGGCTTGTGCTGGCTTGTACCGAAAACCGCATCCCGATATCCCAATTGGTTTGTGAGAAAATCAAATTTAAAAAATTTGGAGGACCGCCATTTTTCGGAACGAAAAAAAAAAGTTGTGCTGGGTTGTGCTAGCATTGTGCTGGCTTGTGCCGAAAACCGCATCCCGATATCCCAATTAGTTTCTGAGAAAATCAAATTTCAAAAATTTGGAGGACCGCCATTTTTCGGAACGAAAAAAAAAGTTGTGCTGGGTTGTGCTAGCCTTGTGCTGGCTTGTGCCGAAAACCGCATCCCGATATCCCAATTAGTTTCTGAGAAAATCAAATTTCAAAAATTTGGAGGACCGCCATTTTTCGGAACGAAAAAAAAAAGTTGTGCTGGGTTGTGCTAGGCTTGTGCTGGCTTGTACCGAAAACCGCATCCCGATATACCAATTAGTTCCTGAGAAAATCAAATTTCAAAAATTTGGGGGACCGCCATTTTTCGGAACGAAAAAAAAAAAAGTTGTGCTGGGTTGTGCTAGCCTTGTGCTGGCTTGTGCCGAAAACCGCATCCCGATATCCCAATTAGTTTCTGAGAAAATCAAATTTAAAAAATTTGGAGGACAACCATTTTTCGGAACGAAAAAAAAAAGTTGTGCTGGGTTGTGCTAGGCTTGTGCTGGCATGTGCCGAAAACCGCATCCCGATATCCCAATTAGTTTCTGAGAAAATCAAATTTCAAAAATTTGGAGGACCGCCATTTTTCGGAACGAAAAAAAAAAAGTTGTGCTGGGTTGTGCTAGCCTTGTGCTGGCTTGTGCCGAAAACCGCATCCCGATATCCCAATTAGTTTCTGAGAAAATCAAATTTCAAAAATTTGGAGGACCGCCATTTTTCGGAACGAAAAAAAAAAGTTGTGCTGGGTTGTGCTAGCCTTGTGCTGGCTTGTGCCGAAAACCGCATCCCGATATCCCAATTAGTTTCTGAGAAAATCAAATTTCAAAAATTTGGAGGATCGCCATTTTTCGGAACGAAAAAAAAAAAGTTGTGCTGGGTTGTGCTAGCCTTGTGCTGGCTTGTGCCGAAAACCGCATCCCGATATCCCAATTAGTTTCTGAGAAAATCAAATTTAAAAAATTTGGACAACCATTTTTCGGAACGAAAAAAAAAAGTTGTGCTGGGTTGTGCTAGGCTTGTGCTGGCTTGTGCCGAAAACAGCATCCCGATATCCCAATTAGTTTCTGAGAAAATCAAATTTCAAAAATTTGGAGGACCGCCAGTTTTCGGAACGAAAAAAAAAAGTTGTGCTGGGTTGTGCTAGACTTGTGCTGGCATGTGCCGAAAACCGCATCCCGATATCCCAATTAGTTTCTGAGAAAATCAAATTTCAAAAATTTGGAGGACCGCCATTTTTCGGAACGAAAAAAAAAAAGTTGTGCTGGGTTGTGCTAGCCTTGTGCTGGCTTGTGCCGAAAACCGCATCCCGATATCCCAATTAGTTCCTGAGAAAATCAAATTTCAAAAATTTGGAGGACCGCCATTTTTGGAACGAAACCAAAAAAAGTTGTGCTGGCTTGTGCTAGCCTTGTGCTGGCTTGTGCCGAAAACCGCATCCCGATATCCCAATTAGTATCTGAGAAAATCAAATTTCAAAAATTTGGAGGACCGCCATTTTTCGGAACGAAAAAAAAAAGTTGTGCTGGGTTGTGCTAGGCTTGTGCTGGCTTGTACCGAAAACCGCATCCCGATATCCCAATTGGTTTGTGAGAAAATCAAATTTAAAAAATTTGGAGGACCGCCATTTTTCGGAACGAAAAAAAAAGTTGTGCTGGGTTGTGCTAGCATTGTGCTGGCTTGTGCCGAAAACCGCATCCCGATATCCCAATTAGTTTCTGAGAAAATCAAATTTCAAAAATTTGGAGGACCGCCATTTTTCGGAACGAAAAAAAAAAGTTGTGCTGGGTTGTGCTAGGCTTGTGCTGGCTTGTGCCGAAAACCGCATCCCGATATCCCAATTAGTTTCTGAGAAAATCAAATTTCAAAAATTTGGAGGACCGCCATTTTTCGGAACGAAAAAAAAAAGTTGTGCTGGGTTGTGCTAGCCTTGTGCTGGCTTGTGCCGAAAACCGCATCCCGATATCCCAATTAGTTTCTGAGAAAATCAAATTTAAAAAATTTGGAGGACCGCCAGTTTTCGGAACGAAAAAAAAAGTTGTGCTGGGTTGTGCTAGCCTTGTGCTGGCTTCTGCCGAAAACCGCATCCCGATATCCCAATTAGTTTCTGAGAAAATCAAATTTCAAAAATTTGGAGGACCGCCATTTTTCGGAACGAAAAAAAAAAGTTGTGCTGGGTTGTGCTAGGCTTGTGCTGGCTTGTACCGAAAACCGCATCCCGATATCCCAATTAGTTTGTGAGAAAATCAAATTTCAAAAATTTGGAGGACCGCCATTTTTCGGAACGAAAAAAAAAAGTTATGCTGGGTTGTGCTAGCATTGTGCTGGCTTGTGCCGAAAACCGCATCCCGATATCCCAATTAGTTTCTGAGAAAATCAAAATTCAAAAATTTGGAGGACCGCCGTTTCTCGGAACGAAAAAAAAAAGTTGTGCTGGGTTGTGCTAGCCTTGTGCTGGCTTGTGCCGAAAACCGCATCCCGATATCCCAATTAGTTTCTGAGAAAATCAAATTTCAAAAATTTGGGGGACCGCCATTTTTCGGAACGAAAAAAAAAAAGTTGTGCTGGGTTGTGCTAGGCTTTTGCTGGCTTGTGCCGAAAACCGCATCCCGATATCCCAATTAGTTTCTGAGAAAATCAAATTTCAAAAATTTGGAGGACCGCCATTTTTCGGAACGAAAAAAAAAAAGTTGCGCTGGGTTGTGCTAGCTTTGTGCTGGCTTGTGCCGAAAACCGCATCCCGATATCCCAATTAGTTTCTGAGAAAATCAAATTTCAAAACTTTGGAGGACCGCCATTTTTCGGAACGAAAAAAAAAGTTGTGCTGGGTTGTGCTAGCCTTGTGCTGGCTTGTGCCGAAAACCGCATCCCGATATCCCAATTAGTTTCTGAGAAAATCAAATTTCAAAAATTTGGAGGATCGCCATTTTTCGGAACGAAAAAAAAAAAGTTGTGCTGGGTTGTGCTAGCCTTGTGCTGGCTTGTGCCGAAAACCGCATCCCGATATCCCAATTAGTTTCTGAGAAAATCAAATTTAAAAAATTTGGACAACCATTTTTCGGAACGAAAAAAAAAAGTTGTGCTGGGTTGTGCTAGGCTTGTGCCGGCTTGTGCCGAAAACCGCATCCCGATATCCCAATTAGTTCCTGAGAAAATCAAATTTCAAAAATTTGGAGGACCGCCATTTTTGGAACGAAAAAAAAAAAGTTGTGCTGGCTTGTGCTAGCCTTGTGCTGGCTTGTGCCGAAAACCGCATCCCGATATCCCAATTAGTATCTGAGAAAATCAAATTTCAAAAATTTGGAGGACCGCCATTTTTCGGAACGAATAAAAAAGTTGTGCTGGGTTGTGCTAGGCTTGTGCTGGCTTGTACCGAAAACCGCATCCCGATATCCCAATTGGTTTGTGAGAAAATCAAATTTAAAAAATTTGGAGGACCGCCATTTTTCGGAACGAAAAAAAAAAGTTGTGCTGGGTTGTGCTAGCATTGTGCTGGCTTGTGCCGAAAACCGCATCCCGATATCCCAATTAGTTTCTGAGAAAATCAAATTTCAAAAATTTGGAGGACCGCCATTTTTCGGAACGAAAAAAAAAAGTTGTGCTGGGTTGTGCTAGCCTTGTGCTGGCTTGTGCCGAAAACCGCATCCCGATATCCCAATTAGTTTCTGAGAAAATCAAATTTCAAAAATTTGGAGGACCGCCATTTTTCGGAACGAAAAAAAAAAGTTGTGCTGGGTTGTGCTAGGCTTGTGCTGGCTTGTACCGAAAACCGCATCCCGATATACCAATTAGTTTCTGAGAAAATCAAATTTCAAAAATTTGGAGGACCGCCATTTTTCGGAACGAAAAAAAAAAAGTTGTGCTGAGTTGTGCTAGCCTTGTGCTGGCTTGTGCCGAAAACCGCATCCCGATATCCCAATTAGTTCCTGAGAAAATCAAATTTCAAAAATTTGGGGGACCGCCATTTTTCGGAACGAAAAAAAAAAAAGTTGTGCTGGGTTGTGCTAGCCTTGTGCTGGCTTGTGCCGAAAACCGCATCCCGATATCCCAATTAGTTTCTGAGAAAATCAAATTTAAAAAATTTGGAGGACAACCATTTTTCGGAACGAAAAAAAAAAGTTGTGCTGGGTTGTGCTAGCCTTGTGCTGGCTTGTGCCGAAAACAGCATCCCGATATCCCAATTAGTTTCTGAGAAAATCAAATTTCAAAAATTTGGAGGACCGCCAGTTTTCGGAACGAAAAAAAAAAAGTTGTGCTGGGTTGTGCTAGGCTTGTGCTGGCTTGTGCCGAAAACCGCATCCCGATATCCCAATTAGTTCCTGAGAAAATCAAATTTCATAAATTTGGAGGACCGCCATTTTTGGAACGAAAAAAAAAAAGTTGTGCTGGCTTGTGCTAGCCTTGTGCTGGCTTGTGCCGAAAACCGCATCCCGATATCCCAATTAGTATCTGAGAAAATCAAATTTCAAAAATTTGGAGGACCGCCATTTTTCGGAACGAAAAAAAAAAGTCGTGCTGGGTTGTGCTAGGCTTGTGCTGGCTTGTACCGAAAACCGCATCCCGATATCCCAATTGGTTTGTGAGAAAATCAAATTTAAAAAATTTGGAGGACCGCCATTTTTCGGAACGAAAAAAAAAAGTTGTGCTGGGTTGTGCTAGCATTGTGCTGGCTTGTGCCGAAAACCGCATCCCGATATCCCAATTAGTTTCTGAGAAAATCAAATTTCAAAAATTTGGAGGACCGCCATTTTTCGGAACGAAAAAAAAAGTTGTGCTGGGTTGTGCTAGCCTTGTGCTGGCTTGTGCCGAAAACCGCATCCCGATATCCCAATTAGTTTCTGAGAAAATCAAATTTCAAAAATTTGGAGGACCGCCATTTTTCGGAACGAAAAAAAAAAGTTGTGCTGGGTTGTGCTAGGCTTGTGCTGGCTTGTACCGAAAACCGCATCCCGATATACCAATTAGTTCCTGAGAAAATCAAATTTCAAAAATTTGGGGGACCGCCATTTTTCGGAACGAAAAAAAAAAAAGTTGTGCTGGGTTGTGCTAGCCTTGTGCTGGCTTGTGCCGAAAACCGCATCCCGATATCCCAATTAGTTTCTGAGAAAATCAAATTTAAAAAATTTGGAGGACAACCATTTTTCGGAACGAAAAAAAAAAGTTGTGCTGGGTTGTGCTAGGCTTGTGCTGGCATGTGCCGAAAACCGCATCCCGATATCCCAATTAGTTTCTGAGAAAATCAAATTTCAAAAATTTGGAGGACCGCCATTTTTCGGAAAAAAAAAAAAAAAAGTTGTGCTGGGTTGTGCTAGCCTTGTGCTGGCTTGTGCCGAAAACCGCATCCCGATATCCCAATTAGTTTCTGAGAAAATCAAATTTCAAAAATTTGGAGGACCGCCATTTTTCGGAACGAAAAAAAAAAGTTGTGCTGGGTTGTGCTAGCCTTGTGCTGGCTTGTGCCGAAAACCGCATCCCGATATCCCAATTAGTTTCTGAGAAAATCAAATTTCAAAAATTTGGAGGATCGCCATTTTTCGGAACGAAAAAAAAAAAGTTGTGCTGGGTTGTGCTAGCCTTGTGCTGGCTTGTGCCGAAAACCGCATCCCGATATCCCAATTAGTTTCTGAGAAAATCAAATTTAAAAAATTTGGACAACCATTTTGCGGAACGAAAAAAAAAAGTTGTGCTGGGTTGTGCTAGGCTTGTGCTGGCTTGTGCCGAAAACAGCATCCCGATATCCCAATTAGTTTCTGAGAAAATCAAATTTCAAAAATTTGGAGGACCGCCAGTTTTCGGAACGAAAAAAAAAAAGTTGTGCTGGGTTGTGCTAGGCTTGTGCTGGCTTGTGCCGAAAACCGCATCCCGATATCCCAATTAGTTCCTGAGAAAATCAAATTTCAAAAATTTGGAGGACCGCCATTTTTGGAACGAAACCAAAAAAAGTTGTGCTGGCTTGTGCTAGCCTTGTGCTGGCTTGTGCCGAAAACCGCATCCCGATATCCCAATTAGTATCTGAGAAAATCAAATTTCAAAAATTTGGAGGACCGCCATTTTTCGGAACGAAAAAAAAAAGTTGTGCTGGGTTGTGCTAGGCTTGTGCTGGCTTGTACCGAAAACCGCATCCCGATATCCCAATTGGTTTGTGAGAAAATCAAATTTAAAAAATTTGGAGGACCGCCATTTTTCGGAACGAAAAAAAAAAGTTGTGCTGGGTTGTGCTAGCATTGTGCTGGCTTGTGCCGAAAACCGCATCCCGATATCCCAATTAGTTTCTGAGAAAATCAAATTTCAAAAATTTGGAGGACCGCCATTTTTCGGAACGAAAAAAAAAAGTTGTGCTGGGTTGTGCTAGGCTTGTGCTGGCTTGTGCCGAAAACCGCATCCCGATATCCCAATTAGTTTCTGAGAAAATCAAATTTCAAAAATTTGGAGGACCGCCATTTTTCGGAACGAAAAAAAAAAGTTGTGCTGGGTTGTGCTAGCCTTGTGCTGGCTTGTGCCGAAAACCGCATCCCGATATCCCAATTAGTTTCTGAGAAAATCAAATTTAAAAAATTTGGAGGACCGCCAGTTTTCGGAACGAAAAAAAAAGTTGTGCTGGGTTGTGCTAGCCTTGTGCTGGCTTCTGCCGAAAACCGCATCCCGATATCCCAATTAGTTTCTGAGAAAATCAAATTTCAAAAATTTGGAGGACCGCCATTTTTCGGAACGAAAAAAAAAGTTGTGCTGGGTTGTGCTAGGCTTGTGCTGGCTTGTACCGAAAACCGCATCCCGATATCCCAATTAGTTTGTGAGAAAATCAAATTTCAAAAATTTGGAGGACCGCCATTTTTCGGAACGAAAAAAAAAAGTTATGCTGGGTTGTGCTAGCATTGTGCTGGCTTGTGCCGAAAACCGCATCCCGATATCCCAATTAGTTTCTGAGAAAATCAAAATTCAAAAATTTGGAGGACCGCCGTTTCTCGGAACGAAAAAAAAAAGTTGTGCTGGGTTGTGCTAGCCTTGTGCTGGCTTGTGCCGAAAACCGCATCCCGATATCCCAATTAGTTTCTGAGAAAATCAAATTTCAAAAATTTGGGGGACCGCCATTTTTCGGAACGAAAAAAAAAAAGTTGTGCTGGGTTGTGCTAGCCTTGTGCTGGCTTGTGCCGAAAACCGCATCCCGATATCCCAATTAGTTTCTGAGAAAATCAAATTTCAAAAATTTGGGGGACCGCCATTTTTCGGAACGAAAAAAAAAAAGTTGTGCTGGGTTGTGCTAGCCTTGTGCTGGCTTGTGCCGAAAACCGCATCCCGATATCCCAATCAGTCTCTGAGAAAATCAAATCTAAAAAATTTGGAGGACAACCATTCTTCGGAACGAAAAAAAAAAGTTGGGCTGGGTTGTGCTAGGCTTGTGCTGGCTTGTGCCGAAAACCGCATCCCGATATCCCAATTAGTTTCTGAGAAAATCAAATTTCAAAAATTTGGAGGACCGCCATTTTTCGGAACGAAAAAAAAAGTTGTGCTGGGTTGTGCTAGCCTTGTGCTGGCTTGTGCCGAAAACCGCATCCCGATATCCCAATTAGTTTCTGAGAAAATCAAATTTCAAAAATTTGGAGGACCGCCATTTTTCGGAACGAAAAAAAAAAGTTGTGCTGGGTTGTGCTAGCCTTGTGCTGGCTTGTGCCGAAAACCGCATCCCGATATCCCAATTAGTTTCTGAGAAGTTCAAATTTCAAAAATTTGGAGGCTCGCTATTTTTCGGAACGAAAAAAAAAGTTGTGCTGGGTTGTGCTAGCCTTGTGCTGGCTTGTGCCGAAAACCGCATCCCGATATCCCAATTAGTTTCTGAGAAAATCAAATTTAAAAAATTTGGAGGACAACCATTTTTCGGAACGAAAAAAAAAAGTCGTGCTGGGTTGTGCTAGGCTTGTGCTGGCTTGTGCCGAAAACCGCATCCCGATATCCCAATTAGTTTCTGAGAAAATCAAATTTCAAAAATTTGGAGGACCGCCAGTTTTCGGAACGAAAAAAAAAAGTTGTGCTGGGTTGTGCTAGGCTTGTGCTGGCTTGTGCCGAAAACCGCATCCCGATATCCCAATTAGTTTCTGAGAAAATAAAATTTCAAAAATTTGGAGGACCGCCATTTTTCGGAACGCAAAAAAAAAGTTTTGCTGGGTTGTGCTAGGCTTGTGCTGGCTTGTGCCGCAAACCGCATACCGATATCCCAATTAGTTTCAGAGAAAATTAAATTTCAAAAATTTGGAGGACCGCCATTTTTCGGAACGAAGAAAAAAGTTGTGCTAGGCTTGTACTGGCTTGTGCCGCATATCATATGCCGGCGAAGAAACTCGAGTTCAGGCACATTTGTGCATATACGCAGAAATCTAACGCGCTACAAAAGCTCGATAGAAGAAGCAGTTAGAGTATTCAAACTAGGTTTCAATACTCAATTATATTTCGTAATTTAAGGTGTTAAATAAATATACTAGAATATAAGTTGAAAGCAAATAAAATAACAATAAAATGAATAAAAAAGCAAAAAAAATTTCAAAGAAGAAACAAAATTACAAGGCACGGAAAATGCTGAGACATGCGGAAAAAAAACTGGAAAAATGAAAACCTGAAAAAAAAACTTGAAAAATGAAAACCTGAAAAAAAAACTTGAAAAATGAAAACCAGAAAAAAACTTGAAAAATGAAAACCGGAAAAAAAACTTGAAAAACAAAACATGAAAACAAAAAAAAATATAAAGAATAAAGAAGGGGCACATCTGATTCTCCTAAGAGTTAAGCGGTAGCCTCCACGTGGCGTGTCCTGGGCAGTCGAATCAGGTTCGTACTGGCTAATACCGCCGGATAGATCACATCCACCTCACTAACAACAGTATATGGGGCGTTGTTCCGGGCTTGCATTAGAAATCCTTGTAATTAAAAGAGACTAACAGGTTTTACATGATCTTCTGTGTAGTGTGTAAAGAATAATCGTGGTATTAAGGATTTCAGCTATACCGATATTGCAATGACTAAAGTACGAATTTTATATACATATGCCTTATACATCAATGTTATGATTTTCTTTGGCTTTCCTCATGCACGATAACTGCTGTTCTTGAAGTATAACGGTGTTGTAATTTCCTTAAAATCGCGACTTTCTACGCATTTAAATGTGGAATTGAAATAGTGTTTGCGACACCAGCTAGCCGAAGCCTAGCGTAAGCTTGCACGGCAATTCGCCGGTAGTATGGAAAAACTTGCTATCCAAAATTGTGATAAAAAAACGTGCCATCTCAAATTGTGATAGGAGAGCGTGAAGTCTCACAATGAGTTTAAGGAACATGCTATCTCGTATTGTGATTGAAACACGTCCTATGGCGATCACTCAACATATTTTCATTGTTACAACACTGGTATTTAGAATACGTCAGTATATAGAGCCCGTTTTCTGTGAGGTTATTTAATTATTCGATGCGATTGAGTTCGATAAAATGAAACTTTACAGCCATCGTTGGAGAAACAAAAATCATCAATACATTTTTTAATAGAATGTTTAGAATCTACTGCTACAGAATTTTGTGACAAAAATACGCAAAAATATCTTCAATTTGCCCAAATGATATAAAATTCCTTATGCACAATGAACGATTTTTCAGAGTGTCAAAAGCGTTACCAAAACCCTTTTTAGAATTTGAAAATATTCTCAGAGCAGTAAGTCTCACCTCGTTTTCGATTGAATAAAAAATTACAAAAACGCGGTTTGGAGTAGAAAAAAATTTTGCAGTAGAAAGATTCACCAAAACGCGTTTTGCTGTAGGAAAGTTTTCGGAGTAGAAATGCTCATTCTTGCGATTGTCTCTTTTTCGTTCCCAACGCTATGTCTGGTTCGATATCTTCGAAGATCTAAACGATCCGCGATCGGCAGGATAGCTCGCGGTTTTGGTCACTCTTTTGACCCTTCAAAAAATTGTTTAACGACAGGAAGAACACGCCTCGATCGACTTCAAAATAAAATAAAAGTTCTCTCAAAACGCTGAACCAATATGAATAGAATCTGTTGTGTGCATTCGAGACGATGGCACCGAGGGCCCCCTGGTCGTTATATAGGATGAACACGTTTCATTCTTGAGAAATCGCGGTTCAAAACGTTTCGACTATCTCTCTCGCACTCGTGTATCACACGAAATGTTCGTCATGCCTATAACATAATGCGCAAAACGCTTTTCATACGTCTCGTGTACATTGAAGATGTCTTCACATATTTTATTGTGTACGATCTAAAAATTGCATATAAATAAATATGATGAAAATTCAAATAATATGTTTATTTAAGGATATATTAATATTTTTCTATTATTCGCGATATATCACATTACGAAATTATAAAACGTAAGACAAGAAATGCGCTATATACTGAGATGCCCGAAATACCAGTGGTGTATTAATAAACATATTTGACGTTGAGTGATCGGGATAGCACTTCCTTCTATCACAATTTGAATAGCACGTTCGTCTATCGCAAAATGAGATAGCACGTTTCGCCATACTGCCGTTGAATGGTTTTGTTTTTTTATTTGAGCAAAATGAATGTGCTGCGATTTTTTTTCCAAAGGAACTTTTTACGAGACTAATTGCGATATCGGGATGTATTGTGTTGCACAAGCCAGCACAGGCCTAGCACAACCCAGGACAACTTCTTTTTTCGTTCCGAAAAATGGCGGTACTCCAATTTTTTGAAATTTGATTTTCTCCTAAACTAATTCCGATATGGGGATGCGGTTTGCGGCACAAGCCTAGCACAGCCCAGCACTTTTTTTTTTCGTTCCGAAAAATGGCGGTCCTCCAAATTTATGAAATTTGATTTTCTCAGAAACTAATTGGGATATCGGTATGCGGTTTGCGGCAAAAGCCAGCACAAGCCTAGCACAACGCAGCACAACTTTTTTTTTTCGTTCCGAAAAATGGCGGTCCTCCAGATGTATGAAATTTGATTTTCTCAGAAACTAATTGAGATATCGGTATGCGGTTTGCGGCACAAGCCAGCACAAGCCTAGCACAACCCAGCACAACTTTTTTTTTTCGTTCCGAAAAGAGGCGGTCCCTCAAATTTTTGAAACTTGATTTTCTCAGAAACTAATTGGGATATCGGTATGCGGTTTGCGGCACAAGCCAGCACAAGCCTAGCACAACCCAGCACAACTTTTTTTTTTGTTCCGAAAAATGGCGGTCCTCCAAATTTTTGAAATTTGATTTTCTCAGAAACTAATTGGGATATCGGTATGCGGTTTGCGGCACAAGCCAGCACAAGCCTAGCACAACCCAGCACAACTTTTTTTTTTCGTTCCGAAAAATGGCGGTCCACCAAATTTTTGAAATTTGAATTTCTCAGAAACTAATTGGGATATCGGTATGCGGTTTGCGGCACAAGCCAGCACAAGCCTAGCACAACCCAGCACAACTTTTTTTTTTCGTTCCGAAAAATGGCGATCCTCCAAATTTTTGAAATTTGATTTTCTCAGAAACTAATTGGGATATCGGTATGCGGTTTGCGGCACAAGCCAGCACAAGCCTAGCACAACCCAGCACAATTTTTCTTTTTCGTTCCGAAAAATGGCGGTCATCCAAATTTTTGAAATTTGATTTTCTCAGAAACGAATTGGGATATCGGTATGCGGTTTGCAGCACAAGCCAGCACAAGCCTAGCACAACCCAGCACAACTTTTTTTTTCGTTCCGAAAAATGGCGGTCCTCCAAATTTATGAAATTTGATTTTCTCAGAAACTAATTGAGATATCGGTATGCGGTTTGCGGCACAAGCCAGCACAAGCCTAGCACAACCCAGCACAACTTTTTTTTTTCGTTCCGAAAAATGGCGGTCCTCCAAATTTTTGAAATTTGTTTTTCTCAGAAACTAATTGGGATATCGGTATGCGGTTTGCGGCACAAGCCAGCACAAGCCTAGCACAACCCAGCACAACTTTTTTTTTCGTTCCGAAAATGGAGGTCCTCCAAATTTTTGAAATTTGATTTTCTCAGAAACGAATTAGGATATCGGTATGCGGTTTGCGGCACAAGCCAGCACAAGCCTAGCACAACCCAGCACAACTTTTTTTTTTCATTCCGAAAAATGGCGGTCCTCCAAATTTATGAAATTTGATTCTCTCAGAAACTAATTGAGATATCGGTATGCGGTTTGCGGCACAAGCCAGCACAAGCCTAGCACAACCCAGCACAACTTTTTTTTTCGTTCCGAAAAATGGCGGTCCACCAAATTTTTGAAATTTGATTTTCTCAGAAACTAATTGGGATATCGGTATGCGGTTTGCGGCACAAGCCAGCACAAGCCTAGCACAACCCAGCACAACTTTTTTTTTTCGTTCCGAAAAATGGCGGTCCTCCAAATTTTTGAAATTTGATTTTCTCAGAAACTAATTGGGATATCGGTATGCGGTTTGCGGCACAAGCCAGCACAAGCCTAGCACAACCCAGCACAACTTTTTTTTTTCGTTCCGAAAAATGGCGGTCCACGAAATTTTTGAAATTTGATTTTCTCAGAACCTAATTGGGATATCGGTATGCGGTTTGAGGCACAAGCCAGCACAAGCCTAGCACAACCCAGCACAACTATTTTTTTTTCGTTCCGACAAAATAGCGATTTTGGGCCTTATAAACGTTTTTTTCTAATTTTTCAAAGGTGATTTTCTATTAAACTAATTGTGATATCGACATGCGGTTTGCGGCACAAGTTCGCGCAAGCCTAGCACAATCTAGCACAACTTTTTATTTTTCATTCCGACAAAATGGCGGTGCCGCGATTTTTTTTTTAAATTCGATTTTTTTGGACATTAATTACGATATCGGAATTCGGTTTGCGGCACAAGATAGCACAGATCTAGCACAATCTAGCACAACTTTTCATTTTTCATTCCGACAAAATGGCGGTGTTGGGCCTTAAAAACGTTTTTTTCGAATATTTCCGTCATTTTTTGAAATTCTCAAAAACGGCTTGCGGCACAACGTAGCACATTCCTAGCACAACCTAGCACAATCTTTATTTTTTTGATTTTCCAAAATGGCGGTGCTAACTTCACACACATGAAACAGGATCATATGCGAGAGCGAGAGAGAGAAAAAAAAATAGAAAAAAATTCCTCTCCATCCGAAATACATTTTCGGATTTCGTGAGCTGAGGGAATATGTATTCCCTTCCGTCGAAAGAGTCCGACAGAAACGAGACCGCGAGAGAAAGAAAAAAAATAAATACACATTCTCTCGATCCGAAAGAAATATTCGGATTTCGGGAACCGGGGGTATTTTAATTCCCTTCCGTCGAGAGAATCTGACGGAAACGAGAACGCAAGAGGAAACAAAAAAAGAAAAAAAAAATTACCTCTCGATCCGAAATATACTTTCGGATTTCCGGGAACTGGGAAATATTATTCCCTCTCGTCTAGTGAATTCGACGGAATCGAGAGCAAGAGAGAAAATTCATTCCAGAAAAAAACATTAAAAAAAATATTGATATTTTCTCTCGATCCGAACTATTCGTTCGGATCTACGGGAACAGGGAAATTTGATTCCCTCCGTGAGCGAGAGAGAAAATTAATTTTAAAAAAATAATAAAAAAATATGAATATTTTCTCTCGATCCAAACTATTTATTTGGATTTACGGGAACAGGGAAATTTGATTCCCTCCCGTCGAGTGAATTCGACGGGACGTGAGCGAGAGAGAAAATTAATTTAAAAAAAAATTAAAAAAAAATTTATATTTTCTTTCGATCCGAACTATTCATTCGGATTTACGGGAATAGGGAAATTTTATTCCCTCCCGTCGAGTGAATTCGACGAGACGTGAGCGAGAGAGAAAATTAATTTAACAAAGAATTAAAAAAAAATAATATTTTCTCTCGATCCGAAATGAATTTTCGGAATTTCGGGAACTGGGGGAATTTTTATTCCCCTCCGTCGAACGAATTCGACGAGGTCGAGAGCGATAGAGGAAGAAAGGAAAAAAAAGAAAAAAAAATTCTTCTCTCTATCCGGGATCGGTGTAAAAACCTCAAATCGAAATAAAATTCCGATGAGGCTGGAGCCAAACGGGAGAACAAAAAAAAATTTTTAATAAAATCCTATTGGCTCTGCTCGAGATCTGTAAGGGGAAAGGAAAAAAAAACAAAAAAAAAATTGTAATCCCACTTACAACGGGAACGCGCGACGCATAATCAAGTTCTACTTGATGACGCGGGCCACCTCGGGGACACCCGATATATGATATCGCGTGTGCCACCTCGGGGACACCCGATGTGTCATATCGCACTGGTCTCGCCGCGAGGTAAGAGAACGGAGCCCGAGAACGATTTTCGTCGTTCTCGAAAATTCGAGAACCGGCCGAAAAGGAAAAAAAAACGAAAAAAAAAATATTTTCGGACTAACGCACAGTAGGAGAAAAGCCCAAAAACCTGGCCAAAACCTCAAATGACCTTTGACGGGAATGAAAATTGGCTTACAGGGGTTTTCAAGGTCGCTGATTACGAATCTGAAAGCCAAATTATCGTAAACAAAATGGCCGATCCAATATGGCTGACATGAATGTTAAAAAGTTGCCAGATGTCGACAAAAATTGGTATTTACGGGTTTTCAAGGTCGCTGATTACGAATCCGCAAGCCAAATTATCGTAAAAAAAATGGCCGATCCAATATGGCCGACATGAACGTTAAAAAGTTACCAGATGTTGACAAAAATTGGTATATACGGGTTTTCAAGGTCGCTGATTACCAATCCGATATCTATTGTTTATAACTTGCAACAAAGAGCTTACAGCAAATTGTTATAAACAAAATGGCCGAATATCCTGCTAAATAGATAAATTAATATATTTAAAAAAATCATCATAATAAAATAAACGTGAACAGTGTATTCTACGCAATTATTATTTTTATTTCCAAAATACATACGGAACGTTTCAAAAATAGAAAATTTTATTCTTAATCAAAATCGTAATCGGAGTCGGAGTCGGAGTCAGAATCATTATCCGAGTTTGTATCTATTACAACTCCCGGCACGGCTTCAATCTCGGCGCAAAATTCGTCTGCTGCAGCAGTCACTTTAGGAGCGATCAACATCGCTACAGCTTCCGGCGACAAACTCTTCAGCTTCTTCTGTGGTAGTCTTCTGACACTTGAAATGTACGGATCAGAAGTAACTAAGAGCCGATGAAAAACATCTTCCATAGTTTTAACCCTGGAACTTTTTCGCGCAAAATCTTCTCGATATCGTTTGATGTCTTTGTTTCGAGCTTCCTGAGCATCTTCGGATAATTGGCCGATTGGTAATAGAGCATGAGTTATTATCACTGGACCATGAATTAATAGTTTGTGCACCGAAGTAGGCATGGAGTACCAAGGGTATAATGTAACGGTCTTTCTTGCCGTTTCAATAGCATACTGTTCAAATCTTTCACAGTTTATCTCGTGGCCACACGATATAACTTGTAGGATTACGTACAAGCGTTTAATAACTTCTTCGTTGACCCCCGTTATCGCAGCGGAAACCGTCGAATTTTCAAAGAATCGCCGAGCTGTGTTGCCATCATTGCTGCTGCCGTATCCAGGCTTTGGGCGATCGATATTTAGACCCAATTGCTTCTTGAATCCTTCTTGAATGGCGCTCTTGCGTTCCTGGGTAATTATTTTTCTTCGGCACTTCGAGCTTGCCATTTTTTAATGCCGAGTTTGTAAGACACGTGTAAGCAATACTCGAAGCACCGTATCCACGCATGCAGCGTCGACAATCCGAGCTTCAAATTTGTTTCATTGATTTCCCTTTGCAATACAGTGTCGATGGCATTAAAATCTTTGCTGGTTGCTGCACACAAATAACACCGTTGAGCAGATTTCGTCAATGATACAGCGTTGCAAACTTTACCATCTATCATGGTGAACAACAACTTGTACATTACGGAGATTTCTTTTCCATCTATTACACTTTCGAATGGACGAAGTGCCTTTATTTGTTCTTCAACAATTTGGACTTCATTAAGTGTTGACTCTGTGTCTTCGCGTAGAAACAGTAGTCTAAGCGGTCTACAAAATCGTTGAGACGAGGGTCTGGGGTTCTTCCAAACAACTATTTCTTCCTTCGATTGTTGATCATAACACACGAGTTGTAATGGCACGACTGAAGTAAAGAATACATGTGCATCAGATTTGCTGTCATCACTGAACGTCTGCTTATATTCACTTTGCCCAGAACTTCCATCGCAACCCCACTTGCAAATCAAGTCCATTTTACGAACATTATCTGGAGTCAATCTTTGAATGAGTACATTTTGGACGAGTAAAATACGTTCAACTGTATGATCTAATAGTGCCTGTAGTTGGACTTCTGCACTACTCTCTGTAATCCTGATTGCATCACGTGGTGGATAACAACGCTTTTTTGCTTTCATTACTTTTTCGTAAGACGGATATAGCTTACAGTTATTTTCCTTCCCTAATCTTCTCATTCCCTGGTAAGTACTCTTGGACAATTTATATTCAATCATAGCGGAAAGTGCAGCCTCTTCGGATAAAGTAATTTCATCCGTTGCTGAGTAAGCTTTACGATACTTGGAAGCTCTTAAAGGACTCGTCATTGTTACGTCCTTAATAACTTTTGCGGCGTCGGATTGTCCTGAAGAGCGAAGGCTCATCTGAGTAGCGTATGCTAACTCGACCGAGTTGAACGATGTACGAATATCTTGGGTCTTCCTTCGTTTAGATCTTTCACTGGACATTGTAAACTCAAGGGACGGGCGGCCGCCCGTATTACCCGGGCTTGTTACTACAGTGTCTGTAGGTGCGGCAAAACATACCTGCTTGCTAAGCCATTCACCGTTATTCTTGAAAAATACACAGGATTTTCTGTGAGCTTGTTGCCACCTCGTTCTCATTTGATTGAAGAGTATCGAAAAAGTCTGTTTCGAGTCCTCAGGCACTACAACTGTACGTCCGGTGTCCTTGGAAATTTTTTCTACCATAAATTCGATCAAGGAAGCGAATTTATCGGATAAATGCTCGCTGATTATCAGAAATACTTCTTTCCTTGTCAGCACCAATTCTTTGTAACCGGATCCTGTAATAAAGACATAAAATTGTAGAAAATTGGTGTTAAAGGAAAAGATAAAATTTTCAATTAATACAAAAACTTGAACAATGTACATTATTTTACCAAATAAATAACCGCAATAATTGAAATAATTTTAAGAAAATTAGACAGAAAATATTGACATGGATTTGGTTAAAAGAAAGCTTTGCTTACTATATAATATATATATATTCAAATATTTTATTCGAATGTTATAACATTTCATTCATATTTAAGACATTTTTATGTGGTTGATTTTAATATGTATATATATATATATATGCATACGTATATATCATAATTAAATCACAGAAAATTTATATATATATATATATATATATATACACATACATATATATTAAAATAATTTATTTCAAGCGTATAACAGCCGTCTTGTCCGTTATGATGCTACTTCACCCATTCTCAGGTAGAGGCGCAGCGGCTGCTCAATAGTGCCGCATGCACGCTCGGCTACCGCACGATGCGAAAAAAATCATAACGGACAAGACGCACGTTTTCCGCAGGTAACTCTTGTAAATTTCGAAAGCTTATACATTAAACTAAAGGCCGAGACTAGGAGCTTTGCAAAATGTGACAAAATATATAACTTTTCGGACCGTTGAAAATATAAGTTTTCAAAATTATTCAATTTTATTTATGCCGAAGGCTATACTACATTTCAATCATTTATACATAAAATTTCGATTCAACCGATGTAAAAACATGTTCTACATACCTCCAGAAGTCGTATCCATGTTGCAGAATTGAAATTAAACCAGTCACTTTAAAGTTATGGGTTTTTGAAGTCAGCGTTATTTTCGTCTGTTCAGCGCGTGACACGTACACTCTTCACGAACACTCACTGCCAACTGACGCTGCGGCGCAGGTATACACTTAAAGGGCTTTCCCTTCCACAATAGAATGCAGTTACTAGTCCTCTACCTGAATGACTACTCAACTGACCCTATTTCGAAAATTTATTTTTTGGGGTTTTGGCCAGGTTTTTGGGCTTTTCTCCTACTGTGTAACGGGAGCAATTATTCGGGTCTCGAAACAGCATCTTCGAAACCCCGGGAGCAGATCGAAAAAAAACACGCAAACAGAACGACAACGAAAAAATACGTCATTTCGATATCGTGATCCCCCGAGAAAATCTACGAAATTCTCGGGTAACGAGAGCAGACAGATCTCGAAATAAATTTTCGAGATCCCGGGAACAAAGACAAGAAAACAAGAAAACTTTAACAAAACGAATTACACGACAAAAAAAAAGACACAAGCCAATTCAAAGAACGGAGCACATACATGAAAAAAAATTCCATATCGAGAACTCGATTTCGTTTCCGAAATCAGCGAGAGCAGGCTTGGAATTTGAGTTTTTTTGTGTCAAATACCCAACCACGGGAGCTAGCATATTTTTTTTTTTTGGTCTTCGAAAATAAATTTTCGAAGTGCTCGGGATCACGGAAAGAAATAAAAAGATGCCTTTTTTTTCTTTCCCTTCGAAATAATTTTTCGAAGTCGCGAGAGCACCGGGGAGGTCGAAGGATAACTCCCCCCGATCACGAGAACGACGCAACTCCGCGGAGCCTCGCATCGCGGAAACCACGCAGGAAAGAAAAAAGAAAAATTCGTAAATTTTTTCGAAAATAAAATTTTCCGACTGTGTCGGGAACTCACCGGAAGATGATCAATAATCCAAATCCAATATGATCAATAATCCCTGGTAATCGAGAACACTTGTTTTTTTTTCCACGAGAGCACTTTTTTTTTCTTCGGGAGCACTGTTTTTTTTTCTCGAGAGCATATGTTTTTTGGAGACAACCGTCTCACGCGAAGAATCGGTAGCAACTCTGTACCTCGCGCGACCAAGGCCGGCGTGCGAGGGATTATGCGAGAGCGAGACAGAGCGCGTTAACAGAAAAAATGTCAACACGCTCGCGGCATTGGACCATGCGAAATCGCCGGTTCAAGCAAGAACTTTATCTCGTATAATATCGAGAGCTGAAATATTATTTCGGGAGCTAGAATATTCTAATAGAATATTCCTTTCGAAATCTATATTTTCTGCCCGAGTTACCCCGAAAACGGAACGGTAACAAATCGGGACCTTTTTTCATCGGTAACATGGAGGCTCTCGGAGATCGCATCCCCTGGCCACCGTGCGAAAGCGGGCAAAGCTTCTGTCCAGAAGCGCGGCGCGGAGGTCTCCAGCCTCCGCCCGTAACCTAAACGGCCCGCTCTCCAGCACGATGCACCACTACGGTGGGGCGCCGGCGTTTCAGCCGGGCGTGCACCGATTCCCCGAGAGGCCTCACTGGGTGCATCCCTCGGTCGGGATTGCTCGGTACCTTGAGCCATACGCCGCTCGACCGAGTTCCGCACGCCAACCTAACCAAAACGAAAACACAACCCAAAACCTCAAACGTAACAAGACAAACATTCTAGAGAAAGGACCCTTAACACTAATGGATGGGTCGCAACCAGGGCATCGAGAACATATCTTAATCATCGGTAGCATTTTTGTGACGTGGCTCAAAAAATCACGTCACAGTACAAAGCATTTTCATCTCGATATGTCGTTTACAAATGCATCGTATGTTTGGAGCACGTTGAACTCATATCGCCGTGCACAAGTGTCCACTATTAATATCTGCAAATTTTACGTCATATGGAAGTCATCCAATGACTTGTGTTGGTGATTTCACTGGGGTAGCACTGGCAGTAGACATGCCATGCAAGCAATATGACGCCCCGATAGACGGATGTACCTCATATTGACATCATACCCAGATAGACGGATGTACCTTATATTGGCATCATATGTACATCATCACTGCGGCATAGAAAGTCTCACCGCTGTGTATCCCTTATGAGTGCTCCCGTTGAAATCATATTTGCTTCACATGATGATTCACAATAATACATCCAAATGAAACAAAGTTCTCACGCGAATATGCATGCAGTGAATTCATCAGACTAGCATATTTGGCTCACGAATATCTAACAATAAGTGAGTGCATATGGGGCTCATATGGGTGTCACGGCGTGGAGAAACTGTAGTGCTCATACGGAGCTCATATTAGCGTCATGGCGTGACGGAACTATGCTGTGCTTATACGGAGCTCCTATTAGCGGCATAGCGTGAACATTTTTTAAAATCCAAAAAATATTTATGAGAACAATCTGGTAGGATTTTTATAACCCCATATGCTTTATTTATGTTCCTGCCTATATGATAAATGGATTAAAACGTATTCTGCCTAATTAAATTTTGTACCTACCTACGGTTTGAACCACGTCTTCTAATTCGACAGCTGATCGCGCTACCTACCTAGCCATTCTAACACTTGTGCAAACTTTCTATGTGTCTGCCTATTTCTATCATTCTGTATTTGGATGCATATCGCCGTCATATTGCGCTTATGGGATGTATCACTGACGAATATACATATCGCCGTCATATTGCGCTCATAGAATATATCACTTACAAGGAGAAGGCAGAGCCTGGATGTCGCGATTCGGGTTCTCCTTTCGCGCTGTGAAAGTTGAAGACCTCCGAATTAACGTCGTTTGTTTATTTTTGTTCCAATAGGCCTTAGTTGCTGAGATATCGCGATATGAAAATTTGGGAGTATCGTCTCGCGCGTAGAGTACGTTGAGCGTTGACGCTTGAGACAAGAGCGGCCGTAGCCAATACGATAAGACGACGGACTGGCACTCTGAAAGTTCACGGTTCGCGTCCCCATGCTTTTTTTTTAATTCAATTTTTATTTTTATTTTATAATCTCTCATAAGACTTTGCATGGACAGGTAAAGAAGTCAATTCAAAAATATGTATTACTAGTTTCATTTATCTATTATATTAAAATAATTAATCCAATAATGAAGTCACAATAACATAGCAAAATAATATTGTATAACAAATAATTAATCTATTAATCACGTCACAATAAGAAAGCAAAATAATATGGTATAGAAAATAAATAAATAATCTAATACACACTTGCAAATTTCGCGGCAGGTAATTATTGTGATTCTTCTTCTATCAGATCAGTATGTTGATGAATTGGAGGGTGGGAACCATCGTAAAAGCAAGGGAAGCACAATGGCTTACGACACCACGAACATAAAATGAACGTAATACCACCGCAACCACATTTAACCTTGCGCATTCTATCAGGAAAGCATATTTGAAGACATTTATCTTCAAATATACTTTCCTGTGAATTAGATTAATTATTTATTTTTTATACCATATTATTTTGCTTTCTTATTGTGACGTGATTAATCGATTAATTATTTGTTATACAATATAATTTTGCTTTGGAGTTGTGACTTGATTATTAGATTAATTATATGTTATAGAATATTATTTTGCTATGTAATTGTGGCTTAATTATTGGATTAATTATTTTAATATAATAGATTAATAAAAGTAGTAATACATATTCTCGAATTTTCTTATTTACCTGCACATGCAAAGTCTTATGAGAGATTATAAAATTAAAAAAAAAAATTGAATTAAAAAAAGCATGGGGACGCGAAACCGTGAACTTTCAGAGTGCCGGTCTGTGGTCTTACCGTATTAGCTATGGCCGCTCTTGTCTCAAGCGTCAACGCTCAACGTACTCTCTACGCGCGAGACGAAACTCCCAAATTTTCAAAACGCGATATCTCAGCAACTATAGTGGTAAGAAAATGGCAGAAAGCGGCACCACCAAACTTTGAGAAATATAGGGGGCTCCATTTACGTGTCCAGATAGACAGTCATGATCATCACGCCGTGCATACAATTGATGAAGCAAATTTTACAGCATATTGACTACATGTCATGATGCAAACCCGTGAACTCATTTAGTATAGTGAATGTACAAAGCTTTTTGATCTTGATATGTCGTTTACAAATGCATCGTATGTTTGGAGCACGTTGAACTCATATCGCCGTGCTCAAGTGTCCACTATTAATATCTGCAAATTTTACGTCATATGGAAGTCATCCAATGACTTGTGTTGATGAATTCACTGGGGTAACACTGGTAGTAGACATGCCATGCAAGCAATATGAGGCCCTGATAGACGGATGTACCTCATATTGACATCATACCCAGATAGACGGATGTACCTTATATTGGCATCATATGTACATCATCACTGCGGCATAGAAAGTCTCACAGCTGTGTATCCCTTATGAGTGCTCTTGTTGAAGTCATATTTGCATCACATGATGACTCACAGTAATACATCCAAATGAAGCAAAGTTGTTCTCTCGCGAATATGCATGCAGTGAATTCATAAGACTAGCAAATTTGGCTCACAAATATCTAACAATAAGTGAGTGCATATGAGGCTCATATGGGTGTCACGGCGTGAAGAAACTGTAGTGCTCATACGGAGCTCATATTAGCGGCATGGCGTGACGGAACTATGCTGTGCTCATACGGAGCTCATATTAGCGGCATAGCGTGAAAAATTTGAAAAAATCCAAAAAAAATTGATGAAAAAAATCTGGTAGGATTTTTACATCCCCATACGCTTTATTTATGTTCCTGCCTATATGATAAATGGATTAAAACGTATTCTGCCTAATTAAATTTTGTACCTACCTACGGTTTTCACCACGTCTTCTAATTCGACAGCTGAGCGCGCTACTTACCTAGCCATTCTAACACTTGTGCAAACTTTCTATGTGTCTGCCCATTTGTATCATTCTGTTTTTGGATGCATATCGCCGTCATATTGCGCTTATGGGATGTATCACTGACGAATATACATATCGCCGTCATAGTGCGCTTATAGAATATATCACTTACAAGGAGAAGGCAGATCCTGGATGTCGCGAATCGGGTTCTCCTTTCGCGTGGTGAAAGTTGAAGACCTCCGAATTAACGTCGTTTTTTATTTTTGTTCCACTAGGCCTTAGTTGCTGAGATATCGCGATTTGAAAGTTTGGGAGTTTCGGCTCGCGCGTAGAGTACGTTGAGCGTTGACGCTTGAAACAAGAGCGGCCGTAGCCAATATGGTGAGACGACGGACTGGCACTCTGAAAGTTCACGGTTCGCATCCCCATGGTTTTTTTTATTCATTTTTTATTTTTATTTTATAATCTCTCATAAGACTTTGCATGGGCAGGTAAAGAAGTCAATTCAAAAATATGTATTACTAGTTTTATTTATCTGTTATATTAAAATAATTAATCCAATAATGAAGTCACAATTACATAGCAAAATAATATGGTATAAAAATAAATAAATAATCTAATACCCACTTGCAAATTTCGCGGCAGGTAATTATTCTGATTCTTCTTCTATCAGATCATTATGTTGACGAATCGGAGGGTGGAAACCATCGTAAAAGCAAGGGAAACACAAAGGCTTACGACACCACGAACATAAAATGAACGTAATACCACTGCAACCACATTTAACCTTGGGGATTCTATCAGGAAAGCATATTACTATCAAGGAAAGCATAAGATATATATCTTCAAATATGCTTTCCTGTGAATTAGATTAATTATTTATTTTTTATACCATATTATTTTGCTTTCTTATTGTGACGTGATTAATAGATTAATTATTTGTTATACAATATTATTTTGCTTTGTAGTTGTGACTTGATTATTAGATTAATTATTTATTATACAATATTATTTTGCTATGTAATTGTGACTTCATTATTGGATTAATTATTTTAATATAAGAGATGAATAAAACTAGTAATACATATTCTCGAATTTTCTTATTTACCTGCACATGCAAAGTCTTATGAGAGATTATAAAATTAAAAAAAAATTGAATTAAAAAAAAAGCATGGGGACGCGAAACCGTGAACTTTCAGAGTGCCGGTCTGTGGTCTTACCGTATTAGCTACGGCCGCTCTTGTCTCAAGCGTCAACGCTCAACGTACTCTACGCACGAGACGAAACTCCCAAATTTTCAAATCGTGATATCTCAGCAACTAAGGCCTATTGGAACAAAAATAAAAAACGACGTTAATTCGGAGGTCTTCAACTTTCACCACGCGAAAGGAGAACCCGATTCGCGACATCCAGGCTCTGCCTTATCCCTGTTAGAAATATGCATATCGCCGTCATAGGATGTACCACAGAAACACGCATTTCGCCGTCCTAGGATGTATCACAGAAACACGCATGTCGCCGTCATATTGCGCTCATGGGATGTATCACTGAGATATATGCATATCGCCGTCATATTGCGCTCACCGAATGTATCACCGAAAACATTCATATTGCCGTCATGAAGTGTATTACTGAGAAACATGCATATCGCCATCATATTGTGCTCCTGGGATGTATCACTGACAAAATATACATATCGCCGTCATATTGCGCTCAACGAATGTATCACTTAGGAACATGCATATCGCCGTCATAGGATGTATCACTGAGAAATACGCATATCGCCGTCATGTTGCGCCCATCGAATTCATCACTGACAAACATGCATATCGCCGCCCAGATAGACAGTCGTGATCATCACGCGGTGCATACAATTGATGAAGCAAATTTTACAGCATATTGACTACATGTCATGATGCAAAGCCGTGAACTCATTTAGAATAGTGAATGTACAAAGGGGGCGTCCATTAATTACGTGAGGCGTTTAGGGGGGGGAGGGGGTCGAGCGAAATCTCACCCAATCTCACGTGGGGGAGAGGGGGGCTTCGGCAAATCTCACGTAATTTTAGTAATTTTAGTAATTTTAGTAATCACATAATTTTTATCATGTAGGGAGAGTCTCCCTACTACTTTACATGGTGGAGTAAATGGTACTACAACCGCAGTTACTTCTACTACAATTTATTTTCCGTGAACGTATGCATTTTGAAAAATCTCACGTGAGATTAGGGGAGGGGGGAGGGGGTCGAGCAAAATCTCACGACATCTCACCAGGGGGAGAGGGGGGGTCGAAAAATCGCCAAAATCACCTCACGTAATTAATGGATGCCCCCAAAGCATTTTGATCTCAATATGTCGTTTACAAATGCATCGTACGTTTGAAGCACGTTAAACTCGCATCGGTGTGCTCAAGTGTCCACAATTAATATCTGCATTTTTACGTCATATGGAAGTCATCCAATGACTTGTGTTGATGAAGTCACTGGGTTAGCACTGTTAGTAGACATGCCATGCAAGCAATATGACGGCGATATGCATATTTCTAACAAGGAGAAGGCAGAGCCTGGATGTCGCGAATCGAGGTCTCCTTTCGCGTGGTGTAAGTTGACGACCTCCGAATTAACGTCGTTTTTATTTTTGTTCCAATAGACCTTAGTTGCTGAGAGATCGCGATTTGAAAATCTGGGAGTTTCGTCTCGCGCGTAGAGTACGTTGAGCGTTGACACTTGAGACAAGAGCGGCCGTAGCTAATACGGTAAGACGACAGACCGGCACTCTAGAAGATCACGGTTCGCGTCCCCATGCTTTTTTTTCAATTCAAGTTTTTATTTTATTTTATAATCTCTCATGAGACTTTACATGTGTAGGTAAATAAGAAAATTCGAAAATATGTATTACTAGTTTTATTTATCTATTATATTAAAATATCTAATCCAATAATGAAGTCACAATTACATAGCAAAATAATATTGTATAACAAATAATTAATCTAATTCACAGGAAAACATATTTGAAGATATATATCTTCAAATATGCTTTCCTGATAGAATCCGCAAGGTTAAATGTGGTTGCGGTGGTATTACGTTCATTTCATGTTCGAGGTGTCGTAAGCCTTTGTGCTTCCCTTGCTTTAACGATAGTTCCCACCCTCCAATTTGTCAACATACTGATCTGATAGAAGAAGAATCAGAATAATTACCTGCCGCGAAATTTGCAAGTGTGAATTAGATTAATTATTTGTTATACAATATTATTTTGCTATGTAATTATGACTTCATTATTGGATTAATTATTTTAATATGACAGATAAATAAAACTAGTAATACATATTTTCGAATTGACTTCTGTACCTGCACATGCAAAGTCTCATGAGAGATGATACAATAAAAATAAAAATTGAATTAAAAAAAAGAGCATGGGGACGCAAACCGTGAACTTTCAGAGTGCCAGTCCGTCGTCTTACCGTATTAGCTACGGCCACTCTTGTCTCAAGCGTCAACGCTTAACGTACTCTACGCGCGAGCTGAAACTCCCAAATTTTCAAATCGCGATATCTCAGCAACTAAGGCCTATTGGAACAAAAATAAAAAACGACGTTAATTCGGAGGTCTTCAACTTTCACCACGCGAAAGGAGAACCCGATTCGCGACATCTAGGCTCTGTCTTCTCCTTGTAAGTGATGCATTCGATGAGCGCAATATGACGGCGATATGTATATTCGTCAGTGATGCATCCCATAAGCGCAATATGACGGCGATATGCATTCAAATCCAGAATGATACAAATAGGCAGACACAAAACAAAGAAAGTTTGCACAAGTGTTAGAATCGCTAGGTAGGTAGCGCGCTCAGCTCTCGAATTAGAAGACGTGGTTCAAACCGTAGGTAGGTACAAAATTTAACTAGGCAGAATACGTTTTAATCCATTTATCATATAGGCAGGAACATAAATTAAGCACATGGGGATATAAAAATCCTACCAGATTTTTTTAATGCGTTACCCCCACTTGTAGCGCAAAAAAGGCCTTTTTCATAAATTTTTTTAAAGAAAACTACAAAACTTTTTTAATCGATCAATATACCATCTTAAAGAACACATCTTGAAGAACTTTCAGTAATTTTTTTGTTGAAAAATATTACGTTGTTTAGTGGCAAATGGCCGTCAATGAAATAATGTTTTTATATACACGGTTTGCGGTGACCAACATTGCGGCAAAGTGGATCATCTGAAAAGAAAATGCGGATGGCATTAGTCAAATATAAGTATAAACTAGTCTTTAATCGAAGGATTTTGAAAAATATTCATTTTTCAGAAAATGGCGGACAGTCAAAGTTAATGGTTCGATTTTAACGAGAAAAAAATCAAACGATTGAAGACTACATTTTTATGTATTAAATAAGCCTGCAAAATTTCAAGAAGATCGGTTCATTAGTGTTCGAGTAATCTTGGTCGCCGACTTCAGAAATGCCATTTTGAGAAAAACGCGTTTAAAGTTTCTCTTTCAACGCTCTTTCAACGCGGATTCTTCTCTTTCAACGCTCATATCTTAGTCAATTTTGTTCGGATAGACTTAAAATTTTCAGGACATATTCTCAGATACTTATACTTCAACAAATGCAATAAAAAATCGATTTTTTTTAAATCGCAAGTGGGGGTAACCCCGTAATCAATATTTTTGGATTTTTTTAAATGTTCACGCTATGACACTCATATGAGCTCCATATGAGCACAGCATAGTTACGTCACGCCATGCCGCTAACATGAGCTCCGTATGAGTACAGCATAGTTACGCCACGCTATGCCGCTAATATGAGCTCCGTATGAGCACAGCATAGTTCCGTCACGCCATGCCGTTAATATCAGCTCCGTGTGAGCACTACAGTTTCTTCACGCCGTGACACCCATATGAGCCCTATATGCACTCACTTATTGTTAGATATTCGTGAGACAAATTTGCTAGTCTGATGAATTCACTGCGTGCATATTCGCGTGAGAACAACTTTGCTTCATTTGGATGTATTATTGTGAATCATCTTGTGGTGCAAATATGACTTCAACGGGAGCACTCATAAGGGATACACAGCTGTGAGACTTTCTATGCCGCAGTGATCATGTACATATGATGCCAATATGAGGTACATCCGTCTATCTGGGCTGCTAAAAAACGCCTTTGAAAGTTTTAGTAATTAGCGCTAGCCGCTTATTGCGGCCAGTATATGCTATTTATCTAAAAATGGTTTACTTTGAAATTGTATAAATGAAAAAGCACTGTTGAATTGTCAAGTCCAACTCATGTATAGTGTATAATATATGGTTACACTCTGTCAGACTATAAAGTATATAATTACTCATTAAATAAATTAACTGATTCACATGAAAAAAAATGAAAAACCTCCATGTTGTTTAAAAGGATCTTGGTTTTTCGCAATCAATTATTCAGACACTATAAAGACAAATGTTCATCTTGTTTGAAAAATAATTAGGTGCCTTCGACTTTTTTTGTTTCTCCAGAACCTCGACAGCTTTAATGTCGACCCTGCCGGGATTGTTAAGGGGAGGGTAGGGGTTTCGGCCTAAAAACAAAAACACTTTTTTGCGAATTTTTTTCATCTATATGGATGGAGTAAATTTAGTGAAACCTTTTGTACATTGTTAAGCGTAATTTCAAGAACATTCCGTGAAATTTGTACGCGGAAATATCCACAAGCAAGCCGGTGACAAAGCTTTTCCAAGAACGCCTTTGGAAAAACACGATTTGCGGTGTTCACTGTATCTCAGCTAGAAATTATCTGAAAACAAGTACCATTAAAATTTAGTCGAAGTATCATGAAATCTTCCCCCCAACGATCTTTGATAATTTTTTTTTTTTCATTTCTAAATTTTTGGTGGTCATGTAAAGTGAAAAATGCTATTTTTCACGAAAAATTCCGCCATTTTGGGGGTGGAAAACCCCCTAAATGTAAAAAAAAATCGTTAGGGGGAGGTATTTTATATGTAGAAAGTGTGTACCAAGTTTGAAATAAGTCGGTCATGTAGTTTTCAACTGGCAGTGAACACGGACTTTGAAAAAGTGATTTCGAGAAAAACGCGTTTGAAGTTTAGAGAAGTCGGAGCTACAGTGTTAGAGGAGCGGGACTAAATAATCAATAACTTCGAGAGTTTTGCTCTGATTGACTTGAATCTTTGGGATTATATTCTTGAAATGTTTAACTATAAGAAAAGATTTTCAAAAATCGATGTTTCAAAAGGGAAAACCCCTACCCTCCCCTTAAACGTATGCACAGAGTCAACATAACCTCAACCATTTTCGGGCAGAACTTCCTCATAGATGGTTTAGTTTTTTAAAGGAAAAACAAAACAATACACTCTGCCGAATTCACTGGCGCAAGGCTTGGCGATTTCTTTTTTCCCTAAATATTATTCATCTCCGAGAAGCTTCTGTCCGACCATTTCGGCTATCTCTCTCGCTCTCAAATGTCACATGGTACAGCTTTCACGTTGCCCGAAGAGTTAGCGAGAGTATACGAAGAGCCAAATAGCCGAAAAGCAAATTAAGAACTTAATTTTAAAGATTTTGCCGATAACGACAGTATCGCTCAATTATACGTAAAAAATGGAAACGTTCCACTCATTGAAGGATCTGCCTGTCTCGTGTTTCATGATTTTTTTTTGCTGTAAGTGTAATAAATCATAGAAAAATCGGCGTTGGTTTTGGATGCTACCACGCGTTTTTGCCGAGCAACGAGTTCCTTGCATTATGAATTTCGCGCATATTTTCCACCGCACGGTGAATCAGACCACACTGTGGAACGCTTCGCTGCATAAAGAAATCCTAACTAAAAATCAAAGGCATCAAACACGTGGTCGAGGCCATATTGGACGCTATACTTCGTAGTTCTTCGTTCTGGCTTCTAACGGTAGGTCTGCCAGTCGTGGAAATCAGTAGACCGGGAGATTGGCAGTAATGGCGCAAGACGCACGGCAATGTCTGATTCGTCTGATTCTCCTGTCTTTTGAAACAGCTGTTTTTGGTAGAGTTATTCTTCAGAAAAATTGTTTGTGACAAGTTCCTTTCTGGCAGAATTGTCTACCGAAGAGTTTCATCCGGGATAGTTGTGAATGTGCCAACCGATGTAGCAGTAGTAATCAATTACTCGGGATCATTCAATGTCTGACATTACAAAGACGAAATTTCATAAACTTCGGGGTCGGTTGATTCTGGGGAAGTTCAAACTGCAGAATGTTCTCGGTATCTATACGATAAGGTAGTGAAGTTTTATTTTCTCTGGATTTTAGGTTTTATCAAAACAAACGAAACCACAAGTTGTACAGAAAACCGATGTAGGCTGTCAGAATCCAGAAACGTCATACACCAAAGGTGACGTGATTCCCAAAAGCCACAACCCAGAAATATTATATTTCCGAAGTCTCACCATACAGAAAATTGCGACGCATCAACGCCCAGTGTTTGCTGTTTACAGATGACACTTTATAACATCTTCCAATGGGATGAAAAATGTTATCGGCCAAATGTCCATAAATTTCAATGTACAAGGTATTTTTCTCAACGATATTAAACTAATTTGTCAATGTTACACGCTACTCTTGATGGATGGACAAATAAGTTAAAAATCGTTGAAAATAACACCCGATACATTCGAATTTATGTACATTTGGCTGATGGCATTTAGCATTCAATTCGAAGAGGGTGTTGGTGCCATGTGTTGATAGCAAACACAATCTAGCAAAAGAATATAACATTTTCTCGTTATGACTTTTGCGAAGTATGTATTTTCTGGTGCACGGTTGTGGATTTTGACAGCCTATCCGAAACCTACCGAAAAGAAGAACCGATCATCCAAAACTGAGCGTACAACCGATGATGCATAGCAATGAAAGTTATCAGAAATTGTAGTCACGCGTTACAATGATTCCTATGCCCAACAATACCGTCACGATTCGCAATATGGCTTGTCCGTGTTTTGTGAAAGAAGTCAATCTTTGTCCATTTTCATACTTTCAAGGAAACTATTTTCAGCTACTGTGTTGCATTCGAAGCTAAACAAGTCTTGTTCAATTGAACTGTGCCTGTGTTTGTATTTATCATGGCTGCAATCCATAACAAAAAATAAGAAATTTTCCCACGCTTGCATAAGTGGAGAATACATTTAAAACAAAAGAAGATTGTACGTGCAGTTGGTTAATTATTTTATATATTAGGCTATGCGCGGTACATGTATATCGCAGCTTAACTGTTGACATCGCATAAACGACATTTGTCAGTTCCAAAGCCACGATTTCTATTGTACTGTGTCCGAGATCTCCAAATTGAAATACTTTTGCATGGAGCTACACTAAACAGACGCGATATTGTTGTATCGAGTAACTGAATTTCCGTCGTTATTCGATACGCATCGTTCTCGTTGCCTTACTTTCGTATCGAGAATAAAAAATCATTTCACTACTCCATAGACTTGCATTATATATTCAAATTTATTCTTTTTTCGACAAAAAAAGTATCGCTACATGAAATTTCGTTCCTTACTTCCGAAAAAAGTATCGAGGGATATTATTCGATACTTTCGTGTAGGATATTTTTTTATTTAAAATGAAAATAAGCATTACATAAATTTGAATGAAGCAAAAGTGCAAAAGCAAATGAGTGAGAGAGAGAGAGAGAGAGAGAGAGAGAGAGAGAGAGAGAGAGAGAGAGAGAGAGAGAGAGAGCATCTGAAATTTCTCACCCTACGTTTTTTGTTCTTGTCGCAATTGTTTTTTTTCGTCCCTCGGTCTCTTGCACATTTGCCGCTGTAAGATAAGATTGCAGCGCTCGCTGTCTTCCCGATATATGTACAGCGTAAACGTGAAAACTCCTGTGCGATTCTTGCCGAGGCGCCCCGAGAGGGCCCAAGCAATAAAAATGTTTCAGATGAATTTTCTTTGGCTGAACGGATTGTAGAGAGGCGTCGGGTAAAAGCCAGGCTCGCCGGAGAGACTCGAGCCGAGTCGGAGCGCAACGAACGTGGCGTCGGCTTCTCGGTTGCCTTCGTTTGCCCCGCGCGCTGCTGTCGCCGACGCTTCTGCGGGGCAGCTACGCTCAAACGAGCTGTACGTCAGAGCTCGTGGACTGCACGGCATCTAGAGCCTGCACACAGGCAGCGCGCGCTCACGGACACACTGCGTGTAGCATCGCCTCGGCGAGCCAGTGGCGCGTTTTATAGGCCTAGAAGCACGCGGTAGGCTTACGCGACCTACCTATAGAGAGTTTTGCGACTCTCGAACGGGGCTTGCTACGCTCTTGGTCGGTGCAGGGCCTCTTCTTACGAGTGGAAAAGAAAACCATTTCTCTTCGCACTCGAATGAAAATATTTCAACCAGGAAGCAGGAATGAAGGGAGAGAAGAAATTTCTTTTCCATTTACGATGTTACTAGCGGCTCTTTGAGAATATAAACATTTCGCATCTTTTACTGGAAAAACGACGGGAAATATTTCACGGCTTTGAAAAAAAAAATTCAAAGTAATTCCATCTAGCGGAGAATCTTGGAAATTTTCCGTTACGCTCAGCTACGAAAATTCATTATCCGTGTACTCTATAAAATATCGTTTATTCATACGTAGGAAAAAATGCCTTATTCTTTTACCGAAAGTACCAACATTACGAATATTCATGGAAAACGAATCTCGATGTACGTTCCATTTCTTGGTTATGTAAAAGCCTGCTCGTTAGTTCGCTGGTACGCGTTCTCCCGCTTTTTTCTCGCATCGACTGCTGGCAGGGGTCGATATACGTTTTCGTATCAGCGCCACCAGGTGCGCGGATCGATGAAGAGAACGAATCGATATGTACTGTGTGTATCGGACCAGAGCTGGCGCGCATATTCCGTGTCGGTATACATACACGCGCGCGCACAGACGAACGCATGACTCACACAAGCGCGGACGCGCGCACACGCACACACACATATAGCTTGAACAACGTCCGGCGTGGGTAGACTCTAGAAGAAATTGTGCTCTCCTCGATTTTTCATCTTTTATAAGAATAGTTGAAAGCACTTGCGCACCTTTCATTTACTCTACGATATTTGCACGCACAATGCATCGAATTAATGACTACGTTCGATAATATAAAACTTCATGAAAAGTGTTTACGAGAATATCGGAGTCATCACGAATCAGCGAGGGGTTCGCCAATGCTGAGAAAACGTTACGGCGGGAAATAGACAGGCCAAAGGACACAATTTGAAAGTGAGTATCCGTAAGGAGACTCAACCGTTTTGTCGGTAAATGTCAAACGATACTGATATTTTTGGCCGCAACTACGTCCGATAAAACTTCAACTTCGAAGTAAATCTTTTGTACGAAAAAAAATATTAAAACCTTAAATGTTTAGTAATATTTTTTCCATGAAGCCGCTGCCTGCTAAAAAATTACATTCCAACTGAATTACCGATCCTTTTTTTTTACAGAAACTGTGTTAAACTGTGTACATTGTATTTGTCCGCCTCCGAAACGATGCAGCGGAACATGCGAAAACCGCGTTTCAAGTTTATTTTATTTATTTCAAACTATTTGAAATAAATTTCGAACTTCAACTTTTATTGGATGTATCCATATCTAAAAAAAATCAGGGTCCAACCAAACAAACTTCGACCTTGATATTTGATTGAATCAGAGATGTGTGCGGCCGTGTGGATGACAAGATAGTCTTTGAGGTCTTTAAATTATTCACATTACATTAACATAATTATAACCAAAACGGAACTAACAGAATTATGATACAAAATGACTTAAAACTTATATGACTTAAGACTTATGTAACGGAATTATGACCAAAAACGCTCATATTTATTCCTTTTTCAAACATTATTGTAAAAAGAAATGTGTATCATATTATATACAGAAAAATAAAATGTCTCAAGAGGACCCGAACCAGAGGGCCGAAACGTAAAAATATCCTCTATTTCCATTGCTGACTTTGGAATAACCTTGACTGGCCGGATCGAAGCCGAATCCTCAAAGACCATCTTGATATTTGATTGATGTATCTACATTTAAAGAAAGCATAAGAGCAAGCCCAAACGAGCTGCGAAGTCTATCTTCTATTGGGTCTATCTACATCTAAAAAAAGAATCAGACTGAACCCAATAAAAACTAAACAATCTTCGAACTGGAACGTCGGTGAAAACCCAAACAAACATCGAACTCAAAGTTTGATCAGATGTATCTACTTCTAAAGAAGAATACTGTACACCCAAAGAAACTCCGAAATTAAACTTTAAATGGATGTATCGACATCTAAAAAAGAATCATTTTAACCCTTTCAATACGGCGAAAAAATCAGTTTAGTGCGCCTCATTACCGGGAACAGTTATTTCTTCTCCAAGTGATTATTACGATGAAATAACTTTTATGTCTGAATCGTGCTCAATAAGGGTGCGAATTTCTCACCACTGAAATGCGCCTGTTTTTCAGTAACTGGGGCATATATTGTCCCAGCCGTAATTTCAAAAAAATTCTAAACTGGGACAGCATATGCCCCGTAAGGTGTGAAAGAGTTAAACCCAAACAAACTGATTGTGAAACGAACTCCGAACTTGAACTTTCATTGGATGCACCTACATCTAAACAAAACAATCAGTGTACTTTACAGTCGCCAGTACAGTATCGACCGAGTACACGATGTTTGAATGCTCGATCGAAGTTGCCCGTTGGGAGCAGGACACCGATAAATGTAAATGTCCGCGTACACATGTGGTAAATCTGAAATCATATTCGCCGAAAGTTACGACGCTACTGTAAAAACTCAGAAGCGTTACATATTGTATATATTCTGCAACAATTTCGAAACAACAGAATGACAGTCGCTCGTTATTTCAAAACCGCCTATGCCAGGGTTCCCCAACCTGGGGTCCGCGGACCGCTGGGGCCCCGTAAGCATGTCCCAAGGGGTTCGCGGACATCATGGATCGACATACAAAATTAACGAACAAGGCCTAGTGGGTCCGCCGTTAAAGGGGGAAGGGGGTCTGAGGGTCCGCCGTTAAAGAACGTTGGGAAAGGCTGGTGTATCATATGCCACGGCCTCATACGTACGGGTCTGGAAACTATCGTATTTTTCGATGGTGGGGAGTGTCACAGTTAGTGAGGCATGTAACCGTAGTCTCCTGTCCGACCGATAGGTGCGCTATAAAGACAGAGTGTAGTAGCTACAACGTAGTCAGCGATAGATATATACAAGCGGCGATCGGACTTCGTGACATGCAGCAGAAGATAACCTCGTCGTCGTCGTCGTCGTATCGTGCGGCAGTTCGTCGGGGTAATGAAGTAAATAGAACAAATTCAATTTTTTTTTCACGCGTAAGCACCATGCAGGTGGAAAATGCACAACGGGTAGGTGCATAATGTGAGATTCCGCAGTCATTAGTTGGTGCAATCATTTAAAGCATCAATGGTTAACTAATATGTGATTATTATTGTGGGTTTTGTAGCACACTCATTTATTGCATGCTCATTTCGATTTCATCCAATCACCTACACTCATAATACTCTAATGTTACATACGAGGGAAAGAGGGGTGGAGCCTTTGTTTGAGGTTTGATATTTTGTTGACGAGGTTTCAAACAATACTCTTATGGCGTTTGCATCAAGTCAACTTAACGATAACTTGCTCGGCCATAACTTCTCAATTTGTTGACGTAATTTAAGGAGTTTCGGGATCGTTCCTTGGCTGCGAGAGTGGGGATGAAAGTACAATGAGTTTTCGGCAGGATGCCAACCTCGGACGAATAAAATTTCATGTAAAAATCAATTATTTCTCGGCCATTTTCCACTTATAATATTGTTGAAGAATATTCCTGAAGTGGGAAACGATATGAATAGTTACATTTTTGCAAATAAATATAAACATAATGAAGATTTATGTAAGATAAAATAATCGATAAAACTGGCAATTGGGGCAGTATTTGCCATTGGCAGGACTGACAATCGCTAAAGCGTCGTCGGCTGTCACAATATGTACGTTTCAAACACCATTATGAATTTTGAAATACTCGCTAGTTGGTGCTTGCCCGTGAATCGCTCACGCTCCAGAGCAGTTAACGCGCTGTTGCCACGTTTAACCTACGAGTTTCGTTAATATCCGAAAACATACCATTCGAGCTCAAAATTCACATGTTTTTCAAGTATTATCAATGAACGAAGTAGAATAACCACTTACTTTTCTGACACGACATTCTTGACACTATAATCACGGTTCTCTTAGTTTTCTTATTTAAATCTCAATATTATTCAAGTATCTGCTGCCCCATAACCAGTGTTTACGAGGTGTCATGTGTATGCCACATGGATGAAGGTTGAAGTTGGATATTAAAAATCTCCGAAACCATGTTGTGGAACGGATTGGTTTGAGGACAGTTAATGAAGCATAAATTAATCTCTCGGCGATACAAATTTCAACCGAATCTGAATATTACGACTTGAGTCGCAAAACGCCTTAACCCAAATGATTCTTATCGAAAGCTTCAGTCAACTACTAGTATGAATCATTTTCTCAGATTTCTCGTATCAACGGTTGAGAAATTAGAAGGGGTGGGACCCATAGCGTAACTCTTACGCTTGATATTTCGCAAACGGAACTTTCGTTCGCAAAGAACGAAAAATGGTAAACGGCACCTCAATTTCATTTCAGAAGACCAGAAGTAAAAAAAATGCCCTCATTTTACATCCAAGAGTTTTACATCCAAACCCTAAAAAAATATTTTCGAAGATTTTACGATATATCAACTGATAACCCCAGCTGAAGCATCTACTTGCAAATTTCATGCATGTCGGTTCCAAAGTGCAGAAACTGAGGCGGTGACAAACAGACGGGCGGCAGATGGGCATGGCGAAGTTATAATGGTTCCTTATTTGACTAGGGAACCCTGAAAAAATCGACGTACTCAGGAAAATATACCACTATTCTTCGTGAACAATCAGCTCATATATTTTTTCATACCATTAGCGAAATGGCGAAAGATTGAATCGTTATATTCGAAAACCATCTATGTATTTTTTTATAAAAAATATTATGTACATACATAAATTGGAGAACAAGATTCGACAAAGTTCGACTCAAATAAAGAATAATAAGATAGTGGTTTTTTGCAATGGGCGTTATATTTTATTTTAAATATCGTGTTTATTGCTGTGTGATTGCACTAATGCAAGTGGACGGAGCAAGAACTAAAATGAGTCATCCCCTTTCCTTATAAGTTTCGTGACCTACACGTAAGACCGTGCACTATCTGGACGCTTTATTCGATTTCTCAAAGGATGTAGATAATTTTTTTAGAGGCCATTATGTGTTCAAAAATTATAAAAGATATTTTCAAAATGTAGCCTCATTGGATCTTGTCTACAGTAGCCTACATCGTTATGTACAAAATTACTTCGTGTTTCCTAAAAAAAGTTTCAACATTTTTAAAACAAGAGCCGAATGAGAAAATATTTCAGACAAAAGTAACCTGTTTTTTACGTAGGATAAGATATCGCTACAACAAATTTAGGTTTCCATTTCTATTTAAGTTGACCTTGAAATTACCTTAAGGAAGCCCACGGGACAAAAAAGTTGTCTTGCCATTTTACACCTCGTTTGAATATTGAGTTATTTTGATGTCTCAAGGTAAATGTGACGCTCTCAATAACAGAAATAGCATTAAAAGACAAAAAAATTTACATCAATACCTGCTCGAAATACATTTTTTGGGCTCATCGAGATTCGGACTACGGTTTAATATTGTTTTGACAACCTTTTAGTTATTAATGTTCCCCTCACTCGGTCGGGACGTAAACTACGCAAGTGCCTGCGTAAAAAATGTGTAAACATTCAAATATGATGTGTACCTCAAAAGTAGTCCACTATAACAAAAAACAATGAAAAATGCATTTCAATAGAAACATGCGTTCATTCATTCTCGAGGTGGCTGGATACGGATTTGAAGTCAGATTTGTTTAATTCCACGGATTTAAAAAATGTGAAACAGCGCATTCAATATAGCGGATGAATGATTGAAAACTTTTTAGCTTCAGATACAAGGCGGTGACCTGGAATTTTCAAATTGTTGAATCAATCATTTGTCGAAAAGTCCCAATGAGCAATTCAATATGGCGCACAACGGCTCGTACATAATGGTGATTCAATTTTATGGAATTCCCCACATCGCCATTTGTTATTGAGGTCGAGCAGCGTTTGGCTGGGCCAATACGCGGATGGGTGACCACCCGAGAGTCATCCAAGGCATGGGGACAACTCAGGATCGAGGGTAATGCCTGTGACGGCAAATTTCTTCTCAATTAATAACGAGGCTAGTGCATTCGGAGGTAGAATACAGGAATCCAAACAAAGGAAGTGGGAGAAAAAGCATCCGCGAAAATGTAAAAAGGTCAGGTACAAAATTTCACCACCAGCGTCGCTCTGATATCAAGTGATCGACCAATATAGTAATAGCCGAAGCACAGTATGAAAGTGACCACGACACTCCGATTAGCCCGACAAAAGTCAACATTGAAAAAAAAGCAAAATAAAGGTCTGATTCACCTATAAAAATAATCCTGAAAACTCAAATGCCATAATACTGGAAACAGAAACACGAAAATCGTAAGTATTTGAAAAACAAAAAAAATCATTCATGTAAACAATGGGCACTGGGATTGGTACTTCTTTCAAATTATAAATTATTTTGTATTAAACATGTGCCAATAATGGAAGACACTAGGAAAGTGTTACGCATTCACATGATGCATATATGTTACGGTTAATGCGCGGTAGATGGATAAAGCTTACATTAACCAGATAAAGCCGGTTATGTCTAAGGCCTTTGGGTGACGTTCGAAATTTAACCAAAAAAATACTGTATCTCGAACTTTATCCAACTGCTATTGGGTAATTATAGCTTTGTCGAGACGTAGTCAGTTAAAGCTAGCATCATGTATAATGAATAGGTTGATTTCACGCATGCATAAAGGAAAAACATGGGTTTATTTTATTATTATTCTTTATTACTTACGTTTCAAACAAAGTCAGCTTCATGAAACAGTGCAATCTAAATTTACCTGTTGGGACATGACAAACTATCTTTCTAGACATTTTCTAGAACCCCACCATGTTTGGCTTTGCTTGGGATTGTTCGTTGTCAGGGTTTGTATTTGTTTTGGGTTTGCTTGTTCAACGATAACGTCATATCGTTGTTTAATCAATTGCATCTCGATCATGTTAAAATGATGCAATAATAGCTGAATAATGTCCGAAGTGTGATCATGTTGTTGCGAATTTCGAACTTTATCCAGAGACCTTAGATAATATTAGCTTTATCTATCCTAGCATTAACAGTGACATATTAATGGTTTAAAATTTCCCAAAAACGTACCAATAACTTTTAATTTTTATACACTCTTACATAAGACCCGTATTTATATTGCATACTTTCAGTCAATATAAAAAAGAAATCAAGGTGATGTTGCTATGAAAGTTAAAATATTCCGTACATGTGGCAACGTCACTGGCGAGCACAATCAATCCCTCACTCGGACCATCCTTATTACTGTTGTTGACAATGCAGTTGTTGGAACTCGTGCAGTGTACAAAAAAAATTTAATAAAATGGGCGAACGGCTGCGCTATCAAAAACGTTTTTTAGAGAATAAAGTTTCAAAAACGCAGTCTAGGAAACGCGCGTCGTTCGCAGCGTTGCTAAGTCGTCCGCATCAACTCATTTGGCCGATTACATTTCATTAGGTACTTCATATTTTGGGCACTCTTAAATTAAAACGGGATAATTTTTTTCTTCATAATAATCGTAAAACATCCATCTATCATTTCAGCGTTTTAATGAGCTTCTGTCTCGTCATTGTTTCATTATCAACAGAAATTTGATGTTCTCGAGAACTTTTCCTATGTAGCGGGTGTTAGAAATGCCAACATCAAGAGCGAATAGCTCTATAACGGGATGATCAATGTATTTTAAATGTCATAAACGTAAACGGGATACCCTAGACAACATTATCCATAAATAACAAAACTTTCTGTCTCACCATTTTGCATGAACTACCTAAGGGGACCGAACTTAGTGAAATTTTCAGATTGTTACAAATGTAGCAAATGTTGTACTTTTTGCCAAATCTGCGATATACTCTTTCTTCTAAATTAATGGAGTATCATGCAGAGATGGTTTATGTCAGGGTATTTTTTCTACCAAAGTGTGAAATTTTATCGAGCACACGGTATTTTTTTAACTCCAATTACAATGTATTTTAAAAAATAATGTACTCCCAAAGCTGGATTAAGATTCTCGTTTACCCGCGAATTATTGGATAAGGGTCATTTTTTCACGTCATCCGTTTGTTTGAGATCGAAACACGAATCGTTGCCGAAACTCCACCGTGGAGATCTGCAGGAGTGTCGAGATTCCCGCTTTCTGGCACTGCTCGCTATGCGGGAGTTGCACGTACGAGATGAACGTGCAAGTTCTTGCTCTCATTAATCAAATCGTCACTTAATGGGACCGAGAGTGTATCGTGTACATTGATGTACACTGCTGTCGAGTTTACGCGCGAAGTCGGAAAATGTTTGGCGAGTAATTTGCGTAACGTACATTATTTTTAAATACCGACTATTATGATTCAAAGAATTATTTCGTCCTCAATCATACATTTAAATGTTTAACCATTCGCAGAGAACGTATTATTTTGCTACCCGGAAAAACTTTCGAGCTTTTATAGCGGTATAGAAAATCGGACAACAATTCGTATATACTTTCGGAAGCCTCAGGAACTTCCGAACTAAAGATTTCGCTACGGGGCAGGCTGAGGCCGAATCCGGCATGCTGTATCTATTATTTTGTCGATTTCCAGGCCGTCATAGTCTATCTCAATCTATATACGGCCAAGAATATGGCAGCCACAACACTGATCAGGCAACCGTCAAGCTGGGGTCCCGAATACCGCAGTGCCGTAATGCACGCCTGATCGGTGCCGGATGTGCACCAAATCAGTAAATCTGTAGTACGGGAGTAAAGAGGCAACCTTACCGCACTGATCAGGGTGCCTTCTTAGTCCCGTACTACGGTTCCACAAATCCGGTGGACATCCGACATCGATCAGGCGTGCCTCACTACGGTATTCAGAATCGCAGCTTGATAGCAGCCTGATTAGTGTTCAGGCTGCCGGAGCTAAATTTCTAGTCCCGATAAGCTTGCATACGCCCAAAAAACAGGTCGATTTACAATATTGTTTCGAACGAGAGTTTTGGGATGACGAGGTCGGGTTTTTACGCACTATTAATAGAGGAGACCGGAGCCAAAAGTAATAGTTTGTACTCCATCCCTGATTTCTCGTCAATTATGACATTTGTGATAAAATAAATATAGCCATATTAAACTTTCGTTTATGGTCTAAACATGTGCTTTATAATTTTATCTAATATATCTCGGTTTCTGAATATTATAAAGCTGCAAAAAAAAATTGGCGATTGTTACTTTCGACCCCATGGTCAGGGCGAAAGTAACAAGGCGTGGGTCGAAAGTAACACCGTATTAGTTCTGCCCAATGCTATAAATACAATGAAAAAAAAAACAAGATTAAATCAAATGATTTATTTCAAAGTTATAGTACAAAAATAATAAGCTTCCTACTTAAGTTTAACTTGAGATTCATGTTTCTATTCAGTCGAAAATCAAGAAAAATTTACTTCTTGATGATTAGTTAATTAACAAAAAAAATCTTATGACAAAACAAAAAAAAACTTCTTAACGATCAACAATACAAAGAAAAAATGAATTCTTAATGAGTTGTAAACTCTTTAACAAAATTAAGAAAACCAAAATAACTTCTAAATTACAATCAACTACGAAAATGAGATCCATTCAAATGGCACAATATGTGAAATAGGATGACAGCGACATAATGGTGTCCATTCAAATGACGCCAAAACTAAACTAATTTGACAGCACTAAAAATGTTGCCGCCCCTTTCATAACGATCAAAATTAAAAATTAATTCATTCAGACTCACAATTATGGCACACATAAAATGCACTCTCGTCTTTGGTGCGTGGGACCACTTTTTACATTCAACACATCGGACCCACTTCTCATTTGGTAAACTATTGCTGACATTTTCTAAGCAAACGAGGCAATAGCAATCTTCTTCATCAAAAGTGTTGCTGTTTGTTGCCGACATGTTTTCTTTGTCTGTTTGCTTCTTCGTCTTTGTTCCCTTTCCTTTTCCTTTTGCAGATCCTAATTTTGTCTTGCCTTGTCTTGCCCTGCCTTGTCTTGCCTTCGGAAAAGATAACAACACGATCCCATTTGATTTACAAAAATCCAGTGCTTTAATAGATATATGGGACGCGTGATTGTCGAGCAGAAGCAAGCATTTTTCGTCAAGAGTGGGCTTGACTTGTCTTTTAAAGTGTTCCAAGAACAGCAAAAATTCTGCTTCCTGCAACCATCCGCTTGCGTTCCCTGCCCCAGCAGACCCGATCGGACCTTCTCGTATCATATGGTCTTGGTACCTTTCCAATGGAAACACAAAAAATGGTGGGATATGTCCTCCTTGAGCATTAAGAGCAACTGCAACAGTCACTAGCCTCCCACGTTCGGCAGCAGTTACCGCACCTACTTGTTTAACTCCTTTCTGAGCCACGATTTTATTTGGTCTTTGGACCGTTGTCACCCCGGTCTCGTCCATATTCCATATGTCTCTTGGCACAAAGTTATACCTATCCATAACTTCAGCCAGGTTGTCAAAAAAAATGTTAACGTTATGTTCGTTAGAGCTTGTGGCGCGCGACAGACTCGTTGTTTGTGGGCTTCTCAGGGATAGGCTTGGGTGTCGTTTTAAAAATCCAGCTAACCATTCCTTGCCCGCTATATAATTCTCGTTCCACTGCTCTGGACATGTTTTTTCATATTTAATTGCCAATTCGTAGGCTAGCTTTCTCACTTCTGTAGGAACCAGTCCGAAATATACACTCGAGCATAAAATAATATAGTCCCGTAAAACTATTTCTTCCTCAGAAGTGAAAACACGGTTGACGCAACGGTAGCCAACTTGTGCATTAGTATTCCCTGCTTTAAGTTTTCTTATAAATCTATTTAATGTGACATGACAAACTCCGTATTTTTTTGCAAGTGCTCTTATTGTTGCATTCTCCTTGAAATGCTCATCTGCTGCTTGTCTATAGACCTCTGTTTCAGTGGTGCCTCTATGTGTTTTTTTATCCGCTGCCGTGGCATTCTGTTAAATCAAAAAAGTTTAATACAAATTACCATTCGACGGGGACGAGAGTAACACGTTACTTTTGTCCTGCCATGAGATGTTACTTTTGTACCCAACCCCGTTTTTGATATTTCATACAACCTAACCTTAAAACTGAATGTGTTACACGGAGAAAAATTATCACATGCTAAAGACAATCTTAACGTAAATCAACGAACTTATATTCACATTATTATCAGCATCTTAATTCTACGTAAACACTTAATGAATAAAAACCAAAAAACTTACTTCTGGTGGTAAAAATCACAATACGTCCACTAAAACAACCTTGTCGCGCGGCGCGGGCGCAGAGACTGAACTCATTCGCGGGGGACGGTGCAAGCTGACAACCAACGGTCGGGCGCGTCGTTCTGGCCATTGGACAAGGCTGCAGAGCGTTTGTTACTTTCAACCCGCCGTTACTTTTGTCCCCGGTCTCCTCTACATCATCTTGCCGAGTTTATGTTTTTTTTTAAGACTTTGGTAAACAATAACGTTACTATTATTTAAACAAACTATCGGCGTTGCTGCATGACCAATGGGAGGAGGTAATTCTCAAATTTGAAAAATAAAATGTACTTTTAGTATAATAATAAAACTTTTTTTGCATGGCCGGATACTTCATTAGCATATTAGAAATTGCCAAAACGGCGACGTGTAAAACTGACGTTCGACTTGAAGAAATAAAACAACACGAATCATTTGTTAGTAAGAAATTGATAAACGCATCAAAAAATCATCCGAGCATACGATTGCAAATGTTATAAACGATGCTCTGTCCGAATATAAAACAAATCGGACGAATAGATTTTCAAATACGACTTGAGAATTAACGGAATTTGAATGATAGCCACTCGCGTGTATCAAATGTGAAAAAAAAGGGCAGCTGAAGAAAATTGTTTACCCTCGAATTGTCTACATCTACATCTACATCTAGATCTACATTTACATCTACATCTACATCTACATCTACATCTACATCTACATCTACTTCTACATCTACATTTACATCTACATCTACATCTACTTCTACATCTACATTTACATCTACATCTACATCATATCTACATCTACATTCAAGAAAAACGCAAAATAAAGAAGGTTACATCTACATTTCCCGTGTGCATTTTTCATATAAATTTAAAAGTTCGTTCAATGGCATTGAAATTTTTTGTTTTTGGGTATGAGAGATACGAATATGAAACTTTTTTTTCTAAAAGTGTTTTTGTTTTTTATAAACAAATAAATTGTTTAAATGACATATGTGACGAAACAATGCATTTTAGCGGATAATGTTTCGAATGAAAAATGTTCCTCTATGAATGTCCAACAAAAAAGTCTTATACATTTTTCTGCAAGCTCTGTTAGTGATGGAGTCCTAAACAACGACAATTTTAATGAGGGAGGGATATGCAACGACCCATAAAAAATTCTCGTTCTTTATATCCCCATTGCTAACAGAGTTAGCAAAGAAATAAATGAAACATTTTTTTATTATAAATTGATTTTAAAAAATTGTTTTTATTTGCAACTTTTTTCTTAAATGCATCGTTTCATTACGATGGTCATATAAACAATCAAATTGTAAAAAAACGTCTTGGCGTGAAAACTACTAGTTGGCATTTCTTTTTAATTGCACATTCAATTTTCGATTCCTTTGCCATGTATTAATCTGTCCGCAGCAGCATCAATGTCTTCAGCTTCTTTTTGGGCTGCTAAACGAAATTGTCGCTCTTCTTTTGATGCTTCCAGTGTACGTTTGTTAACCGTCTTTATGCCCTGTGCATCAATTTTGTGGCAGTGTGCACAGACATGAGGTCCAATTGTCAATCCCATCACTTGCGTCATTAGCAGAACGTATTATTGGATCCAGTATAATGTATACCGTTAGGGATAAATCGGATGAGATTATCGCGCGCGAAGGACCGTTATGACCGTACCCCGTATCGCAGCGGGACGGTTCGCCGTAGCGCAGTGGGCGACCCGACCCTGCACCGGAATCCCGATAAATCTGTCGATGTTTTAAATTTATACCAAATATTTACTGCGAAGTAAAGACCCCAAGCTATAAAATCAAGCAATAAAAAAATCTTATTTTTCAAATCACAAGCGTATGCAGACCCCTTAAATCTACCATTGAATAAGTCTGTTTCTCGTTTTGACCCTTCTCATCAATTAGAATTAGATCGATAGAGGTGGAAAAACAATTATGAACTATGAGTTGATAGTTTATTGTTATATAATGCAGTATTCTCTTGCAAAATAGTAATTTTTCAAGCCAGTCAGAAAATGATCGACAATAATTCAATGCGCTTTTGTTAACTCAACCAAATTGCCCCACTCCGGCCTTTTTGGATTCTTAAGAGGTTTTGATGCAGGCCTCGTTTTTAATAATAATTTTTTAATTAATTTCATGCTTAAGGATCGATCCCCGAATAATTAACAAGTCATTTTGTACAAATGCAACTACACGTATATCGATTACGCGACCCGCTTTCGCTTTTACTGGAAATATGCTGCGCCGCGGACGATTCCCTGAAGTGGTGCGCAATCATTTGGATGGAGGCCCTCGTACGAAAGACCTTTCGAAGGACGAAATCTACAGCTAGCTGTATAACTGTAAGAACACTCATGAGTCAATGGATATGGATCTTGAACGATGCGAAAGGTGCCTCGCCTGCGTTGGATCTTTTCACGGAGTTCCTCAAGACACGAGTATTAAGATTTTACTACGTGCTCGTGCGATTCCGTACTACAAGACGATTGTACCGTTGATCCCGCAATTACTGCGGGAATCGACCCTAAATTCCATACCCTCCCGCTACATATGTTAACTGTCACGAACTGGAAGTTTGGAGCCGAAGATGAGAGATTGATGCCGCAGGGATCTGCTCATTCACGCTACTGCAGCAATCCGTAAAGGTATAACATACCTCAAAACCATCTTCAGATAGAGACAATCACGCGAATCATGTGTCGAACGTTTTGATTGGTGCATGTGTCGGGTTCATTTTCGTACGTTCAATTCCAATGTATTCGCTATGGAGGTTGCAATAGAGGAGTCCAGTCGAGATATGGGACGAATGGCAGAAGACGTGACCGCGAAAATGTGAAAAGTTCAGTTGAAAGATGTTACCGCCCAGACGACAATATGAAAGTGACCCTTATTCTTCCGTTAACCCTAAAAAAGTAAAAATTGAAAACAAGCAATGAAAGGAATAATTTGTCTATAAAAATTATTCTTAAAACGTTTTTCGTAACGTGATTGTTGTATTACCGAAAGCAGGAGCACGAAAATCGTTAGTATTTGGAAAACAAAGAAAATCATTCACATAGATATGTAAGGAATTGCGTTGAGATTTGTCATTTGTTAAATTAAACACTTTTTTGCATTATACATATGCTGATGATGAAAGATACTAAAAAAGTTTTACATATTTACTTTATATATCCATGGATTGAAGTTTTGGTAACAACATATTTGTAACTTTTTATTTTTATACACTCATGATACTTTACATTGCACCTGCTCCTATTTATATTGCATACTTTTGATTGATATCGAAATGAAATTGAGTCTAAGTTCCAGTCAAAATAACATATGTATATAAATAATACATCGGAGGCGATCTCCACCAGCGCCACGTGACGAGACCCCTTATTTGCTGACAATTTTGCGGGAGCTAGAGTACGGACTTTGGACGCCTGTACTCGAATGGCTATAGTATCCGCAAAATCGGGCTAGCAACAAAATGGTTACAGATTTTTTGCTTCCATTTGTTGTGCATTGGATTACCTATTTTCGATAAATCGACGGTTATCGATGAATGTTCGTTAATGTTCCGTCATAACCCCTTTTTCCGTGGATTATCAACCCTACGTCCGTAGTTCGTACGTTTTTCAATGCTAGGAAGCTTCCATTTGGTTTTCAGTATTTTCCCGCCGAATGATGAATAAGATAGGAGCCCTTTTGCCCTTTAAAGTGGACCATTAGTCGCGGCACAGAATATACACTAGTTCGACCTCGTGCAGATGATTTTATTGTGAAAGGACATTGTAGTTGTGGCGGTACAATAGCGCTTCAACACTACACGTGCCTACGTCGGGAAATTATACCTGTAAATGAGAATTACCATTACCATAATGATACCAATTGGGTCTAGTCGTCTGGCTTCATCTATTGCAACCGTACATTTTTTCTAGTCATTCAAATGAAAAATCATCACAGTTGATGCAATTAAATTTTTATAAAACTGCGGAATTGACTTGGAACTAGAGGGAATTGACAAACGTATGAAAAATAAAATTTGAGTTCACTACCTACTTTATGCATAATGTGTCACGACAAGTTAATGAAATCTCCGAACGACTAAAATGAGTCTGACGCAGATAAGGAACGTAAACCAATGACAAAAATTGGGAGGATCAACGAACGAAAAATATTTTGGCAAATTAGCTTAAGGTGGTCCCACTTTCGGAAACGATTTGTGCTTAGACGCATAAACACGTCAAGTCGATATTGGTTACCATCGATGGTTCTTTCAATACATATGTCATTTATAGAAGCAAAGTTCCATAATTCCATTCCGGAAGCCACCGTTTACCTGCTCCATCATTTTCACTCTCATGTGACGCACATAACTTTGACACCATTCATTACAAAGGGTCACGTGCATCGTTAATGGGATTCCATTTTATTGAAAAGTTCGCGGAATTCCCTTTTATATTTTAGATGTTAAAAATGTTGCTTCGACGTATTTTTCTCTTCGCAGGTGATAAAAGGGGGCTTGGTATTACGCATAGGGCTTGCATTATCCGTTAATTTTTCGTATCCGAATAATATGAATAGTAGTGACCCTTACTCTTACTATTCGCATATCGAAACTTTTCGGACAATTCGGACCATTTTGAAGAAAAAAAAACAAACGAATTCCGTTGAAAAGTAGTTTTATTCATATTTATTAAAATTAAATCAAAATTGTTCGCTCTTTATTATAGCTGATGGACGACATTAACAATTTTACTATCACAAAATGATCGAGCATAATAGTATGCTACTATTTACCATTAAATGTTAAAATAAAATATGAATCATTGAAAAGAGTTAGGTAACTCTTTCCTCTAAAACTTAAACTAATTATAATAGTAATGATGAGATTATGAAATATCTAACAAAATCAAAAACAATAGTTAACAAATGAAAAACATAAAACTTCTTTCTTCTGAGATTTAAAAATTAACCATTCTCTCCTCTGAGACAAAAATTAAAAACAATCGTATACTTGAACGTTATAGTGAGTGAGATCTTAAATCAATTTAACTGCACAATTAAAATAGGTATTTCAATCTCGCGCACGCATTTTGCAATTCGGACGACATAACATAATAAACAGTAAGCAGCTTGTCAGTCACCCAACTCGCGCGGGATTTTCTGAATGTATTACTATTGAATGCGTCACACAAAATATTAAAAAGATGTTTAAAATTAAGATTACTTGTTAGCTACGTGTATTGACTGCACACAGTGCCGAAATGATTGTATTACTATAGTTAGTTCCATGTACAAATCGTCATTTTTTGATGAATTTTACTACTCGTATTATCCGTATTATCCATATTCAGTTGACTTCATTATCCGGATTTAAAAAATAGGTGGATATCCGGATAACAAGCCCTAATTACGCACCAATGTGAGGGGCGCTTTTCAAGGGCCTAGGATCTAAGATAGGGAGGGGGCAGCGCATATTAGTTTCGTGGAAGAGGGGGGAGGAGGGCAACAGATAATAGCCCAGGTACCATAAATGTCCGATTGACGTGGTTAAATTACCATTTTCAGGTTATCTTTAAGACATTATCGTAAGATAACTATTCGACATTTTTCAAACGACATCCCGTTTAATGCTGTCGTGTAGTTATCCTCTTGTTAAGGCAGTCCTCTAGTTTCTCGGGTCGAAAAAATCGATTTTTTTTCATAAATCACATCTACAACATGTGTAGAGGATGTGTGCCAAAGGATTTTTCGATATTCGAAGTGGTTCACAAGTTACGGCCCTGGAACGGAGCAGGTATGAGCTTCTCGGAGAGGCTGAGCTATTCAAACACAATAAACTGCCTCTTTCTGAAGCAGTTCAAAAAGTTATAAAGCCAATTTATGAGGATTTATCCAAAGAAGAATTGTTAAGCAGATGCCTGGGAGCGGAAACTCAAAATAATAACGAGTCGCTCAATTCGTTAATCTGGACTTTTGCTCCGAAGCACCTCCATTCTGGGCCAAAAGTGGTTGAAATCGCCACGTTTCTCGCTGTCATAATCTTCAACGAAGGATTCAAATCTATCCTGAAGACCTTGGAAACCATGGGAGTGAAAATCGGCCCACAAGCTAAAGGATATGTTCAACAGCGTGATAGCTCTCGGATCGACCGTTCAGAAAGGCGCACGAGTGATGTAAAACAGGCCCGAATCGCGAAAAGGGAAGACGGAGCAGCTCTGCGTGACTTCCAAAAAGAAGAGGAAGGCCTATTGTATGGTCCAGGCATAGCAGATTGACGGTGAGATGAAATTTTTAGTATAAATCACATGCGCGAACTTTCAAACGCGTTTTTCTCGAAACGCCATTTTTCGAAACGGTGACCACTATATTTCAGAAACTACTGCACCGATCTTGTTCAAATTTATACAGCATCTTTAATGTGTTATAAGCCAGCGATTGAATAAGCCAGGATTATCATGATTGCTTCGATAGTTTTTTTTTTACGAGCGAAGAACTTAAGAAAAAATGAGTAAAAAATAGAATGTAATTTTCAAAAGTGTATAAAAAAGTCAATTTTTGTAATTTAGAATTCACTCTAGTTCAATCGCTAGTCTTAAATATGAAGATTAAAATGCCGTTTGGTTTTTTTTATTTCAGATAAGCAGAACAGCCGCAATCTTGGTCACCGTCAAGTACCTCTTCTACTTGATGTCTTCCTGTCGGCCACTATAACCTTTATTCTATTATATATTTTGACTTAAAAAAATTTGTAAAGCTTATTTAAATGTTAATAAAGATTATGTAAAAACAATGAGATTGATTATTTCGATGCTTTGCCCGTAAAAAATTATTGAAAAAGCCGTTAAAAACAACCGAGAAACTAGAGGACCGCGTTAAAAACGAAATAACACTATCTTATCTAGCTCTTTATCAAAATCAACTTATTAGTAGTCTAGAATATTTAATCTAGTAAATATCGTTAATCACTACAAGTGGGTAATGTTGGCTATATTAAATATCCTAGACTATTAATAAGTTGATTTTCATAAAGAAATATATATACATATACATATTAGGGCGGCTCAAATTTGACCTGTACTTTTTTCTTTTTTCTCACTATCCAATTATCTTCTTTAAAGAAAAAAAAATGAACCTCGCGAAAGCTCTAGCCGGCCAATGAATGTTTAGTGGTCGCTCAAGAGCTTCGAAATTCCCAATTTTCTCCAATTTTTTTTTCTCTTTTCACTCATAAGTTTCACGTTTTGTAAAATTTTCTAAACAATCAATCCGTTTTTGTAGACTCAGATTTTTCAAATCTACCTCATACTTCTAACCCAAGAATTATAATCTTCGTTCTCATAAAATAATTGTTTAAAGCTTTCGTCCGTAATCAAAATTATAAGTCGTTTTATTCGTGAAGTCGAATTCGATCAGTTTTAATTCAATAACTCTTTAGGATAAATTCGTACACTTTTTGTTCAAATGGGAACGTTGTAGCCCTTGAAAAGACGCGTCGACCGAGTATTTGTTCATCAATCTCCAATAATATCTTCACCCCCAAAAAAATTGTTGAAATACCAAAACAAACTGTTTTATTGATTTACTCAAAAGCAATCGATTTTTCAGGTATGGTTTAAATGTACGAAATTTAGAGAATGTTCTTTATATTTTCGTTTCTATGAAGACTGCCTCGAGTTTTGCTTTTTCCAACCCCTCTCTGGGGTGGAAAATAAAAAATTAAATTCTGGGAAAACCATTAACGGCACGAACTCGCCGCCGTGGAATAATTTGTAGCTTGAACCCTCAGCTACATTTTCGTCCGCAGCGCCAAACTCCTGTCTCTTCAATTTCGGTCAATAGTTTTACCACAATTTCATTTTGAATTTTCAACCCCCGAGTGGGGTTGGAAAAAGCAAAATTCAAGGGTGGTCCATGGAAACGAAAATACAGAGAAAATTATTCTCTCCATTTCGTACATTTAAACTATCTCCGAAAAATCGATTGTTTTTGAGTTATTCAATAAACCATTTTTTTTATATTTCAATTTTTTCCGCGGCGTGAAGTTATTATCGGAGAGGGATGATCATATACTCGATCGACGCGTCTTTTCAAGGGCTACAACGTTTCCATTTGAACAACAATTGTATTGGGTGTACAACTTAATTCGGTCCGTCCTTTTGCTTAAAATACACACTTATTTGAATGATAAAATGAATTAATACATTAATCACTACTTTTCCCCATCTTTCTGGTAATTTATGAATTCCGTCGCGGAAGAAGCGTTCATCTTTTGAAGCCAAGAATGAATCGAGCAAATTTTTGATACCCTGTTGTGACGTGAAGCGTATTCCAGTCAAAGCGTTCTGCATCGATCGAAACAAATAGTAGTCGGAAGGGGCAAGGTCTGGGCTATAAGGCGGGTGAGCCAGAATTTCCCATCCGCTATTTTCCAAATAGTTTTCAACCACAATAGCAACGTGAGGCCGAGCGTTGTCATGTTAAAAGATTATGGACTCGTGTCTGGTCGCATATTCTGGACGTTTTTCGGCTATAGCTCGCTTTAAACGGATCAATTGTTGCCTGTAGAAGTCTCCCGTGATGTCCCCACAAGCATTCGGTGGGCTTCAGCTGCACTTTTCTTCCAATTGAAACAGAAAATCAACACTTCCCGCAAATGGTGCTCATTTGGGACGAAATTCGACATTTTCGCCGCAGTAAAAATTAGACTTGATGCGCAAAACTCAGAGTCTGTAAACGATATTTGGTTAAGAGATGTTGATACTTCACGATACAGAAAAAATCAGTTGTTGCCGTCAACCATTTATAGCACCTAGAGCCATCTTTTGAAAACGGACCGAACTAAGTTGTACACCTAATATGAATTTTTCCTAAAAAGTTATCGAATTAAAACTGCTTTTTCAAAATATCACCCCAATTCTTCATCCCCTAAATGAACTTACGCGACTTCGGTACTGTGGACAAAAATAAAGTCCGAATTTTTTTGAACATTTTGTCTCCCAGCGCCGTCTTCGTAGGGGTTGTACTTTAGCATTAACTTTAGCACCCATGCTCCTTCATCCCCTAAAAAACCCTACACCCCGATTTTTAGGCAATCTTGGATTTAGCACCCACGGCACCTACAAAATCACCTGTCAAAAAACTAGCTTTTTGCAATTTTTTTCCGATTCCAATATACAGCACGACTATACTAAAACTGAAATGGCAGCTGTTTTCCGCGCATCGTAATGCGTCCCGCAGTTGGTCTCGTCAGTCAAACTGCGGACCAATCGTAGCTGTACTCGGTGATGAACGACGCCATAATACAATAATGCATAATAATACATAATAACACATATCGCTTAATTGGTGTTTGTTACAAGTTATTATAATAAATTATTCAGAAAACGTAACACTTCGCTGTTTATTTTGTTTTTATGCTACAAGGAATTATCGCGCATGCGAGATTTTTTTTGCGGAAATTGTAAATCTCGAAAACCTAGGGCGACCACCAAATATTCATTACCGACTGGAGCTTTCGCGAGGATAATAAAAAAATTATAAAGCGTAAAATTCATGGGTGAGAGGCGGACGAGAAAATCGATGTTTTAAATGTAACTTTGAATTTTCGGGAGGCTGGAGCGACCTCCAAATATTTTCGACCGCTCGCAGCTTCGGCGACATTTTTTCTTTAAAGAAGATAATTACATGTTGAGAAAAAGAAAAAAAAGAGACCAAATTTTTGCCACCCCAATATATATATATATATATACATATGCGCGCGCGCGCGCGCGCGTGTGTGTGTGTGTGTGCGTGCGTGCGTGTGTGTGTGTGTGTGTGTGTGTGTGTGTGTGTGTGTGTGTGTGTGTGTGTGTGTGTGTGTGTGTGTCGCCAACAAATAGAAATCCATTCGATAGCACTTTTTGATACCGTTTGGATGTCGTTTTGTCAACTTTATGGATGCCTTTTGGGCAAATTTTAGATGCCTGTGTCATCTTGTCATTCTCATGCCTTTAAGAGGATATCTTTCGGATATATCGATTTGATAGCTTTACGCTAACGTACCGACGAGCGATAAAAATTAACACTGGTGGTCAGTTTGTCAACCATTAAAAGTTGCCGTATAATTAACCAATTGGATTCAAATAAGTTATCCGCGAAAAGGTCATTAGTGATACTATTTGTAATTCAAACTGGCATCTTTTAGGACAACCAAAAAGTTGTCCATATCCGTTTCGAGATGTCTTTCGGATACCATGTGGATAACATTTTGCTACCTGGGAGAATTAACTTTTCCGTCTAGGGGGGGGGGGGGGGGGGGGAGGGGGGCACGCCCCTCGCCTAGGTACGCCCTTGACACTTTTTGTTGCTGGAGAAAAAGTGATTGATAATAATGATTAAAGAACTCACATGCGAAACAAGCTCCGATGTGCTGACGCCCTGTTCGACATGTACACTGAAAAAACAAAGGACTTCGGCTGACCAGTTCCATTCGGAGATGCCCCTGAATAATTTGTTGAAAAACTGGAATATTGGGTTATTTTAAGAATAATTTATTCCCTCAAACTAACGATAACCCGGAATAATTAAATGTTTTGGTGTTCTAGCCAAATATTTCGTTGACCACCCGGCCACAATTTCGTTGATCCAAGTGATTTTATTGCGGTGTAATCTCGCATATATGCGCTTAAAGAAAATTCGCAAGGCATGTCGATAAAGGACATTTTCGGAGATCAGCTGCATCGCCGATACTTGTAAACGTTTCTTTAAAGAAATCAATGTGTAAAATAAGTTGAATACATGAAATTTTAAGTGATATATTTGTAATAAAAACATGCAAGTCATTCTGGCGATTTTTCGACCCCCCCTCTCCCCCTGGTGAGATATCGTGAGATTTTGCTCGACCCCCTTCCCCCTCCCCTAATCTCACGTGAGATTTTTCAAAATGCGTACGTTCACGGAAAATAAATTGTAGTAGAAGTAACTTCGGTTGTAGTACCATTTACTCCACCATGTAAAGTAGTAGGGAGACTCTCCCTACGTGATAAAAATCACGTGATTACTAAAATTACTATAATTACTAAAATTACTAAAATTACGTGATATTTGCCGAAGCCCCCCTCTCCCCCACGTGAGATTGGGTGAGATTTCGCTCGACCCCCTCCCCCCCCCCCCCCCCCCCCTAAACGCCTCACGTAATTAATGGACACCCCCTCCAATGACGTTCTAAAAATAATTGTCGAATATCACCTGTTTCCCCCTTTGTCAATGAGGCGCAACTTTTTAATACCCAAGTCCACGGCTCGTTTCGCCGGAACGTATGTTCGATTATTATTACTATCGGAATATTATTCCACTCGGCTAAAATTCAAATACAAAAACTATTAATTTATTTTGTTGCATTCAATTACAGAGCCGTATTTTTCCGATACATGTCAATAATAACAGAAATCAGCGAAAAAAAATGCCTTGGTGCCGGAAAAATTCGTACGATTTTTTGTCAACTGACTACTGGTAAGACCTACATCAACCTATGTTTTACATTACGACACAGGGTTTTCAAATCGATAAAAAATTATAACTAGTGTTGAAGCAGTTCATTTAAGGAATCATCACAGTGTTAAATTTAAAAAAAAAAGTTTTTTTTTGCATTCTACGATAGTATTGACGGTTATAAACATGCTGTTCAATTTTTGGGGCGAAATTCGAATTATTCCGGTTGCTACAGCCTTTCTCAGAAAAAGGGTTCGACCAGCTGCGTGAGACCTGGAGGGGACGTGTTTTTCTCAAAATGTAATTTTTCAGAACGGTGTACGCTTTCAAAGGAAGAGTTGTCAAGCTATCCGTCTCAAATTTTGACACAACATTCTTCGCGCCGCTCTTCATCTTGCTATGGAGTTTTTTTTAAATCTTCATATTTTTTTAACGAAAAACTGTAAAAAATAGGCTAAATTCAATACTCTTTTGCCAAACCATCGCCATTTTGTCAATTCTGAATTTTTTTAAACCTCCATAGCAAGACAGATAGATAGATCCTAATACAATTTATTATATATGTGGAGAGAAAAACGATTACAGATTTCGTGAAAGGTGCTCTTTCTTATTATAGGATAGAACTAAATTTCCAGAAAAACTTGGTACTTTAGTTAAGGGGTTAGGCCACGGGCCAGGGGTAACGGGTATAGAATCATGTGCGAATTTAACAATTTTTTCTCGTATGAAAAAGTGATTCACTCATCAAATAATTACACATCGTATGAATATCAAGCTGTTAAAAAATATATATATTTTTTTTTCGATTAACAAAACAGCCGACTACTAATATTTTCTTTTGTTTTTTTTTTAGGCGCTCCGCGGCGTTACATTTAGCATCCACAATTTTTTACCTGGAACAAAAAACAAAAATTCTCGTCAATCTACATTAGAATACCTAGAGAAGTACGTACGGAATTTAGAAATATTGTTTTATCCAAAAATTGTAAGTATTTGAACTTGAATTTGAATTGAACTTGAATTTTCAGTGAAAAACTTCGTATAAAACTGCTCATAAAATGAAAAGTTTTCGATTAATCAGTAATTCCGTAGGAGAGGCTGGGGTCAATTGGAACGTTTTTGAGAAAATCGGTTAGTGTGACTTCATTTTATACCTTATCTGTTTGGTAATGGGCTTAAATTATAACTAGATTATCTGGCTATATAATAGCATTATTGATTTTGCTTCTAATATGCCCTGAACTTAGGTAGAAGCTAATTAAAAGCTCTTGGAAAACGTTTCATTTGACCCTGCGTCGGGGTCAATCGAAACGGTGTCTGGGGTTAGTTGAAAAATGTGTTTTATGCTGATTAAACTCATGTTTTTACTAAACCCAGGTACTGTTAATGATGTGTATACAGTGATAAAGTAAATTTGTTATGTACAAAATAACACTTTTAATTAAAATAATCGGTTATATTGCTTTTCATTCCAGTTTTGGTATCACCGAAGGCATATTGAGGTGCTTCAATATTATTTTACTTATCTATTTTTTATTTACTAAAGTTGGTCTTCGAGGTTCTTTTTCATTCTCGTAGCCTGTTTTCTGCGGTCTTTCTCTTCAGTCTCTTATTTTTCTGGCGTATCGGTGTATATTGTTGACTTTCTCTTTTTCCTACCCTATTTAGCCTTTTAATATTTTAATTTTTGTATATATTTTTTGGCATCTTCATATACTTTTTATAATTTTCGAGATCGCAGCTTCCGCGGTTCGTAGTTTCGGACGGTTTCTTGGCATCTAAAAAAAAACAAGATTTGGAAAACTTGATTGCGTATAAAATGTTTGTTCGGGGTTTGTTTTAACTGCCCCCATGCCGTCGCTTCCAATAATTTATCAAATAACAAAGAACCTAAAAGTTGTAGGTAGGTGCTGACCACAATAAACTCACTAGGATATTCACCGTGTTTCTATCGACCCCAGCCTCCCCTACGTACTTCTCTGCGAAATGCAATTAGGAACATAACTTTTAAATTTGAAGCAAATCGAGTGAAAATTGTTGAAGTTATTTGTCACGCCAATTGGAAAAAAGCTATTTCGAGAAAAACGCGTTTAAAGTTTTACATAGGCCTCTGGCCGTGCCCGAGGTGGGCTTACGTTATACGCTCAACGTCGAACAAAAAATGTTCCTGCTATAAATCGAATGGTAATTTATTCTTATGATGATAAAGCACCGTTCTAGCGAAAAAAAAAAATCAATTTTTTGAAAATTCTACTGTGGCCTTACCCCTTATGAGCAAGAAGAACGCTTCCACCTCTACATCAAAATCATGGAAGTTGGGAAACGCACACTCGATGGCTGATTACGTTTGGAGTTCGGTGCGTGACTGCCCCGCCAAGTTTAACTCAAGAAAATCACGAAAAAGTATCTTACGTGATATAAGAATATTTGATGTAACTTAAATTCTTCATTAATGTTAGATATTATTCAAAAATGTATATTTCCCTGTTCTTACTTAGAATATCAATATAAATTGTTGAAAAAGGATCAGTATAGAGATAAAATTCAGAAAAATATAGTTTTGCGGAACTAAATCGGCTGCCGAGTTGTGTAATTATATCGCATGGAAAAATAAGTGTTTAAATAGATCGAGACCAATGAATGATCCGAATAATGAAAAATGTGTCAATTACCAGTAGACGAATTTCTGCAGTGCCCATGGTCCACACACTCAATATGTGTACTTACGCCCTTCCGTTTCCCACAAACCGAATTAAGGGGGGTCTGAATTGAAAAGTAAAGAAAATGTTATTGTCCTAATCGATAGCCTGCTGTATGGGCCCGGTATTCCAGATTAGCCTTCAACTGCTGTGAGTAGTCAACAAGTCACAGATATCGTGACTGTAAACTTTAAACACGTTTTTCTCGAAACTACATTTTTACACGATAGAGAAAAACTATTTGACCAATTGACTTGATCCAAGATTTTTTTGTTAGATAATTACATTCTCTTTTATGTGAACCTAAGAGATTTATTGAATAAATGAGTTCATCAACTTTTTTAAACAATTGATTTTTTTTTGCGAAAATCGTAATTTTTTAACAAAGTTTTACATTCTTGTTTAATCTGTGATATTTATCATTTTCTTTAGGTTCATACAGAAGGTAATTGAACAAGAACCATGAAATTTTTCGGTTTTTTTTTCATTCGAACGAAAATTCCACACGCTATGTTCTACGCTGACGGTTGTCTTCATACTTCGCCTACATACTAAAAAATCAATATTTTAGTATGAAAAAAATCGCCTCGTAATGTCAAAACTGGGAACGTAATGCCCCAACAATTTCGAAAAGATTCGTCTCATCGAAACACCGAAAAAAAAAACATGGCAAAAATTCAACATTTTTCAGCGTTCTAATTCAGGTTTCCTCTTCGATAAAATTTCGTGCGTCCGTGCGCGCGTGTACCGAGCTATGCCGACGTGGTCTCGGAGCGAGTCAACGGCCCTGGGCTCGTCTCTCCTTTCTCTGTACAAAAGCTGGCCATGCAGAGCCACACGCGCAATGCACGCTTCGTACGCTGGCGCGTTTTTCCCGACGCGTTTGCCACTCGTTTCCATTTCTCGAGCGAGCCGAAGGAGCCTTTTTACCAGTCAACAAAATTCTCATGACTGACCTGCGATGGCGTATCGCCGGGAGCCGACCGCGCGCCAGCGTGACGCGACGGGAAGACCGGGCGACGTTTTGCTCACTACGGCACTGAGTCGACGCGTTCTCTGCGTGCCCGCGGAGGGTGCAGGTGTGGACCGAGCGTCGACGGAGATTCCCGAAGCTCGTCGTCCGACTGTGGAGCGATATGATGGGGCGGGGGGGGGGGGGGGGGGAGCGAACGGCACTCTCGCGCCCCGAGGACCGTCTGTTGTCGGTGTACAACTCAGTAATGCTTTGCATGGCTAGCCAGTTTGTTGGGTTGTTCGTGACAGTTGCTACAAAAATTCTTAAACATCGTACGTTTGCGCTGTGCTCTTTTTTTCTTCATTTTTTTTTTCAATCTCTCTTGTTTACCCCGGAGATATTGTTGCCGTGCACGGGCGGACGCCCTCGTACGCTTGAATGTCGTGATTTTGTGACGTGGAAATAAACAACAAATATGTACGACACCAAAATAACATGTGAATACATATAGATAGACGTGTTTGTATACACTTATGCATATATTTGCATATATAATATGTGTATGTATATGCGTGTGTGCGTGGGTGTGCAAAAGTATGCATTGCATTAATTATGCGTCGGACTAGGACGAAGCTTAGAGTCAGGAAACCGAAGGCATACCAGCCAGAGACAGTGAATTGAAAATAGTGGTGAAACGACTGTCCAGTTCACATCATTGGTTCGTACAGTGTGCGGATAAACTCGAAAGGATCGCCACCCCCCCCCCCCCCTGCCCCCGAGTGAACGATATCGACGAAGAAGTCTTTCCCCAGAAAAGATTATAACACACCGCGTATTGTGAATGGTTCACCAACGATCCAAGATGCTGTCATCAGTGCCAGCGATATAATAATGTGGTGCGACGTTGGTCAGGTGAGTTTGAGAACGTTGAAGTCTCCTAATGCCATCCGATGCGTGGTGCTTTTTCTTTTTCAACGCTCGTTTTTCTCCATCAGGACGGAAAAGCCAAGATGAATAGTTTACGTTTCTTTAGTGCTCGATAGAAGCGCACGAGGTTCTTCGCTATGCTATATCCTGCAACACCTGGTTTTTTTGCTTGCGCTCCTTCGCTGTGACGGGATGAAAATTACTTTACTCGGATTCGCTTCTTTGTGCGAGCAGACCGTAAGCTTGTGGCTAAAATTGCGAAATCGAAATACCTTGGCTAAAGCAGATCCATTTTTTTTCTTACATATTCGCGGACTGTTTTGGTCCGTTCGTGGAAATTGACGAACATTTTTTCGACGAGGTGGAGAATCTTGTGAAAGCAAAAGGAAGAAAACGGAGAAATTGGATGTTCATCGCAACTCATTTAACTCCGCGATTTTGATTTGTTTATCGGCCGTATTACACTGTCCAGGTCGTTCCTATCCGTACAATCTTCGTAGGAAAAGAGCACGTTTCAGAAATCCTAGTGCTAAAAAAAAGAGAAGCGATCTTCCCGAGCTGGCCGAAAACAGCCTTCAAGGAGCTCGAGCTGGGAGGTTCCGCATAGCCGGCGAACGTTCCGCGAGAGCGACCACGCAAAAAACATCCCTCGACCAAATTTGGGTCGCGCGATCTACGCGAAAGTTCGGCATAATCGCATCGGACGTCTATCAATATCCGAGAAAAAAAAACCGTTTGCCTCGGAGCTCACATCTTGAGCACCAATTTGAGCGAAATTTTTCGAAGTTGTCTTTCAATCTTGAGCGAGAGAATCAAAAGTGTAGTGTCGTATTTGTAATGGCGCGAATGAAAGAACTCTTGCGAGGAAAACGTGCAGGATGAGGGAAAGAGGGCGAGCAATCAGTCGGTTTTTTCGTGGTTTTCAGTCCAGCGAGGAAAAACGATAGAACGAGAGTGACGTCGCGACGCACAAATCACGCTCGTAAGCACCCCGTGCGGGAATGTCAGATTTGACGCGTGGTAACCTCGTGTTCGGTAGCTTGAATTCGAAGCGATCCCGCGTTTCCTTGGACAAAGTTGATGCCGAAGGGGGTGTGCGGGAAAGGATAGAGAGGTTCGTGGTGGGGAGCTCAGGGGCTAGAGGCATAGAGAGAGAGAGAGAGAGAGAGAGAGAGATCGCGCTGGAGTTAGCAGCGGGAAGGCAAACGGCGATAGAGGATGCGAAGGCGAGCCGGGAGAAGGCCAGAGGAGAGAATCGCGTTGGACGGCCGTGCGAGGACGCTCCGGGCAGGAGGAGGGAGAAGTTCGCGGTGAGTTGAGTCGCTGGCGCACCGGACCGAAGGAGAGACAGAAACTCCCAAGGTGTATACGAGAGAGGCGCGAAAAAGGTCGGACGAGTTGCGGGATATTAAGGAGCAAGCAAAAATGCAGTATACAAAGAGAGAACGAGACAGCGGGAGGAAAGAACGTAGAGCGGGATAGAGTCCATTTCTTCAAAGATGCATGGCTCAAGGAGGAAAAATAACTTATGCCGGAATGCCCACCGAAAGTTTCGCATTTCCCCGCTGTTATGAAAAAGAAGAAATATCAATTGCTTCACGTTTTTGTATTTACTAGTTTCACCTGCGATTCCTTCCGTGTGGACTTCACGATTAGCTTGGCTCCGTCAAATAAAACAAAAATCACATAAGTTTGGGGAAAAACGAAGTAAATGGAAGGAACCGACTTAAGAGTTTTCTCTGCCAGCTTCGCAAATTTTGGAGAAATCCTGCTCACATACGTAACCCTCTTAGCATACCGTGAGTGTTCAAAGATTCGATATTTCCCTTCAAGGGATGGTTACTATATTAGCCAAATCAAAATCTCTATCAAGTCTTTAACAAAGCCAATTGTTGCACAATGTGGTCTGTCAATCCTAAATCAACAGCTAGGTATCACAAGATGAATACAAGTCCCCAAGTATCTGAGCAAAACAGTCGTAAGTAGCAATGTATCCGTAAAACCAAATTAACCACCAAAAACGCAAAGCAAAATCTCCAAGTTCGGCATTACCGCAAAGTCTTATATTTTCTACACGACTTGAATCTATAATAGCCCAGTTTGTTACGAAAGAGTATAAGTGCCAGCATGTAAACGCTCCTTTTGTAGTTGTGAATAAAAATAAACCATAGGGCGATGTAAAATCCTCGTAGCGCCATCTGTTGTCGAATTATTGTACCATTTGATAAGGCGGCTCAATAATGCATGTTGAGCTAAAATTTCGTAATATATATCGATAATAAAAAGTATCCTATTTGTTAGCCCGGGGTGAAAGTTGTATCTATGCCAAGTTTTAATCAAATTCGTCGAGTAGCTTTTGCGCTATCAGTGCTCGTACAAACAGTCGGACGAAGGTTCCAAAAATTGCTGTTTTGGTCTCCGTATTTATAGCAGCACGAAAAGTGCGTGGAGTCAAGTTTGGTAAGCCACGTGATAGCTTCCACATCACCAAAGCATTGAAGATAAGGTGTGCGAAACAACAGTTGACGGTAAAGTACCATGTGACATGAGTGCGAAAAAGATAGCCGACATTTTTTGGCTCTTTTCTCAGATATATGAATAATATTTAGTCCAACAATGTATGAGGTTATGTTACTTACACCGTACTCTTATGCTCATGAGGCGGCGTAGCCCCGAGAGAAAGATGTGCAAGTTTGAAAACCAATAATTTTCGGAGATGTTAACATTTGGGTTGACAGCAAAGCGACTGCAAAGATATGCAGGATCGAATGCAGCAGTTGCGAAAACATAGTATTTTACAGAAATATGAACTATCTCTGAAGAATGCTTTCCCCAAGGGATATACGTCATTGTGCTTCGACCGGAGCTTTACCCCGTGCCACGACTAGGTCCCGGCTTCTCGCATCTTCGTAACGCATTTGGTACGGTTGTGAAAACTTCTTTACTAGGGAACTTGTGGAGGGAAAGCTGCCGACGTCACTTGGGGAGATAGAACCGAAAAGCCTGCTGGGTGAATACGGTGTCGAACGAACGGCATGAAGGGAAGCGGCGTACGATGGATGGAAGTCGAAGGGGCGAAGGGAAACAGCCCGAATGCTTATGACCAAGCTCAGTAGTGTTGCCAAGAGGGTGGGAGTCTCCCTGGTTACGTCCACGACAACAATTCCATACCGAGGGGATGCTTTTTTCTCTTTCCCTTTTCGACGATGTTTCTCCGCTCCAACGCCCTTCGCGCTCGCAACCCTTGGCTCCCGCGCCCTCGAGATTACGTTCTCATATAGTTCGGGAGGTGGAGAGATCTTGCCGCATCTTTTTTTTTTCTGCGCGGAAAGATTTGGCGCCGCCTCGTCCATGGTTTTTTTGGCGGTAACTTTCGACCTCGCTGCTCCGATATTTAACTGTGTACGCAGTTATGCGAGTACCCCGTCCATCACGCGTTTTTCAATGTGATGCGACTAGACGAAAGGTACACACAAAACGGCAGATTTTTATCGGCAATTGCATCATGTTCCGTATCAATTTTCCATTCAGCTGGACCCTTCTTAAAGCCAAAGATAAAAGTTTCTCCAATGTGCGGGGTATCCTATTCATCTTGAGACATCGAAATAACTCGAGGACAGCGAAGGGAGACAGAAACTCCCGAGACATGTATCGAGTAGATTCAAACGCGGCGAAAAATGGCAAAAACAACTTTTTCAGTTAGTGGACGTTTTTATGGTGATTTCGAGGTCAACTCAAAAAGAAATGGGTACCCATATTTTTCGACGCGGCATCTCATTGCACGTAAAAACGAAAAGTTACTTTTGTCTGAAAGTTTTTTGAATTATGGCTTTTTCTTCCAAGAACAAATTAATACGGCGAATAAATAAATGATAATCTAAAAAGAGACTCTCTCTGCCGATACTGAGACAAGCGTTTCGAATAACAGTGCTCAACATGTTCTTTATCAAATCGTGATATGAGTTGCCTACAAAACAATACATGCGCCAATATTTCAGCTAAGGATCAAAGGAATGTGAAAGGAATGTGTTGTTCTTTTTCCGTGACGCTCCGTGCTCATAAATTCTATGCTGCGTACACTCGACATACTGCCTCCTCGGCATGCATTTTAGGGATGCACATGAATATTCGCACGTGTGAGTGTGTTTGTGTGTGTACAATCCTCTAAAGTCGCACGTGGCGCCCGCAATACTACTGGACTCCTCCATCTACAGCTAACCCAACCACGCGACTCCGCCGGCTATATGATCTACGGCCTTTTGTGTTTTACGAAGCTTCTCTATCGCTCTCATAACGGTTCACCTGCACAACCCGCGCTTCACCGCGGATCAACGTGCTTATCCATTTCTCCTTCTCTCCCATGCTGCCTTTCTTTCTGTCTCTTAAAAACATCAAATGTCTCTCTCTCTCTCTCTCTCTCTCTCTCTCTCTCTCTCTCTCTCTCTCTCTCTCTCTCTCTCTCTTTTTCTTTAATAATCTCAACTGCAAATACTAAAATTAAATTCATCCGAATTTATTGAAAATGTATTGAATTGACTTGTGGACGGCACAGGGATTCTTGTAAAGCGCCGCTCCCGCTGTCGCTCGTCTCACGAGGATAGTTTGAGTTTTTAAAAATTGAGAATATCCTTGGAACTACGGAAGAAAGCTGAAACCTAGCACAGTGATTTTCAATTTTCATAAAAATTATAAAAATGCGCCTGATTCTAAATCGAACATCGGTTTCGCCTCAAAATAACCATAAATCCATAATAGAATAATAAAATAATCATAATAATCATAATAAAATCCATAATCCAAAATGGCCATAAATCCATAAATCCTATGCAAGATGAGAGAAAAATTATTCGGTCACATTCGCACCAGCTTTCGAGCCAATCGGACCATTAGTTTCGGCTGTATACCGTCGCCGGATTTGGAAAATTTAGTTTCGAGAAAAACACACATGAAAATTAAACCCGGTGCGTTGGTCTGGTGGTCAGCGTGCTGGCCAGCGGATCGGGGGAGGTCGCGAGTTCGAATCCCAGTCGCGTATTTTCGTCATGAAATATTTTTCTCGGCAAAAGGCGACTAGTTCCGTGACTGGGAGGAACTTGCATAGGGGAACGCAGTTTCGCCATGCCCATGGCAGATATTGCATGATGAATACGATACAGATGAGGAAGTCGGCTGCAAGTTGGGGGGCAATGATGGAAGGAAAGTACAAGTTGTAAGCGGTGGACATAACAGTTGGAGCCTTGTAAAAAGCCGAAACGACTGTGCAAGTAAAACTTCAAAAACAACACAGATATACAGAAATAACACAAAAACAACACATGATAATTACAACCTGCTCTGTCGGATAGTAGCGCCCCCTTCCCACGAATTTTTGTACCTAAGGACAATTTTCGGATCTTCACATCGGCCTCAAAGTGTTATGCAGGCTCGAGAAGAATTTTTTTTTAAATAAAATTGTTTTTTTAAATCCCCATAGCAAACCAGCCGCGAAACTACCATCCGAAAGGTACTTTTTTTACTGCAAGTGTCCTCAATACGTCAATGGATAACAGACGTACACACAAGAGCGCATCCACAACTTTAAAGCGCATTGACGGGTGACAAGTGTGAACGGGATGACAGTCGTCTATACCACGTATTTTTCATGTCGCGCACATTAACGTTATGCTTACACTTGTTCTCATATTACGGCATCTTTTAATTTTTGCTACCGAGCTCTAAAAATGTCGCTACTGCGGCATTCATTGTATTTTCTTACTCATTGAATGATGAGAAAAAAGTGCACGCGAATGTTCGAAGCGGGAGCGAAAGAGACGCAAATAGAAGGAGGGAGGAGCAACGATTATGCAAATAATTTATGAATGGGAAAACAGAAACGTACGACTACATCGAAACAAGAGTTCAGTCTGTGAAGCTCTCTCTCTCTCTCTCTCTCTCTCTCTCTCTCTCTCTCTCTCTCACACACACACACACACACACACACACACACACAACACACACACATACAGTTGCTGCGACTACGCGCTTCATCAACGGTCGAAAAATATATATACAGATGACGATTATACTTATATTGATATTTAAAGAAAAACACTTTAAATGATGTACGAAAAGTTTACTCGAGTACATTTAGATACGTTCCGTTTACCTTTTGCCAATAATAGTGTGGCTGACTTCTAGCCGTACAAAAAGCTCCTCAATCATTTCTTATCTGGAAAAGCAGATTTAGCCGATTACGCGAAGCTTTGTTTGATACAAACGTCCACGATACATTCGTTATGCATTTTCGTAATAAATCTGTGTGAAAAATAGTAATCCATATAAAAGTTGCATAAACATTCGAGTGAAAAATAAGTTTGCAAAGAAATATCGAAAACGAAACATGCAACAAAATTACCAACTCCGAAACATGAAATGAACAATGATAGTAAATACCTTCCAATAGAAAATAGAACGCACAGAGAAATTACGAAGGGCAAAGGAATTAATACAAATTTGGAACCATATCAAATTCAATTGGAGAAAAATAGCGACCCTTTCCAATCGTTTAATTGGCAAACAACTCGTTCATACCAAGTACTTTGTTTTTTTTTTTCTATTTTTTTAATTACATGGTTCTTTGTGCTTTGCTATTTTCGTTTAAACGGAAATGGCGCGTTGTGGGTGTTATGTTTGAGCCGCCATCTTCGAATTCAATTTTTGCTAAATATCTCTGAAACGGTTAATTCTCCGATTTAAATAGCCACTACCATTTAGGTCGGAGAATGACATACTTTCATTTACGTACAACTATATTTTGCGAGTTACAGCGTGTCGATGTTTTTAAAATGGAATATCTAAACAGTTTATGGCACACTGAAAATGCGAACTATCAGTCTTGCGTTAACGGGATAATTTTCGTTATTTAATGTTCCCGGCACTCCGACCTTTCGATTCCACTACAATTAATATAAGGAACTTTATTTCATAATAAAGATTCACATTGATTTCGCTGCTCATCCACCAAGTTGAGTTTTCCAGAAATCCGTATGTGTTTACGTCACGAATGTAAACACAGTACCCGATGAAAAGTTGATCGCGCGAGTATGGACACGCGCCCACTCACCTGCAAGCACGCACACGCGTACACACACATTCATATATTTGCGCATGTGTTAAAGTTTGAGAAGCCACGTGACTGAGGCTATCTCGCCCCAGACTCGCGTTCTAGTAACCGTGAAGCAGTTAAATTTTATACGCTGTGCGTACGCGCACGACAGGCACGTTTTCGTACATAGTAAACCGAACAAAACGAGAGACGGGGGAAGGGAGAACAAAGGCTGGGCAGGATAGGTGAATACCGAGACTTGTCTGGAATCGGTGGCAATTTGAACCACCATACTCGAGTTCCAGTGTTCGATTACAAATGCTTTCAGGCTGGATTGATTCGTCCGACAAGATGCTCTCGGTTTTCGTAGCCTGCGGGCGACAAATTATTCGTTTATTCAGAAAATCTACTGTGCGTATTAAATTTCTTTACATAGTAAATTTTCTATTTCTATTTCTTTACATAGTAAAGAAAATTACGTGCAATGTCTATGAACAAAATATTTCACCTTGTTTGTTTTTCCAAGTAACTGGAATGAGCCGCTTTTATTGAAATCGAATCGAAGCCGTTTTTACGCCAAACGGATAAAAAGATCCCTGAGGCTCTCGTAAGTCGCGTACTCGCAAACGGAAGGCAGTGAACCCACCGGTACATCCGACACACACACACACACACACGCACACACACACCAAAAGTAAAGAGATACAGGTAAAGAGAATTAGTCAGAAGTCCCGTAACAAAAAATGTCCTCTCGAGATAGCCGCTCACTGGTGCCCAATATGAATAATGTTTTGGTATTGCAACATGGCGAAGACACCAGAAATACATTATAATTTTCGGGTGCTCTTGTTATTCCACGAGCCTGGCAATTTACCACGATATTATGTATCTTATTCACAATTTCTGGAGCTCAGTTTCACTCAATTTTTTTGTAAGACGTCAGACGCTAACGCATCTGCAGACCGCAGCAAGTAGCTGTAGGTGGCGTTCGCAAACGTCGTAAAAAGTGCCGCCTTAAGATGGCGGGCATGACGCACTTCCGCCGCGGTGTCACCGAGGTCCACCTACATATAACATCCTCCTGTTTCTTTGGATTCCTAGGATATACATGTGCCCAGAACATCGAACCGATGAGCACGAGCGTACACGTATGTACACTGAATGTACGAACGTACACGTATCCTTGTGATGGATGGCTACGCATGTGCCAACTATCATCCACAGTAGCTTTTCCGGACACCTTGCGTGAACAAACATTGTAGAACATGTTCATTGCGCATTACCCAGATGCATACGTACGCTCCGTGAATAGTCGGGGAACAATTTCGAGGGTGCGCAGCTAAGAGAGTAATAATGACAGGGGCAACAATAAAGCAACAAGATAAAGGGACGATCGGGGCAAAAGAGAGCGAGAGATGAAGTACTTTGATCGTAGGGCTTCTCGTTGCAGTTCAATCACTTGAAACCCTTATCATTCAACACTACCACAGATTTTCTTCATTTCGTGTCGGAGAAGTCAAACTCTAGCCGAATCAATGTCGCATTCAATTTCGAATGCCGCAAAGATCGCGTAAAAGTTTCTTCAAAAACTTAGTAATAAGTAGACTCTTACCCTTAATCCCAACGTTATTTACATTCATCTACAATTATTGAGGTATCGTCACATCACAGAGCTTTTGCGTTCGAAGATCCTTCCATTCGAGCAATCGCGACAATTTTGTTTATTGTCCACTGAAGGTGCAGTTATCAGCTCTCGCGCTATGTCGTTTTTGCATTTTTTTTTTTTCGTTCTCTGTGCGCAATCATTCTTGGGGAAATTTGGGCATAAGGCATTTCAGATCAAAAGAATAGGATTTCTTTTCACACTCGATCGCTCGGCGGTGGCTTTAAGTCTTAACGGTAATCGCGCTGTTTCCATCGTCATCTTCTTTCTGCTTCGTGCCTCTCTCTCTCTCTCTCTCTCTCTCTCTCTCTCTTTCTTTCCAAACTCGCGAATTCTTCTACCTATACACGTGTATATGTACGGTCAAGTACATCTCACTATACGTATAACGTATCAGAGGGAAGACCGTTACGGCAAAAGCGTGTACTATCGCGATCCCACGTGCTTGCTCAGAATATGAGATCCGGAGGAAGAGGGAGAGAGGGAGGAAGAAAGAGAAACACACATAACGTACACAATACGGCTTTAAAAACTCGACAGATCGATCTCGTCCAGACAGTCTGCGGTGGTTGGAGGGAGTCGTCGCGCACATGCTTTTAGAAATATACCTGTACACACAATTCCGTCAGGACACTTGTTTTTCACACCTTCCGTTGTTGGCTCACTGGGGGTTTCAGAGCCATATCAGCTTTGTAAAGTATTTCGAATTTCCAAATAATCAGAAACAAGGGGCTATCTTTCAATGTGCCTGCTAAATTGGCTAGTAGATAGTTGGTTATGGGCACCATCTTGTCAAAACGACCGAAAAATGTATGCTTTTTCAGCATTTTTTATCTCGCAGATCTATGCGTTTCTTGACATGTTTACCCGTTTCTGAAGAAAAGAAGAACAAAACGAATGGCTGTAAATTGATAATTGTAGCCCACATATTTGAACGAGAGCGAATAAGGAAATTTAAAAAAATGGTTAATAATTGCGGCAATGTTCGTGTCAATTTCTAATAATAATGATAAGAACAGCAACAACAATAATAATACAACTATAAGTGGTGCTTTTGTCGGTGGACTTATTATTTTTTTATTTTCTTCTATTTATTTTATTTTCCCAACATTTCTTTACTGCCCGATCATATCAAGTAAAACAAGTAGATCAATCATTTTGAAAAAAAAATGGTCCGGACGTTTGCACGCTTACCCGTGAAAAATTTGCCGGCGCTTAAGATGCGGCCGACGCTTGGTACGATATTCAGCACCAATCACTAATACTCAGTGTTTCGTCCTTCATACGGGCCAATGATTTGGCCATGATTCTGCCAGTGCTCATTTGAAGCATGACAAACCAACGAACCGCAACCTTGGGCCAAACATCGATTACCAACTGTCAGCCAACTATCGGGTCCCAGTGTTGGCCCCGAACATGGGCCAATCGGTTGATCATGGGTTTGCCAGTCTCAGAGATAAGAAAGATGAAGAAAAAAAAATATAGAGATTTGCGGCACCAAATCGGCTGTTGAACTGTTCAGTGGTCGTGGGTAACTTTCCCTTTTTCGCGAATTGTCTTTACAGATGATTAGTTTCAACAAATAAAATATCAAAGTAAGAAAACACACACAAAGTATCTTGTTCTTGATGTGACTTGGTGTTCCACAACCTGGCCGGAAAATAAAAAAAATGTAAAATTAAGGGGTTAGATTTGTCCGCGATAGGATTTCAATGCGGGCAAAGTCGAGGACACAGCTGGTATATAGACAGCCTCTGTTCTTCATTAATAAAGCTCGTTGAAGCTGTGGGACGATTTAACGCCATTTACAACCGGTAGACATTATGCGAAAGAGAACACAGGTATGATAGTAAGTGTAAAACGTGTGAAGGTCTTGTGTAAGTACACAACACACGAATACATGCAAAACACCCGCATATTTACAATTTGTGCGCCTACGCGTTTGCGTGTGAAGTGCGCGCGGCGTGAAAGCCTTCAATACCCTTTCTCTCTGGCGCAGTAACGAAACCACAGTGGGACTCCTCCCTTACTCTCGTTTGCACAGGTGACCGACTAATTTGCGAGCCACCCACCGTTTAAAGAGCCCAAGCGTAGGTATATACGCGTATACGTGACCATTGCACGGACGCCGCACTTTGAGAGCAACCTCGTGGCAATAAAAGGGAAATAACAATAGTACCTGTCGCGCTGCCGGCGCGACGACCGAGCCCTCCTCCACCCAGTGTGCCTGTCTCTTCTGCTCCCGGCACTTTGGTTCCTTCGTTCATTACGGCCTCGTAGCACACGCGCATTATTCACCCGCACACACACGCCGAGGGGTCGAGGCGAAATAGCCGAGTTGCAGCAGCAAGGAAAGGCGAGAGAGGCAGGGAGAGAAATGGGAAAGTTTGTTATAGCGGAGGAGTCACAGGTGCGACTATTTGACCCTTCTTTGACACGAACAGAGACTTGGCTTGCCACGATTGCCTTTTTTCTTCTCTCTGTGCCTCGCACCGACCTTGCAATTTGCGCTTCGTATATGTATATACGTATACGTAGACACGTGTAAATGGGTTTGTGCGTGCAGCTTATGTGTGCGTTGTGTATGCACGCGTTCTGTATAGCGGTGCAACTGCTGTTCCAGATTCTGCTGTATGAACTGTGTCCTTGACTCCCGAACTATTTTAGGTTCTACTTCGTGCCCGCCAAACCCCGCGCGCCCCATCACCCGATGCAAATTCATTGACCATACATTCGACAGTTCTGCGATTACCTTGCCTACTCCGGCCTCGTTGCTACCGCACTTCCACCTTTCGATTAGTTCGACCCGGATTCTCCTTATTTCGCTTCTCTTTTTTTACGAGCGCTCGGTGCAGCCACACGGAAGACTCGGCTTTTATACTTTGTATGAAAGTATAATAAAGACCGCCCCGTCTTCGGCGCATGTCTCTCTTGTGTGGCCTGCGCCTTCCTGTTCCGAAACGTACACCGGAACCTCGCAGCATCTATGTGGCCTTGAAGTTTGCATCGTTGGAATGCAACGAACCTTCGTTCCAATTTTATTTTTTCATTATTATTTAAAGACATATTATGCAGATTTGTCGTAGATCGCTGAATAAGAATGCTAAAAAAATGTTTGCGTGATTTTCGTAGCTCGAAACTGGCAACGAAAATTTGGGAAATAAAACAACGATCATTTTCGTTGTATTCCAACGGTGCAAACTTCAACATCATAAACATCTTTAGTTACTTCGTAAAATGGCGATCGTAAAATATCCTTTTAGAGAGCAGGAAAATGACATCGCCCAGATCCAAATGTACAAAGGAAATATCCTGGTACTGCCTCAACTTTTTTTCCTACGAATGGACCGTCATTGGAGGACTTTGCGCCTTTGATTTGGCCAGAAGCGCTGGGGAAGTTCCGACTGTGAAGGTTTTGGAATTTTTCAGGAGTAAGATTCCGTTGTGGGTTTAGCTAATCTGGAGATACCGAGGTAAATTTCGGTACGGGGATAAAGTGCCGTCGAAGTATAATCATCATTCGATCGGTTGATCGAGTGTCTACGTATGGCGCGTTTGAGTGATCCCCAGATAAAACTTAGAAAGAGGTTGCATATTAGAAAAATGCACACCGCTTGTTCGTTGTTTGCACGGCAACCTTCCTAGAGGCGGAAGCGAGAATACTACAACCTGGCTATTTGGGAAACTTTCCCAAATAGGCAGTTGCATAAGCGAAATGAAATTCCGACGGAGCAAAGTGCAACTTCCTAATTCGAGAGCATATTTCTGTTTTGATCAATCGAAACGCATCGACTGTCGAGCCTCCTCGATCGAAAGAAAATCAGTGCACCGCAAATCTTGAGTCACACGTATCTCTTGCAAAGCTCTTCCCTCCCAACTGATAATACCTTATAATACTGCTATAATAGCACCTCATAGTGCAACACTGTTATTCATCCAATATATGTCCGAGATACTCGCTGTTTATACGGGGTGCATCCACTATCGAACTACATCGCAACTACCTGCCCGTTTTTCCAACGACGCTGATAACATTCGCACTTCTTTCGCCGATCTTTTATTAATAATATGCGTGACGTATGTCGTACAAGGCGGTGCTGACGCGTTGTGAAAATATTTGCAAAGAAAAACAGGTAAATCTGCGAAGCTCGTTGCAAGATATGCGCGACCAAACGCCCGCGAATGAATGAAGCTTATTTTGTATACATAGGAGTACACGGGAGTACGGGTCAATTCACCGTGCGAGGGGAAGGTTATTCGCGATTGAGTAAACGAGAAAATAATGTCCCGACGCAGCACGTGACATGCCCTCTGTTCAGGCTCGCCCCACCACTGTCTTTATGTCGCTCTCGTTTCGTCTATATGTGTGTATATATATATATATATATATATATATATATAGAGGGGGGTTTGCAACCACGGGAGGGCCAAACGACCAGTCACGAAGAGAGCGTGAGGGAGGAAGGAGCATATAGAATACGGAGAATCGAAAGAGGGGCGACAGCACAGGAGGGAGGAAATGAAGAAGTACGAAAAGAGCGCCACGTGGAACGCGGATTGGCTATTTTTTGGAAGCGGTTCACGCATCTATTCGTTCTCCGATGTTTGTTTGTGACTAGCGTTCCCAACCGACGCTATATTTTCCTATATATCCTACTTGCTTTATATTATCGTTATTCTTGGTTGACCGAAAATAGCAAAGAAACGTTTTGTACCGTATGCATCTTGAAGACTAGGGATTTCGACCTATCGGTAAATATAGATTGCCGCTTATGCATATGTGGACTGTATACGAACCGATCGATGATTCTCGTTACACCTCGTTTGCCTTACTATTTTCTCGTACGTGTTTTTCCGTCGTTTGATCGAGACGCTTTGATCGCAGTTATTTTCCGCAATAGTCGTAAAATATTTAGTAGCGTAAACTAAAGGGTGTATGTGAATTTTCGTATTTGAATTAACTAGCATATTCATAGACGTAGTAGTACGCTCTGTGGCCGGAGTGAGGCGCAGGCCTCGAAACTTCTCTCGCAACCTTTTTGTACTCTGAACGTATCGATTACGGCCTTACATACAGACCTTGAAATGACGGAAGTAGGGGAAGGTTTACTTAGCGTGCAGTGTTTGCTTCAATTTTCGGCCGCATGGTGCGCATGAGAAAGGGGGTGTCGTGTCCGAAGAAGACAGCAATATCATATGTCTCTGTCGGCCATACAGTGCATGCATTTTCGACTGTAATGTCTCGGAATACGAGTTCTTGTTTCTTTTGTGTAAGAAATTTCCATTACACGGAAAGTAAACGACTAAAGTATGTTTGCATGCTGAAATAAACAAATAAATACATACATGCTGAAAAAAATCACCGCGTGCAAAACTCAAGCGACTATGATAAAAATTATTGATATTTTGTTTCTTGTATTGCCATAGTAATTGAGCTGAATTGTTACGCTGCGCACTCGGAACCCGAAAGTTCTGGACTGTGATATTTTTTTATAGGAGTAACGATTTTCAACTGTTATACGCACATACGCATATACGACGAAACATTTTATGATCGGTTTAGGTTAGTCTCATGACCCCCCTCCCCCGATCACAGCGACACACGGTGGCAACGATAAGAAAAAATAAAAACTTGGACACTAAGCGGCCCACTCACCGCTTATCAAATACGACCGTCGTTTCGAGACCTGTATGCTGTAAGACCGTGGTATCGATGCATCACTAATGTTGCGCATTGTCGCTCGCGATCGTTCAAGTGCGTTCCGAAAGACATGGAAACTACTCATCTTGTGATGGGCACGCAAGAGAAACATCCTCTCGTATACCGCGATGGTGGTAATACAATATATTTATAATAATTTTTCACCATTGCGTAGTGTTAACAATACGGATAACTATGTGTATGGAAAAATTTGGTAAATTCGGTGTTACATCATCGAAATACTATTCATACAAATACAATTGTTTATACGTTCGGAATAACAATTGATTTCAATTAAACACCTCTTTACTGTAAGCCAACAAACATATTTTTCATTCAAATATATTTCTTATACATAGGTTCAAATCAACAATGTATTTTCATCAAACACGCATTTAGTGAATTGTCTACATTAACGCACGCTTGAAACAAACAAACAAACAAAAACTTGAAACAAATAAAATCGTAGCAGGCCGTAATTGAACGAAAAAAATCTTAATCCCTTCCCTAATCACTTAATCCCAGAAAATGAGACCTTTTTGGTATTTTTTAAAATTAGATTACTAGAAGAGCAATCAAAATAAGCCTCAAAGGGTTTATCATACAAGCTTTCACTGATACCAGAAAAATCTGTATTAAAAACACAAAAGGCCCACTTAGTCGGTGCTATTTACACCAAGAGCGTTTTTAGGTGCTCTGCATGCGGACATAGAGCTTATGTAGAGCAGCATCTAGAACAAAGAAAAATTGGCATTTATATTAGTTTTGCTAGAGGAGTACAGACGATTATTAAAAAATATGCTTTTTTTCGAAAAATTGCATGATTTTAAAGTTTTTTCCCCCTAAAAAAATCAGCCTTAATTTGTTTTATAAAAACGAAAATTGTTGATGAATCGTAAAAATCGTGTGTACTTTTTTAGAGGATCTATAGGTTCACATCTCAAGTCGACCGGACGAAAACTGGCCGAATAGTGCGTCCTCCTGATTTAAAAAACGCGCTTTCGAGCAAAATGCGCTTAAGTTTCAAAATTGATTTGGGAGCTATCGTCGACGGGACGGAATTGGAGCTCTCGTTTGAGTCCTGGGTGTACCCACCGAGACATTTTGATAGTAGGTTTTCAGTTGTTGAGTTGCTGTTCAGTTGTTACGTTAATCTTTTTACAAAGTTAAGTTCAGTTTTTAAGTTAATCTTTTTTACAACGACTAGACTAAACGACTCCAAATTGCTAGTTTCACCTCTAAGGCCGTGTCGTGCGTTTCGAAGCGTTCTAGAGCGCTTCGAAAAATGAGCGCTAGAATTAAATAAAAAATTCCCGCATAATGCCTTTTATATATGATTCTTGTGATGTTTATCCATCATTTGAGCCAATACAAAAAAAAACGGTCAAACATGTTTTCTACTCAGATGTAACGTTTTAAAAATAGATCCTAGCTAAATCACACCATTTTTCCAACAATAAGGGCATATCGACTAAATTGATATAACAAACGTGTATGATGTGTCTCGATAAGTACACGAGTATGCCCGGTCGCAAGACCCCACTATAAATCGTCAACTATTTATTATACTGCGAGGATTCGGATGCTTACGTCTAGAAGGGTGACGGAAGACACATATCCGGCAAAGCCCTCGTGACTCTCGCATACCCGCGGATCTTCCAAGATCACGTGCTTCGCATAACTTTCTTTCCCACCCGCAAGCCCCCTTGCAATACAGGCAAGGCACTGCTGATACTACCACTGCACTACTATCGTGGATTCGCGCTCTCCCGGTTTCATCCCCGCCGAGCCAACGCGGATGACACACACGCAACCCTTTCCCATACGTCGTTGCCCCTTCTGCAGCTTCAACTCATTCACGTTCCAACTCTCCCGCTCTTTTCCGCCCGAGCCTGTGTTTAGCGTTATTTTCGCTTTTCAGCATTATTCGCCACTCCTCGTATACCCTTTTTCTTGCTCTGTTTGGTTAGTGCACCGTCTTCGGTGGTACTAGCCTGGCCACTAGAAGGCCGACCAGATTTCGGTTTTTGGGTACTCGATGTTCCTCCAAACACCCCGCTCATATCGTAATTTGCACGCCGTTTGCCGCGAGAGGCACTACTCTCGACTCCGAGTAAGTCACGTGCGCCGAATAACTCTTGACAACGCGATACCATCGCGGTGTAATGCTCTTGACGAATCTTTTCAATATTTGCGAACGGAGAATCAACGAAATCCGTTGGAAAATGCGCGCGGAGGACGTGTTTCTATAACGACGACAAAGTTTACGAGACGTTTAGCTTACAGGCACCGCGAGACCGCAACGATCGTGAATGAATGAGTCTTACTTTGTGTACATTGGAGTACACGGGAGTTCGGATCAGTGCGAGGGGAGGTCATTCGTGATTGAGTAAACGGGAAAACAATGTCCCGACACACCACGTGACATGTTGCTCTCTCTCTCTTTCTCTCTCCCCCCCCCCCTCTCGCGCTCTCTCTTTGTGGCGCTCTCGTTTCGTCTATCTATAGGACAAAAAGGAGAGGAAAGTAATTGTGGGAGGGGCAAATGTGGAGGCACCGAGAGAGAGAGAGAGAGAGGCTCCGGCGAATAGAATAGGAAGAATCGAAAGAGGGGCGACAGTCGGCGACGAGAGGGAGGAAATGAATCGAGAACCGTAAAAAGAACGCCACGTGGAACGCGAACCGGCTATTTTTTAAGGACGGCTCACGCATATTTTTCGCTCCCTTCTCCAACTCTCAAGCGTCCCTCGTCATCACTCTGGCCGCTCGTTTACGGCCGACGAGCCAACACGACGGCGTGACCTAAACAACTCGCCCGAGCAGATGTTTCGTATTTATGGAAGTGTTTTTTCAGGCCCGTATCCGCGAATTGCTTTGCACACTTTTCGCTTTACTCTACATCTTTATTACTATTTCGTGACAAATTCGCGAAGAAGGTATATATGTCTACTACATGCATCACAAAGTCTCTGTAAATTTGCATCAATGATTTTTATCACCTTCAGGGTACAACTATAGCTGGTTTTAAGGCCATGCATCACACACCGCGAAATTCTGACGCGATTTCCCACCACGACAGTGTTGCAGAACCCGTACTTTTTGGCTATGAGCCGCTGCAAACTACCTCCAGTTGTTGCAGCAATTGTATGCTACCGAGCCACGAAAATTCACACTACGGCTAAAAGTCGAGGCCCAATAGGCGATGATTGCTGCAAGCCCTTGTGGGTATATGCACGTTCGCTATGCGGGAACTAGATTTTTCAAGATTGTCGACAATATTTTGAGCTTCGTCGGTACAATTTTTCCAGTTTTTTGTAAAAAAAAAACTCCATGTTCCAATTTCTCCGTCATTTGTTCATGAAATTAGTTTAAAGAACACTGAAAATGTAGAACGAGAAGTGTAATGAAGACATTTCACATTTTATGAGCGTGCATGCGTGCGTGTGTGTGTGTGTGTGTGTGTGTGTGTGTGCGTGTGCGCGCGCGCGCGTGTGTGCGCGCGGAAACACACATAAATGTGAAATGTCTATCACTCTCCTGTATGTGTATTAGGGGTGTGAGGGTAGCAGAATTGGTCGGGTCGGGTAATTAGACTATGATCCGATCGGGTACCCGAGTTTTTCGGGTACCCGTGATCGGGCGGGTATACTCGAACTTTATCGAGTACCCGAGTTTTTCGAGTACTCGTCTCACTTCGGGTACTCGATAAGTCGTGTTGCTGGAACAAAATTTCGTTTCATAGTATAGATAGCGCCACGGAAACGTACCAAAAACGGACGCAATAGACTCCAACTTTATGTTCTCTACCCTTCGCCGATAGGTTGGAGTTCATGAGAAATACAAATAATTTATTTCCACATCCTGAAAAAGTATGATAAATTATTACAGAAGTATAAAAACATTTGGCTGTTTGTACTTTGATATAGTGAATCGAGAAATTCGTTGGGAAGAAAAACGCTATTCTAACTCATCAGGAAATCTCCAAAGCACTGAATGAAAAGTTTTCTGCACAGCAATTAGAAAATGCAGCGAGGAGAATATTTCTACCGAAGAGAAAATTCCGATTTGCAGTGAACAGAATATTTTCCCCAAACATGGAATCTTCTTCGCAGAACAGTATGCTCTTCGAGCAGATTCCTGAACCAGGATCTCTGGACAGAACATTTTTTTGGCATCGGACAGGAACATGGGTTTGCATAGAATAAAAAATTTCCTTTGCCCCGAACAAGGAATTTCCTTCACTCCAAACAGACAATTTTCTTCGCACTGGACAGAAAAATCGGTCCGCACAGAATACAATATTGCGTTTGCCCCGAACAAGATATTTCCCTCACTCCGAACAATTTTCTTTGCCCTATACAGAAAAATTGGTCGGCACAGAAAAAAAAATTTCCTCTGCCCCAAACAAGAAATTTCTTCCACTTCAGACAAAAAAAATTCTTCTCACTAGATGGAAAAAGTGGTCCGAACAGAAAAAAAAATTGCGTTTGCGCCGAACGAGGAATTTCTTTCACACCGGACAGACAATGTTCTTTGCCCTGGACAATAAAATTGGCCCGCACAAAATAAAGAATTTCCTTTGCCCCGAACAAGAAATTTCCTTCACTCCGCACATAAAATTTTCTTCGCACTGGACAGAAATATTGGTCTGCATAGAATAAAAAATTGCGTTTGCCCCGAACAAGGAATTTCTTTCACTCCGGACAGACAATGTTCTTTGTCCTGGACAGAAAAATTGGCCCGCACAAAATAAAGCACTTCCTTTGCTCCGAACATGAAATTTCCTCCACGCTGCAAATAAATTTTTCTCCGCACTGAAGAGAAAACTTGGTCCGCATAGAATTAAATTTCCCCTCTTGCCCCTAAGAAGGATGTTTCAGCACTCTGGACAGAAACTTTTTATTTTATATATTATTATATTATATTATTATTATTTTATATTATATATTTTATATATTTTATATATTTTATATATACGTCAATAAACTGAGTGTTGCACTTATTACCATGGTTTCACAGAGCATATTATTTTCGTCATTCATGTAGGTCTGCTCGACGAGCAAAAACTTATGTGTTTCGCTTTCAAAATAACACCAATCGTAATTAAAAAACTCTTTCGCACGTCCGTCCATAATGTAGCGAGGTTATGAAGTCTCTCTATTGTCATATCAACTCACTGGACGCGTGTTGTTTGTAATACACGCATGCAAGTGAGTTGTTTTACGACGCTTTTTGTCGTTCAAGTCGCATGTACCTACACTAACTAAGTGTGTTGTTCCGGAGAAAATGGGTTGATTCGACACGTTTCATGTGTGTTACATTAAGCGTGTTCTTCGGCAACTCATTAAAAACGTGTTGTTACCAAGAATGGTATAGAGCCTATTCTTTTAACACGATAAAATAAGTAAAACACATTGTTTCAACGCAATAACGTAGTTCTGTAGTATTTGTCAAATCTTAGGAATTGGCTGAAATCTCAGTATGGTGTAGAAATGACCTTCATGGACTGATGCCCAAAAATTCAATTCGATTCACCGTTTAGTTCATGAGATAATTGCAATTGAATATGGGTAGTTTTGTTCACGTAAACTCGTAGGAGTTTGCTCGCATTTCTCGATATAGGTTCTAAAGTGATCTTAGGATTTCAAAATAAAAGCACACGTGTACGCAGTACTATTGTGGGATTGATTTTAAAAAATGACAAACTTTGACCGTTTAGTTTCGGAGATATCGACTTATGAATAGTGGTAATTTTATTCCCCACCGAACTCGGACCCAACCATCTATAACGGAATGGCCACAGTGTACGTTGCAGCCAGTCGATCGGTGCGTGGTCTGGGAACTCGAAGCGTGTTTTTTTCCCCCGAGTTCTAGTAATTCTGAGACGGTTGTGAAATCAATTTATTCTGCAAACAAATTTAATTTGTTCAATTTATGCATTCATTTATGCATGTATTTGTCTTTGTTACACCCAATACAATTTAAACTGTCGGCAAGATGTTGTGAATCCATGATCCAACGTCCTTCGACAGCGAATTTTTGTTGCTGATCGTTGAGGTTACGGTTATTTTCATCGCGTTTATCCGCATTTACTTGACACATGGCTGCCACAGGTTTCAGTCTTTTAGCAAGCGCCTTTTTTCTTGCAAACTTTCCTTTGTATCGCATATGGGTTGACGTTTTCACGCTTTTTTTTATTTATATAAAATATTTCGCGAAAGACGGATCGTAGGAAGCTCAACGCTATGACTGCAGAAAAATCGCGCCGTTGCCACGATTACAGCGCCGCTCTCTATACAAGTGTGAGACCTATGCATAGATAGGCTATGCATGAGGTGCGAATGTGGGACATATTGAGGGTACAAACTCTGTCAAAAGTTGACAACCAACAGCATCGTATAGGCATTGGATGTTACTATATGCTTCGACCGAAACTTTTGGCTCACACGTGTACCTACAGAACTACCTTAACCAGGTACTGCACACGTTGTAGGCGTGTTGTGTGGTGCTTCGACACACCGACAGCACGCTTATTTTTTACAGTGCAGTTAGTAAAACGGGGTTTAATTGACAGTTTTTGGGGCTATCTTAACAGATCGCCAAAATATGGCTTAAATGTGTGCGCATTTAAATGTGTTCAAGTTTATTATAATATTGCTAAAGTTGTTTGTAATGTTGCCCAAGTTGATTTTCATCTCAACGATAATTACAAGACTGATTAAGTGCCTATAATACTACCCTAGGTCCTTGATATTTTTATGTAATTTCTTTCCTTAATAAAGATGGCAATTTTATTGTTAAAAAAATCGTCGTTTTTTCATTTAATTTCATGTATAATGCATAAAATATTACATGTTTTTATCAATATGATGTCAAAGTAACTCTTAATCTTTGACATAAGTTGCATTTCAGTGCCTTGTCGAAGAAACCCCACACTCGAGGTTACTTTGACGCGTGAAAAAAATATATACAAAATTGTAGGGGAGAAAGTTGACTTTCTTATACATTTGATAGCCACAGGGCAAATTGTTCTGTTGCAGCAAAAAAGTTGGAATTTAGGATGTTAAAAAGAAGATACCTACAAAAAACTTCCAAAACTAGTTCAAAGTAACCCCATTTTACGGTATTCACAATTCATCCTATGGTAACTACAACCTGTGATTTTTTTGTCAAAATTTGCCGAAATGTCGACCTCCGGGCTCTTTCTGCAATAATATCGCATGCACACAATCAATTTCATTGCGATTGATTGTATCGTTTGGTTGAAATTGCGGTTAGAAACCTCGAAGCGTGTAATACGTGGCCTTAACGCCCTGACCAATTCTCATCGTAAACTCTTCGCGTCCCAATTTGCCGAAAAAGTACACGCACGTGCGTGATCGTCGTATTTCGTTTAATTTTTCGCGTCGATTGGAGACAGCTACAAGGTGCGCAAGCGACTGTCTCAAAACCACCTGAATACTATCCGTCTCAAACCACCTAATACTATCTATTTTACTCGGATATATCGCCGAAAGCCCTTCCAGTACTTGATCATTTCTCGGTCCACTCCCGGTTCTTTCCCGATTTATTCGATCTATGACTTGTCTGGTAATTATTCACTCGTTTCCCGGCCAGTTCCTGATCAATTGGCGAAAAAAGGAACGGAGGATCGCGGCCTAGCCTAAGACCTGTTATATGGCGAACCTGATCCACGCTGGAAGGGCTCGTCATGGACTGATATTATCTAGGAAAGGCAGATAAGGGGTAGTACTTTTTCCGGGCTCAAGTTTCTACATGAGTTTCTTCTCGTTTGAATCTACCCGATACGTGTCTCGAGATTTTTCAATTGACTTTGCTGTTGTTGAGTTATTTCGATGTCTCAAGATGAATGGAACACTCGGTACACACACACACACACGCGCGCGCGCGCACATAGAAACACCCACACGCACGCGCGCATGCGCACACACACACACATATACATGTTTGTGTACGTAGATTACATATTTCCATGCAAGTGACATGTAAGTTATTCGACAGATATAAACTCTCCAACACGTCAGAACTACACTCGAAACTTCGTACACGCGGGTTTCCCCAACACCCCGACACAGTAGCGTAGCGCATCAATAGCAAGATTTAAGAACTCCCCGTTTTAAATAACAAAGCGATGACTTCAGAGTCCTCTTAGCTGCGCGACTGATGATGAAGTGAGAAGAAGACGAAGAAAGAGAAAAAAAACATGAGGCGGAAAAGGTTGCAGTGCTGTAATACAGGTGTCAGCACGCACTAGCTGTTGCTTCGGTTATTCCAAAGGGGATATAATCGGCCAAGCGGCAGACGCGATCGAAGTCAAATGTTTGACAACGTGTTTACCAGTTCGCTCTCCCTCTTTTCCGCTTCTCCCTCCTTGAATACACCAATGAAAAAAAAGCCTGTCCACCAAGTACGTTTCACGTACTCTTACACTAACTCATTATTCACGCGAGCTTGCAAATCCCTCCACAGGTGTATGTATATATTCTGCCTCTATCGCTCTCTCTTCTTCTCCGTCAACAGCGGTTTGTTGTCCCAACAAGCTTGAAAGTGGCCGACACTGCAGTCGGTTCTACCGAGGTAATTGAAAGGACCGCAAGACGCGTGCCTCTTTTCAGCCAGTGTTGGGAGAATAGGCATTGACGCACTGCAGTTGCTTGTCCATAAGATCGTAGGCCCTGTGGGCAAACAATTTTTTTACTAATTACTAGTATCTTTGAACCAATGCTCTCGAGGACTGAATTGAGACAACTCTCCGTATGCTTCAATAAATCAAGTAACTCGAATTCGTCACATTATAAGTCACTGAGGAGGCTGTAAATGTTTTTTTGGATCCAATACACAACTGTAGAAACGTTGGACGTTGGATTTCTTTGCTCCTTTGACGTAACAAATCTGGGCATGGGCTCAATTTGTAACGAGTGATGGGTGTTCGTTCTGCCTACCAAGAGTGCGCGACGATAGCGAATATGAAGACGACGAGAGTGGTTTAGCTTGTGGAAAACTTCTCGGTATTGTTACCTCACCCACACGTTCCTGACGCCTCGGTAAACGCCAATGTTTCCGTCGTCGCAACTCGAAAGCCGCGTTCGCACTCGCTGATGCTCGCTCTTATATCCTTCTTTTCGCATAGCGCCGAATTCTTCTCCAACAGCCCTGGTCTCCCATCAAAGACTTGCTGGAATTACGCAACTGTGGCGGTATCGGCGGCCAGCAAAGTGGATACTCGTCCTACTCGTGTCGAGTCAACTGCTAGGTACTCCCCGGCGAGATCCGGGAGTGACTTGGACTTGTGAAGTTGGCATGTTTGGTCGGGTGGACTTTGGGTGGACTTGCCTTAATCCGACCCCCTAAGGACGGTTGGCGTACCTTCCAACTCCTTTAATCGTCATCGAAGCGGCTTTCATTGATGTATTTGTTTTTCTTGTATAACGCGAACTCGTAATGACCATATAGCTATCACATGCATATTTTCTGACAACATTTAGGCTTATTCTAAATTGTACGTAAAACGACGAAAAAAAGCTTACAGGGTATTGACTTAATGGTGTGGAGTTATCGCATGTGGAATTTACGTCTTACCTGGTGACTCAGGTACAAAGATCGTGAACCTAAAATGGAATTAAGCTCACTTGAAATAACCGTATAGTTATTCGTGAATCGCACCGGTACACTGATAAAAAAAATTATCAAAATCAATCAAATGTATTTAGTTGATTTTGTTTTATTTGAGTTGACTAAAATTTTCGTAGGAGCAATGTTTTGGAATTTTATTTGATTCTACTATTCCAGAGGTTCATTTCGAATGTATTTATTTATTTCAATCATGATCTATTATTTAACAACGTTAAATAATGCGAAATTTATATGCTTCGAATGATCGCAGTTTTTTGTATTATTTGCTCAAAGTAAAATTTTGTCGTATAGACTGAGTAAGACTATCAAGATTTTTCATTTGAATTAACTGGCCAATTCATAGACTTATAGTTAGTAGTCGTACGTTTTTTGGCCGGAGTGTGGTACAGGGCCTGAGGCTTCTCCCGCAAACCGCAAAACGCTTCGATTGTTTCTTGCGATCAATTAACTGTATTCCGAAACATGTGAGAATTATACATTTCATGATACTCATGCAAGATCAACATCCTCTCGTATAACGAGATTGCGGCAAAACAAAATAATTTTTCACCATTGCGGATTGTTCAACAACGCGAATAAATATGTATTGTATATGGGAAAATATGATTAATTTGTGGGTTGCAAATCGAAGTACGAAGAACGTTCAAACACAATTTTTATTCGTTGGAAATAACATAACTTCGAACTTAAGACGCCTCTACTCTATGCCAATAAAAATATTTTTTTATTTTCAATATATCTCTCATACGTTCAAATCAACGATGTATGTTTGTCAAATAAGTATGCCAAAATGTATATTTGAAAGAGATAGAATCGCGGGGCAACGAAAAAAAAATTATTTTGCTCGAATCGATACTAGTTAAATTAGATGAATATTTCAACTGTGTACGATTATGGAACAACACTACGGGTATATAGTTTATAGAGCGTTCCTTTTTGAGAACTGCCAGACCTATTCATTTTTGGCTTGTTTCACACATCAATTTTTCAATGTACTTACACCAAATTAGGTTACTGTGCTTATCGCCTCGCAAATGTGATGAAAATATGAGGGAAAAAAAAACATATTATGAAATATTCACTTTTCGTATAATACACAGTTGGTTGGTAATTTCATTTATCTCATGGGGGAAGATGCGGGAAATGCAATCGTAGTACAATTTAGGCAGAGTTGCCATTTAAGCAAGTCTTTTTTTTTCTAGTCGCGAACCTGGGAAATGTACAGCGCGCGGTAAACACGTAAAACAGCGGAATCCTTCCAAAACCTATACACACGATACATGTGAATATACGTATAGTTAGGTTCCCAGTATGCTCCAGCATGATGTCGCACACCGGCCGAATCCCTGATTGTTTCAATAGATCCATTAGTCTCGAGCTAGCATATGAGTGTTCACTATTTCCATGCGAAATTTTTCCTTCAGCTATTATCGGTTTCTAGGAAAGCTTCCGGTTTCCGACCAATTCGCATCTACTCACAACTGTTGCCAAAACTCCCTAAACGTTATTTTTCACCCTCGAAACGCGGCATGTGCCTACGACGGTAGTTATGCTTTGAGTACGTCTGTCCATATTCCCGAAATAGTCCCAACTCGATGGGAACGCACGCCGATGAGGCAACAGGTCCAAAAAATCGGCCTAAAACCACTGGGTCGACGATGCTCAAGAATTCTCGATATCGTCCACACGGGTGCTAGCATTGCCTAAAATAACGAGCATAAATATTTCCACTGCCGCCCTGGTACATGAATAAACAGAAAGTGACAACGGAAGAAAGCTTTCAGAGACAGTGAGCTCGGCACATAAATTCGCAATTCTACCTATTCCATAATTCTTTCATTTGGGACTTTCTGCGATCCTTTGCAATTAATATCCCGTGTGTAATGGCAACATCGTTTTCAGTGAAACGCGAAATAATCAGTGACAGTTCTGGAGAAAAAAGGACGAGAAAAAAGGACGAGAGAGAGAGAGACAGAGCGAGAAAGAGTACGCGGGCAGGCGGGCGGTCGCAGAGTCCCTATCTCGGAATGTTTTTTACAGAACCGTGCAGTGTTCGAAAGTGACTCGCTCGGTTCTATATCCGATCATATATTTTATCGGCTCTCTCTCTCTCTCTCTCTCTCTCTCTCTCTCTCTTCGCCCTTTCTCTCTTTCTCTAGGTTTCTTCTATTGTACTCTCGTCTCCGTCCATCCCCAAGTAGGAGTCAGTGTCCTTTAAGTCAGTTAGGCGCATGCGCGCAGCATGAGAACCTCAAGGAACAAGGGGTGGAAAATCAGGTTGCAAGGGCGAACATAGCTGCATACAAGCACACGCTATATATGTGGGTAGAGTGGCAGTGTGTTGGTGGGAGAGAGGATGGGGCTCGAGCGACGTCATCAGGGCTGGCAGTAGCGGGAGCAACGCCGATCAAACGGGTCGCGGCTGGAAGGGAGGGCGCGAGAGAGGGTTTACATGTTCGATTCGGGGATGCCGCGGGGAGGTAGCGGTGTGGTGAGGTTCTAATAAAACTTCGGGCGCCACGACGGCGGCGGTTCGATGCAGTACCGACCCACGCCACGTGCGCACTCCCTAACGAACGGCCGCTTCCATTCGCCCCACCACTCGATACGTCCACTACCCACACATTCCCCTCATAGGTGAGACTAGTTTCGTCTTCCCCACCACACACCAAATTCGCCGCGTTGTGCGCGTGCGAATCCGCCCCTTTCACTTGCCTTTTTTATCGTCTCTCTAACTCTCCCGTCGTTTCTGCGTATGTGAGACCGCCCCTTCCACTATATGCCCGTTGTTGGTCTGTCTCTGTCCGTCTGCCGGCCTTCCTGTCTGCCCGTCGAACCGCCTGTCTGTTTTTATCTGTCCGTCGCTGTCTCTTACTGTCCAGCTCTGTCTTCGTCTCTCTCTCTCTCTCTCTCTCTCTCTCTCTCTCTCTCTCTCTCTGTCCCTGTCTGACTCTGTCTCTGTCTGCCCTTCCCACTTCTCTTCGTGTCCCTCTTTCCCCCTATTCCCTCTGCTCCTTTCCTCCTACACCCCTTACTACTACCACTAACGCCCCGCCAATGAACCGTCTTCTTGTGAACCTACTATATATATCGCGCTGAACTATGACGTGGCATGTATCACATACACACAGAGGCAATGCCAATGTGTGTGGGGGGGCGGGGGGGGGGGGGTGTACACACACGAACCGCGCATATACCTTAGAGAATATACGTACACTCCACGATGCCAGTTCGTAATGTTATACACATATAGCAGCGTATATGCACATGTACTGCTACGTACAAACTTCAGACGTATGTACATGTCTATTGCGGGCATATTGGGCCAGCATGACATGGGAGATCGAGAGAGTTCTTTACGGTTGAATTTCAGAATGAAAGAGCGAGAGAGACCCTCTCTCTCTCTCTCTCTCCCCCTGTCGATTCTCTCTCACCTCTCGACTCCTCTCCGCGTACGTATATACCTTGTAGATTTATGTCATTACCAATGCTCGTATGTACCTTATATGATTTTGTACGTACAGTAAAGCATACTAGCCCGCGGCCTACGCATGCTGGAGTATAGCCTGAGCTTTCTGCAGCCCCTGGTTTCCTAAAACTCCAGCCAGTCGCATCATGTGTCCACTGCACAATTCTCTATTCTCTATCACTTCTCTTCGATCTGATCTCTCATTTCGCTCTTTCTCCCTTGCCTCATCTGCTTAGCCGTTTCTCGTAATCGAGCGTTTTCGAAAGTATTCGCGACTTTTTTTCTTTCTTTTCGTGTATAAAGTAACGCGATTGCAATTGCAAAGCAGAAATATGGAGTAATTTTTTCAATCGCTCGAAGACAAGCAACAATTTATAACTTTTGGTATCGTGAAGCCGAAAACATGCGTTGTTCTTTCATCGATGGAGGCATTGAAAAATGAATATCATTAGATACCAAGTATAGCAACAAATTTGGGCTTTCCGTTTATCAATCGAACGCAGCGAGAACTTAGTACCTTTGGACATCGAAAGTAAAAAATGTGGTTTTTTTCTTGTAGAAATCGAGGACGATGCGAAATTCACGTTCGTGGGAATCGAGAAGTTAAAAATATGATATCGATGGGTTTTGCTCAAATTTATCAAGGACAAAAAAAACGTACATTACAATCCACTGATTCAAGGGATTATTAAAACTTTTTAAATATTATCCAGTCTCTAGTCCAGAATCCACGCCTCGGATTCGTCTCTTGCAATACTCATGGGTTTACCCACTAAACATGTCGACAACTGATTACTCACCGGATTTTATGAAAAAGCGAAGCACTAAAAGACACTTTATTAATACTTTTTTAAGCAACTAATTACTATATTACTTTTTTAAGCAACTAACCCACGTAACAGGTACGTATGATTGTTTTTTTAAACTGTTGCCGATGCTTTATTAAATTCATTTCAATAAATCGAATTCACGAGGGCGAAAAAGTAGTATTCTGAGGTGACGAAAACTTTATGCGCCAATTCATTCCACAATAGCTGTCGTGCATAGTTTATTGATAAAATAATCAAGGGGAAGCGGACTTTCCTAATTAGAAAATGACAATTAATCTCGTAAGCACAATATTCTAATAGTTCAAGATCACAAAATTCGGAGCCCAGAGAGAATCTGGGTTGAAAACAGCTAAAATACAAGGCAAATCTTTATTCATTACCGATCACTCTGATAAAGTGCAAGAGATGAAGAAAAATCATCATACTTTTTCGAGTAACACAATTCCCTTTGCGTAAGGAACTCTATATGCTCCAATCATATTTACAATTCTAATTAGATCGTCAGGCGAGCACTTGTGTGTAGCTTTGCGAATGAAAGTTTAACAGTTTTCTTTCTCTTTTCCCTCGATTATTTCAATAAGCCATATACGACAGCTATCGTGGACAAAAAAAATTAGCACACCAAGTTTTTGTCACCTCAGAGCACTGCTTCTTGACTCCTGTGATTTTACTTTTATCGACATTAAATTTGTAAAAGCTTATGAGAGGTTTCATAAAAAATAACGATAATTAACAGTTTTTTTCGATAATCGGCGCAAGTTCATTATTTGAAAAAAAAACTCATTTACACAAGGCTTATGCGTTATCCTTCTCTCAATAGTGATTGATGATAATAGACTTTATACCCTCAATCTCAAACTATGCTCATTTTCACTTTTGAAATTTCTCCGGCTCTCCAATTCGCATTGTTTTTCATTGTAACTTGTTTTGAAGCGGTTCGATCGTTTTAAAATTCATGTCCGGGAAAACTTTTTTGCCGCTGAACTGATCCACAGCATAAAATTACGCATTCCTCTGTTTGCCCCTTTTTCCGCGACGCCAGCATAAATAGTTGACGAATCTGCGTAAGCTTGCGGCCCAAAAAACAGTTCGATTTTCAATATTTGTTTGTACTGAGCGTATTGGGATGACGAGGTCGGGATTTTACCCACAATTAATACATAGTCTTGCGAAGTTGGAGTTTTGTTTTCATTGAAAAATATTGATAAACGGTAAAGTCATTATTATTGAAACAAAGTGCCGCCATCGCTGCATGGCCAACGAGTATAGGCGATTCTGGCAACTTTAGGGTCAACTGAAATAAAAAAAATGTACTTTTAGTATCATAAAAAACTTTCATACGACCAGACACTTTTTTGATATTTTGGAAATTACGATAATGGCAAGCGGTAGAAAAAAGCCTCCGATTTTCGACGAAAAAAACCAACTATAATAATCTGTTTTTAACAAATAGATAATCACACACACACACACACACACACACACACACGCGCGCGCGCGCGCGCGCACACGCACACGCACACGCACACACATATAAAGCATCCGGTCATACGATAGAAAATGTTATAAACTATGCTCTGTCCGAGTCCGATGTTAATCGAACGAACAGATTTTGAAATACGACTTACAGCATTTCATATCCAAAAAATCGAGCTTTTGAAATGTTGAGCTTATGCAGACCCCTAATTGTATAGAATCGATAAAATTACGTCCTGTTTCCACCTGTAAAAAATGTCGCGTAAAAAATGTCAATGTGGCCGTGACAATAAGTTCGAACTCGATGACATTTTTCGATCTACGTTTAGGCAAATGCGTGTCCTGAAATACTCGGTTTCTTCTTGTGTTGTTCCCCTCCTCCGATTTCCTTCAAACTCGACTCAGAAATTCCCAAGTTATATTTCCATCTTCGCTCTAGAGGTATATACATAGGGATGCGCGCTGCTAACGTGTGTGCGTCACATCCTTCCAAACCAGTTTCACACGGATGAGAACGGATACACTCCTTGTTGCTCCGCGAGAACCGACGATTTCTCTTCTTTCTTCGTACTCGTTTTTTACACTTCTCTCTCTCTCTCTCTCTCTCTCTCTCTCTCTCTCTCTCCCTCTCCCCCTTGCCCCTCTATCCTTGCCACCTTTTGGTCCGAATCTCCCTCCCCCTTGACCGCCCACGGGCAACGTGCTTTTGTCGTCACGATCCTACCCGAAAGCACGAAAAAAATGTATAAAAATACTATAAAAAAGAAACAGCTAACGAAGTTGGAAGAGACATGGATAAAATGCTTAAAAATGTTATGTGCAGTTCGGCATTAATTCAGCCGCGTTTCGAATTTACAAAAGCCTCGGACCACACTCTGAGGTATCGCACAGCACCTGGAAATAGTAGTGATTTGTGTTTGGTACACTGATTAAAACGATTTATCGAAATCAACTGAATGCGTTGCTTTGATCCTTTATCATTTGCTCTAACTAAAACTTTCGTCAAATCACTGTTTTTTTTATTTGATTCTACTATGCTAGAGATTTATTTCAAATATATTTATTTATTTAAATCAACATCTATTTAACACCGTTGAGTTATAAAAAATGTATATCCTTCTACTAATGTTGATATTTGGTATTATCTACAGGGAAAAATATTTAGTCGTGTAAACGAAATAGGTCTGTGTAGATTTTTTAATAAAAATCCACTAACATATCAATAGACGTAGTAGTACACTCTGTGGCGAGAGTGTGACGCAGGGCTCGAAGCTTCTCCCGCAAGCCAATCGTACTCTGAGCGAAGATATAACAGAGTCGGCGAAATGTATCGATGAACCACGATTTTTTATGGTATTGAAGTTGGCATCGTTGAAATGCAACGTAAATAAATTTTTTTCACATTGCCGCATTTTTTTCAGTATATTTAGGCTGAACCGTTTTTGACTGAAACGCTTTTGAGCATTCTTATTTAAAATCAATAGCCAAAACGAGGGGCAAAAAAGATTCTTGATGATAAAAATAAGGAAATGAAAAAAATCAAGAATTTTCGTTGTGTTTCAACGATGCAAACTGCAATACGATGAATCTCGTGATACGCATGCGGAAGGGAGGAATATCCTCTCGTAGAACTATCAGACTAGAAACTTGATTTTTCAAGTTTCTTGAAAAATCAAGTTTCTAGTGGGTCCTGGGGGGGGGGGGGGGGAATCAAGTTTCTAGTGGTCCTAGGGAGGGGGGTAAGGTTTGCGTTACGTCACGATTTTAAAACTGCCAGAAATAGCAAAACTCCTGCATGTTGAAGTTTTTAGTTTAAACCTCGAGTGCAATTTTACCGTGGACAGCTCACAGCTTTTTATACGCAATGTCAATTAAGGGGGAAAATCACTGTACCAGAACTTGCACAATAGCTTTCCCACATCGCCCAAGCTAAATTTGAAGCACATTTTGTAAAATAATTCTTGAAAGTACATGTATTGAAAAATATGTTGGCAACATTTTTATTCACAAGTCCGAAAATTGACGGAGTTATAGTCACTTTAGTGAGAACAGGCAGCGCAACCGGTTAGTGGCCTCAGTCCCTACAGGTGTGGCATCATTTACAATAGATAAAGTACAGGCTCTTATTATTTTGTGAACTATCATGAAAATGAAGAACCGTCGTATCGCCCGCGACTAGATACTTCAATGTAAGTATCAATATTCTAGAAAAAATCGTAACTTTATATCAAGAAACACGGAACGAAAACTTTGAACGCGTTTTTCTCGAAACTATTTTTTTCGACCTTGTCCGAGCGAATACTAAAAAAACTTATCAACCGATTTTCAATTTAAAAAAAAAACATTTTTGTAATCGCAGTGAGGCAGGCTGTACGTATCCGCGTTTTCAACATTTGATAATTACTATTTTTAAAGACTGCTTGAATACAAAAAAGGGCCTTGACATTAGAGAAAAATGTTCAAACTGTCGGCATTATGTAAAAAAAAACAAAATAAAAAAACGACTACGCATAGAGATAGCTACAGTTGTATAGACATTGATAAATTATTGACTTTTAATTTACAGATAACCTTTCATGAAAATATCGATGGGATAATGAAGAGAATTTTTTTTTTCGTCGTCAAAGCGAGGCATGTATCTCGGTTAATTTTCAAGATTTTGTCATAAAAATTGGTATAAAACTAGATGAGTATATACTTCATAAAATCAGTATAAACCCGATCCATTCATAATAATTGCGATTTTTTCATAGTCATAACTAATTAGTTATGTCTATGAAAAAAATCGCAATTATTGACGACAAAGCACCCGTTACGTAACGGAATAGGGGGGGGGGGGTTCTGGCCAAGCGTTACGGTCCCGTGGGGGTAGGGGGGGTCAAAAATTGGGAAATTTTGCGTAACGTAATTTATGGACAGCCCCTAATGTGGCAGACGGTTCAGCGTCGCCTACAAAGGGGTGTTTCGTCAATCGTAATACGGCGTTTCTGAACAGCGGCCGCGCGAATACTACGTTGTTCGCCGAGTATCGTCCCTGCGTAATCGCTCCGTACTGATAAATTCGTCAAATTAAGGTACTCGTGCATGTGTGGCATGCCAACTTTTGGACTAAGCAATTTTACGGATCTGTCATTGAAGAGCGGCGATCGAAACAACGCAGTGAGAACTAGGGAGAAGCAAGAGATGCACGAGAGACGAAGAGTGTCGGTGCATGGAGGTTGAAATAATATCGGAGGCACGTACTATTTTACTGTCAATGATGACACGAACCGAAGAAAGTACCTTCTGTTTAAAATAATTATCGTCCGGGATCTGCTTGAGCTAAAAATTGCAGGAATACAATCTTTTTATTGCATCCTTCCATAACCGGGAGTCTTATTTTCAATTTGCAACAAAGATTTTGTGATAATTCAAAAAATTTGCCGAGTTATGACTATTATTGTTAAAGGTTAGAGCTCCTGCGCTAAGGTTAGAGAACCCACTGCGCTAATTTAAAAAAAAATATATCGAAAAAAATAACTTTTGTAATTGTATTTTTTGTAGCAAAAAACAAAAAAAAATCACAAAGATATTTAACAAACCTCTAAATTCATCAAAAGAATGTACACGAAAAATATAGACTTCACTGTTTTTTAATCGAAACTATGTTTTATGAAACGGTGTAAATCGTAGCTCAAAATCTACTCGTTCGATTCACTACACATTCGGACAGAGCGTAGACTATGACATTTTCTACCGTATGACTGGATGGCTTTTGGATATTATTATCCATTTGTTAATAACAAACGATTGAAGTTATTTTTTTAAGTAAATAATCGACCTTTTTTCAACATCTTGCTATTGTAGTCATTTTCAAAATGTTAAAAAACTATTCTGTCGTGCGAAAATCTTATGATTATACGAAAAGTAAATGTTTTTCAGTCCACATACCCTAGTCGCCAGAACCATCTACAAAGCTGGGCCATGCAGCACTGCCGGTACTTTGTTTAAATAACGACAACTTCATTTTTTTCCGAAAAAAAACTCATACTTGACAAGCCCATGTATCAATTGTGTGTAAAATCTTGACCGCGTCATGCCCATACTCTCATCACAAAAAAATATTTGAAACCGACCTGTTTTTTGGGCCCAACCCGTTGGAAAAATGATTTTTTTTTTTTTTTTTTTTTTTTTTTTTCATATTTGATTTCGACCTTTTTTTGGGCAGACCCGTTGAACAGTTAAAAGTAGCTTACGCCTGCGATTCTGTTGCCAAATATTGTTCCAAGAATTTTTCCAATCGAGCTGATAGTTGTTTAGTCCTCTTTCCTTGATACAAACCGCGATAATATTGTCAGGCCACTCACACGGGGAAGCCTCATTGATACAATAAATTTACGTGATTCTTTTTATCAAAGTGGTTCTCGATTGTAGTAAAAATGGACGCAGGAAAGAAGCGCATGTACGACTGCCTCGTCTACTTTTCTACGTTCTACGCCTCCGCGTGATGTTAGTCGACGCTATACACGTGCAGACGATACGTTATCTATCGCGCGGAAAAAATGCATTGCTTGCCGCCCGAGAGGACGAGGCGAACGCGGGAGTAAGGACGTCACGATATTCGCACACATCCAAAACCTAAGTCAAATGCCGTCTATCGGTTCCTTAAACAGGGTGTCTACTGACCTGGAAAGTCATGAAAAATCTTAAATGTCATGAAATTACACTCGACCCTGAAAAAGTCATGAAATGTCATGAAAAATTACCAGTCTACCTGAATTATTATACCCAACCAAATTATCGTTGAGTCTATATTCAATATGAACTAACATTGTGGTACTTGTCGATAGCGAAGCGAATATCGAATCGATAGAAAATAAAATAGAAGAAAGTAAATGAAAATGATGCGTTATCTCAACATATATTAGTTTTTCTTTGTTATTCGTGTAAAGCGACTGGATGATATTACTCAAAGTTCCTAAATGTATGTAATATTTTTCGAGATGTTCCCAAAATATATTTCTTTACAGCAATCTTGAAATTATGTTTGTCTCAAATTTTTTACTACATATGGAATTGTACAGTTTGGTGACTTTTCGTTTATTCCGTATACTTTTTATTGGCATACAACACACATCTGTTTGAAAGAGCAAAATAAAAATATAGAAATTTCGAAAATCGGTCGCACTGTAGAATCATTAAGTATACTTCTATGCCAGAAAGTCATACTAAAAGTCATGAAAAAATCCCCATTCCTTGCCTTAAAAATCCTTCAATGTCATGCAATTTTAGTTCTGGTCAAAATTAGACACCCTGTTAAAGAAAACTTATGATGTTTGGTAAAAAAAAAATCGCTGCAAAAACCTTGCAAGTCTCTAAAGCTTGCGCTATTTTGGAGCCTGGTGTGCAGGCGACATCCCAACGATAACTATAAAACCATATCGATACATGTTACACGCGTGTATGAAGATATATACAAATATACGTATCGATGTCATTGACAAGGCATGGTATGGTAACGCACCTCCTAGGCACGGTGTCGTTGTTTCGAACACGCCTTTTTACGCTCGTACGATTGCGTAAACCGGTAAAACACGTCACTTGGCATGATAATCTCATTGACCAGACATTGTTTAATATTTATCATTATCCTAGAACTTTTACTAAGTCGAAATTTGCATCGTTGAAGTGCAACGAAAATTCTTTTTTTATTTCCTTATTTTCAGTACAATTTTGAAAATGTTTATTTCATTTATCTAGGCTTCATTTAAGTCAAATAATTTGTTCCAAAGCCTCACGGCCTACTACAATGCTATTTGTTTAAAGTATATAGATTTTTTCAAGCATTTCGCGATGCTTCAATCGATGCGTACTTGACGAAAATTCATTGTTGATTTTAACGTATGACAGACACATTTAAATAAAATATATCCTCATTCGTATAAAGGCAATCTTGCTTAAATTCTGCTGGTGTTTTGATTCACAGGCAGAACATTTACTATACTTTTTTATGTACCGGGTGTCTTAAAATGACCTGACCTTTAAATATATTAATGAAACGTATTATTTGTTTGGAAAGTACGAATATTTTTATTTTAAGGGGTCTTCTCACTTTGGACGCTAAAAAGGCTATTCTCGTAATTTTTTTTCATAGGTTCGTATTATACAGATCGATATAAAAGTTGTTACACTTAATAAATACCCATTAGAAATAAATTTTAAAAATTTCTTGATTTATTTAAGTCACTATTTATAGACGAAAATGGTAGTTAAAAATGTCCTAAAAAATTGTACTTATGGGCTGTTGATGAAATCTCGGAGATGGATCATCCGAAACAAAATATCCAAACGGTTTTAGATTCAGTATGTTAATGGTTATAGCGTATATCATACGATTTTTGATATATGCAAAAATAACAAAATGGCGGACATTTATCGAAAAAACAACAAAAAAAACTTGTTTTTCACCGTTTTTGGCAAAAAAGTAGTAAATATCAAAATTTACTAAAAATCCTTGATATGCGCTATAGCTATAGTTGTAAAGAATATGTGGTTGAAATTTCATAAGGATCGGTTCAGTAGTTTCGAATATTTTATCAACAAGCAGTCAAAAAACGTTGATTCGAGAAAAACGCGTTTAAAATTTGTTTGGGTTACATAAGCACGTTTTTAAAAAAATTATGTATTTCGAAAGTGGGTTTATTAAGTGTAACAACTTTTATATCAATAACTATAATATAAAGCTATCAAGAAAATTCATGAAAATAGCCTTTTTTAGCGTCTAAAGTGACACGACCACTTAATATGAGGTACAAACATGGATGTTATGTGTGGAATACAATATCCGATAAATGACCGCCTCGTGCCTTTTTGCGAACTTGTACTCTTTTTACGAAATGTTGAATAACAATTTGGCATAATTGCGGACTAATTTAATTAACCGTGCGTCCAATTGCTTGCTTGAGCTCCGGAATGCTCTGTGGATCATGGGCATACACTTTTCCTTTCAGAAAACCCCAAAGAAAGAAGTCCAATGGCGTCAAATCGCACGATCTTAATGGCCAATTCAGATCGCCGCGGCGCGAGATTAACACGACCATGTAACTTCATCTGTAATAACTGCATTGTTTCACCCGCAGTGTGGCAGGTTGTACCATCTTGTTGAAAGAATATGTCTTCCAAGTCCATACCGTTTATGCCGTTTATCGGACATTGTGTTCCACATATAACCTTCATGTTTGTACCTTATATTAACTATAAAAATATTCGAACGTTTCGAATAAATAATACCTTTTATTAATAAATAAAAAGGTCAGGTCATTTTGAGACACCCTTTACAATACAGATTTAACCTTGATCTTGGTAATCCTCAATAGCGAAATTTCTTAAAAGTATTTTTATGTATATTAATATTACCACTATTTCGGTATGTACGAGAGAATGTTTTTCTTGCATGGGTATCACGAGATGCATAATTCCCACGTCTTCGGTTATACACTTGGTCGACCAATTCATGTTGTTGAGGTTTGCATCGTTGAAAAACAACGACTATTCTTCTTCTTTTTTTTCGATTTCTCATTTTCGTTATCGAAAAATTTGTATCGCTATTTTTGACTATAGCTTATAAATAAACATCCCCAAAAATGTTTCAGTGATTTTCGTAGCCTAAATGAACGGAATAAAAATACGGGAATTCGAAAAAAATATTTTCGTTGCATTCGAACGATGCTAACTTCATTAGCATAAAAATTCGTGGTGCGCAATACCTTTTGCGGACTCGGTTATATGCTCGCTCGGAGTACAAATAACTTGCAGGAGAAGCCGCGAGCCCTGCGCCACACTCTGGCCACATAGTGTACTACTACGTCTATGAATTTTCTACTGAATCCAAATAAAAAATCGAAATAGACCCATTTGGTCTATACGACTAGATATTTTTTCGCGCGATCATTACCAAATACCAAAATTATTAGAAGCATTTGTATTTTATATTACTGAATGGTGTTGGAGAAATCTGGATTCAAATAAATAAATATATTCAAAATAGATCTCGGGAATAGGAGAATGAAAAAAAAAACATTGAGAGTATGAAACTTTCAGTTAATTCCAATGAAATGCATTCAGCTGATTTTAATAAATCTTTTCTATGAGTGTGTATTCAAAATATTATCTAGCCAGTTTATGCTATTGATCCCAAAATAAGGATTCTGAAAAACGTATTAGTGATTTTCGTAGCCCAAGTTGGCCACCAAAATATATTGGCAATACCAAAAAATCAATTTCCCGTGCGCTCCAGAGATGCAAACTTAAATATCATGAATTTTTGCTATTATTTTCCGCTCTAACGTGTAATATGCCTTGTCGAGAAAACGTCGTCTGTGAAGTTTTTATCGAATTGATCCTTGCGTAAATCTCATCGTAAAATAAAACAAGTATTTTGCAAAAAAAGATAAAAATATATATATTTCTCGTACTTTTTTAGCAAGCTTGAAATTTTTCCGTCGTCCATCGTCTCCCTCATTTCGTCCTTCGTTCTTGTCTCTTTTCATTTTCCGCACGGTCTCTCTCATTTCTCTCCGCGCTTACTCTACCCCCGTCGTCTCATTCTCCCATTTCTCCCGACATTCTCCTTTTTCTCGCTCAAAAATCCCACGATCCCCTATCCCCGACCTCGCTCGTTTCTCCATTACTGCTCTGAGCTCTTTCTCTTCACCCCCTCCTCCACGAGGCTGGATGAGAAGAGGTACGTTTTTCAGACCCTTTCCTCGCATCTTCCCCGCCCATTCCCTGCCACTGCCACGATGCTGAAACTAAATCTCTCTCTCTCTCTCTCTCTCTCTCTCTCTCTCTCTCTCTCTCTCTCTCTCTCTCTCTCTCTCTCTCTCTCTCTCTCTCTCTCTCTCTCTCTCTGGCCCCCTCGCAACCAACCATCCCTTAGCGCCAACGGAAAATCTATACGCTGAGAAGCGCGAGAGGAGGAAGAGGGTGAGCCAAAGAGAGAGAGAGAGAGAGAGAGAGAGAGAGAGAGAGAGAGAGAGAGAGAGAGAGAGTGAGTGAGCAAGCGAGCGAGCGAGGAGAGAGGGCGGCAGAGCAGGAGAGCGAACTCTACTCGTGGCAGGCGCGGTGCCGCTCGAGTCACCGACTACGCTGCTGCGGCAATTTCTCCGCAGCGTATTCACCAAATAGGTGAATTTTTGTTTTAAATTCTTATTTTCAGCCACATTTAGCATTTCGTCTTCTTTCTAATTATAATGTGACCACGAAATTTCGTTTTTCTCGTGACGGCAATAACCGGCGTTAATAAACTTATCCCGGGTAGGTATTTCAAAATTTGATGTTTTTTTTCTACATTTATTTCGCGCACTAATGAATCTTACCGACGTTTGCCCCGGCACAAGAGGAACAACTCAGGGGAGTGAATTTGAAAAATATGAAGGGCATTATTTCGCAACTTGACAAGATATCTCCTATAATCGATAGAATGTTCGTTAACTCTAAACAAGAGTTGCAAAGACTCTTGTGTTGCTCCAAGAGTATGTATAAGATTGTCACGCCCTGTAGAATTCACCGACTAAGAGCCTGGCGATTTCCACGAATACGATTAATCTCTTGGAAATTCCAAAAATTTCAGTTATCTCGCGCTCGTACGTCACGTTGTACAGTTTTGACTTTGTCTCAAGCTGAAACGCGCCTGGACCTACGTAAGGCCTTGCAATAACGCCAATGGGCGTCAGAATCTCAGCAGTTTACTCGAACTTTTTTCTCTGCCACTATTGCGACAAACTTGTCAAAGAACTTTAAATTTTAGCGTTATCGGTGTGTTGTGAATCAGCGTGTATATTCGTTGACGCGGCAGCATGGTCTGGATGATCGTTGGGGTGCGGAGGGCGGGGGCGGGGGGGGGGGGGGGTCGATGTGGCGGTGGATACAGAGCATTCTGCACCCATCGGCACTAGATTGAGAGGGAGCGAGAGGGCGAGAAATCGAGCGAGGGAGGAAGGGAAAAGGCAATAGCTATTGGCCGTAACGAATGTACGGGACGAGGAGAGCGAATATTATACGCGCTCGTGGGGCGTTGCCATGGCAACCCCTACCACGTCCTCGGCCCCACTCCATTTGCTCGGCAGCCGACACGGGCTCGAGAGAGCGAGCAGCAACGGCCAACTTATCGAGCAGAGAGCGAGATAAAAAAAGGGAGAGCGGGCGAGCAACGACTGACTTGTCGAGCGAACGGGAGAGATAGAGAGACAGAAATAAAGAAAGATGAGAGAATGAGGGAAATAGGGATAAGTACTGTAGTGGGACTGCCGAGGAACGAACGTGGTCGTAGAGTGGGAGGAATGGTTGGACGTTATAATGAGAGAAGGAGACAGCGTAGCGTCTGTGTGTGGGTGCGAGCCTCTGTCAAAATCCGGCGAGTGGGGCCGTTGCGCAGCGGAGGGGAAAAGAGCGAGGTAGAGCGAGAAACGAGAGAGGAGCCGGAGAACCATTCCGTGTATACGACGAGTGTGCGCTGTGCGACGGCGAGAGAAAGAGAATGACGCATCGACATAGAATGTCCATGAGCGAGGGAGAGCAAGAGAACTCACAGTGCCAGTGCAATCAACCCGTTGCACGTCCGCGAGGGTTGAGCTACCCTGAAAAGACTGCGCGTGGATGTGTGCGCGTGCGCGACTGCTACGCGTACGCCGCCCGCGCGCGCACACACACTGTTACGGACCACTCCGGATCGTAGAGAAAACGAGCTTGCCTCGTGTACGAGGTCGCTCGGGCTGTGGTGAGAGCGCGCAAGGGCGTATATCTATCGGCATCGAGAGGAAGGGAAAAAGCGACGAGAATGAAAGGGGGAGAAAAAAACGGCTGAGATCTTGCAGAATTACAAAAGATTAGACGCCGGGCTCGCTGGTAACGAGACGATATCGGTAAAACAGTCTTATCCCCCCCCCCCCGCCGCATCATCATCTGGCGACTCGACGCACGGAAACATGCAGGGAAAGCTCGGTTGGTAAAGCAGCACGCGTATGCTTTTTTTTGTTTGATTGCGAAACAAACGCGAGCAATTCCATTTGTTGCAAAGACGTAGAGAGAACACAACGATGACCTCCACGTATTTCGTCAGTCGATATCTTCCGAGAGCACACGGAAACGCTTGGATCAAGCATCGGCTTTTTTTTCGTTTGTTTTGTTTTTAAGTACGGGCAAACTGTGGAAAATTTACCGAAGGCGTCATTCAGCGCGACACTAATTGCACAAACCATTTTGGATTGGCTTTATTTATTGTTCGCGGAGTGCTAGTAATGGATCAGCGTTGATTCTCTTCGAGCTTGCAAATTATGAAGAAAAACGATAAACCTAATTCTAAACGATAAGGCTAATTCTCTCTGGAGAATTGCCATCCGAGCTGAATCTGAACATTCGTGAACTTACGTGAAGCTCTTGCGCGAAAAGTAACGCTCTCTCTCTCTCTCTCTCTCTCTCTCTCTCTCTCTCTCTCTCCCTCTCTCTCTCTCTCTCTCTCTCTCTCTCTCTCTCTCTCCCTCTCTCTCTCTCTCTCTCTCTGCTAAAGACTTGATTCGGAAACTTTTATGTACAATGCGATCGAACTTACACGGCATGCGAATGAAAATCCTGAAAATGGAAACTCAACGAAACAAAAATTTTTACTTTGCAACGTTTTTAATTCTTTGATTTACTGTTTTTTTTTCGGAAATAATACATTCGTATAAAAAATAGACACGGCATTTATTTCAACAGGTCAAATGTTTTTGGGCAGCTTCAGGCTACGAACATTACGCGGATTTTTTTAAAATAGAATTCTTACCCGAGATTTAAAACTGAAACTGGAAAAATTATGTCGAACGATGAAAAAATTAATCGTTGAAGAAATAAAAAAAATTAAACAAAGAAATTAGATTAATTTTAAAAAGTATAGAAATTTTTTTTTAACTATAAAAATCAATCCCGGCAAAAATTAACTAAAGAAAAGACGAATCATTGAAGAAAAAAAAGGATTTCCGCTAAGTTTCAATGACGCAAACTTCGATACCATAAGTGTTAATAATTTTGTACCGCATAATTGTATAATTTGGAGTGAAAAATTAACATTTTTGCTTAGTTATCGCAAATAGCTCGAAGACTGCAGTTAGTCGTGGCCGTATGTTTTATAAAAATCTACGCCTATAATTTAAGGCTTTCCGGCTGCCTCTTCATCTCGTTCAGTCGTTCAGAACAGTGTACTCGCGTATTCCCGTTGTCGTCGTTGTCGCTGTCGTCGTCGTTGTCGTCGTTGTCGTCGTCGTCTTTGTCGTCGTTGTCGTCGTTGTCGCTGTCGTTGTCGCTGTCGTTGTCGCTGTCGTTGTCGCTGTCGCTGTCGCTGTCGCTGTCGTTGTCGCTGTCGTTGTCGCTGTCGTTGTCGCTGTCGTTGTCGCTGTCGTTGTCGCTGTCGTTGTCGCTGTCGTTGTCGCTGTCGTTGTCGTCGTCGTCGTCGTCGTCGTCGTCTCGGCGTCTCCCCGCTACACAGCGCAATTTCTCTATACTCCTGGAACCAGTTTTCCTTCACACGAACTATGGTTTGCCCAAGAGAAGCGAAGAACACACCCGTGCGTGTGTCCGTGTGGATTTACGCGTGTGCGCTGGTGATACCTTCTCTCGATTCTCTCGCTTCCGCTCGCTTCGTGCCAGCTGAGAGATTGTACGTCTCCCACACAAACACGGGCGCATGCGCGTGCACGTAGCGCCCCCTCTACGACCTCCACACATATATTTATATAAGCGTGCTTGTGTGTGTGCGTGCATAAAGAAGCAAAGAAAAAGTATCGTTGGCATCGTATACCGTTCTGGCGCATACAACGGACCCGGAGCGCTGTCAGCCCACGAAAGAAGCACGTACACACATACACACACCCATAAACATTACACACACACACACACACACACACACACACACACACACACACACACAGGCGCGCGCGTAAATTAAAGTAGAAAGTTGCGCCAGACTCTAGCGACACTAAAGAAGCATGGTGCGCCGCGCGAGGCTAGAATCCTTTCGAATTGTAACCGCTCGCGTCTACGTATGAGTACATGCAGGCGCGTATGTTTGTATTTCTTTGTATGTAAAAATAATATATCCGAATTATAATTTTTTCGTTAGGAATTAAAGTCCAGTAAAAGCTGTACCCATGAGATGATATTTTCAGAGATTTCACGTAGATGAATGATATTTAGAAGGAAAGAAAATCGTCAAGCTCTGCAGCATAGAGCCTAAAGTTTTCCGTAACGAAAAACTTAACCGTCTATAAAAAAATTGTTCGAAAATTGGTGAGGTCGTGTTAACCTTGTACGGTTATAACCACCGATAAAACAGTTTCGCGAATGCAGCCGAATCTAGTACTTAGACTTTGCAACGCTCTATTGTCCGTAGGATACGTATAGCCCACGATGCAATTTGTCTCTAGCTTTGAAAGAAGAGAATTTGCATTGTTGCCGCTAATCGCCAATGCTACTATGGAAAAGGAATTTTAATTATTATTTCTCTACAGGCCCGTCCACGCGACTAGACGTACAAAGTCCGATTTTTCCCTTGCCAGCGGTCGATAATGGGGGATCGATAGTTAGTGGTATATGGGCACGAATTAGAGATGTCGGGGGACAAGAAGGCAGACGCGTAATCCTGCGGTGTAGGCCACAGAGTGGTGACGCAACCCCATTTCTCTCGAGATTGGGCTCGCGAGGACGAGCGCTCCAGTAGAAAGTCTGCCGAAGCAATAGGGACGCCGCGGCCGCGGCCGCCGCCGTTGCCACCGTAGCGTTGTAGTACAGTATCGAGTTGAGAGCGCCAGGCGGACGAGCAAGTCAGGCGAAAAGCCAGGCATACGGAGAACCGAGAACAACGTCGTGGTCGCTGCCGAGAGCGTGGGTATCCGCACGGAACTGTGACTCTTTCTCTCTCTCGCCCCCTCCCTCCCTCCCACCCGCCTTATCTCTCTCTCTGTTCTCGCATGCTTCCTCCATCTCCGTCTATCTTTTTCTGAAAAGCATCGAGGCTACCTTGTCACATTTCGATGACTCTCGTTCTCCTTCCCTCTCTCTCTCTCTCCCTCTCTCTCTCTCTCTCTCTCTCTCTCCCTCTCTCTCTCTCTCTCTCTCTCTCTCTCTCTCTCTCTCTCTCTGGCGCTTTCCCCTCCTCCTCCTACGAAGCTCCCGACTCGCGGCGGTCTATACGAGTTTCTCTCCATCGTATGCGCTATTCCTTCGCGATCGCGCTCCGATCCAGCGGCAGTCGCCCATTCGCGCGGCTCCATGTTACGATTATGATCCGAGATACACACGTGACAATTCACATGGCAATTATTTTCTTCATTATGGTAACTGGGGCCCATAGCTTACATTTTTATCGATAATTTCGATGTACCCTGCTGATCCGGTTGGGGTATTCGGCATCAATATTTCATTGCTTTGAGTAGAAAATTGCACTTCTGATAACAACATTCAAATAAATCGGATTCAACGCGCAGAGCCGATTTTTCGAGCAGACATTATTAATGCCTACTTTTTTCCGATAACAGTGCTCGAAATCTTCATAACACTACTATTTTCCTATCTATATTCATGTAATTGCAAAATAGAAATAAAACTTAATAAGAGAACGGCCAAGGGGGCCGTTCTCTTCCATAAGAAACCACGACGCTGGATCTACCAACTTTAGATTTCATTGTGCATTAACTGTAGCATGTGAAAACAGATTGAGCAGCGATCTGAGAATCAAGTACATGCTCATACTACTTCAGGGACAATTCGTTCTCAAGTTGATCGTGTGTCAATCGTGTGTCGTTCTCAAGTTGAATTTCAATACCTCAATTACGATTTCTTCGGACCACAATGTGACTTTGACGTTAGTGCTCGGCGTTAGTCGGAGAATAGCAGAAATGCGAGGCGTTATGCTTCAGCCGCCATCTTGGAATTCAGTCTGCTAAATGTTGGTTGATACTACGCCAAAAACGGCCGTAATCATTTTTTGCAGAAGAGACAATTAACTATTCTTTCACATATTGGCATATTTTCTGTGGGATTAATAATTTTCGAGGTTCAGCCCGGAACCATTTCGAAAGTTATTTTTTAAAGATGTAGAACACGAATAATGGAAAAACTTAACACCTCAATTGAGATTCCTTCGTCACACAATTCGACTTCATCGTGTTAGTGCCGGAAGAATAGTCGAAAAACGAGGCGTTGTGCTTCAGCCGCCATCTTGGAATTCAGTATTTGCTCAGTATTGGTTAACCCTAAGACAACAATGGCGCGAATCGTCTTTGTACAGAATAAAATTACCCATCATTTGCATATAAACATTTTTTCCGTTGGGTTCTTATTTATCGACTACGGTCCGTAGAAGTTTTCTGAATACGATTTTTCGATACTGTCCTCAACGATTTACTACAAACTAAAAATAGTTTTTTTATCAATCTTGTGGAGTTCAAAGTTCTCTATTAATTTTTTTTATTTGACTTTTTCGTAGAATTAACAGTTTCGGATCCATAGTGCAGTAAACTTCACCATATAGGTCAAAAGCCAGATATTTTGCTGTAAAATCCTTTTTATACGATGTTTCTTTTGACAATTGACTTTCTGACAAATTTCCTTTTGAAATTTGTCAGAAATGTACCCCGAGTGTAAAACCGAATCGTCGTGGCGAGTTAGAGGCGTGCTTGAGCGGCTATCTTGGAATTCAGTTTTTTTAAGCTTAATATCGCGTAAGCGGTTAATCTCATGGCAAAAATAATCATCAGCACTTTTCTAGAGAATAAAATTACCTACAATTTACCTATCAGAATTTATTTGTAGCGTTAATATTTCCAGCCTTCAAGTGTGCGAAAGCTTTCTACAAACTGTTTTTGGCAAATATCTCTTAAACAGTTGATCGTACCCTCTACGTTGTTTTTGTCAGTTTTGTATAGCATAGATTTCTTGACAAATTCCATATTTTACTCCGTCATAGGATCAATAGTGTACGATGTACCCTACGATCATAGTTCGAAGCCTTTCAGAGACTTTCAATCCTACCACGTAAAATATCAAATTATAATAAGAATTGAGCAAGAAATGTTTGACTCTGGAAAAATTGTTATGGATATTTTCGTCGCAGGAGTAACCCTTCCGAAGATATTTAGCAAAAAGAGAATTCCGAAATGGCAGCTTCAGTCCCACCTGCCCCCGCATCGCCAACTTCGTTTCACACTCAGAGTACAGTTCCTGAACAAGTTCCAGAAGGAACGTCGGATGCAAAAGTGTCTTCGGCTCTTGTCCTGCGCGACAAAGTTTGCTGCCTTGTAGATCCTTAAATATTAATCTGGCAAAAAAGGTCAAGTGCATTATTTATAGACAATTTTGTGCTCTACAAGATTGATAATAATTATTTTCAAGGTCGGCCAAGCTGTTGAAGAGATATGTTGAAAAATATTTTTGAAAAACCATTAGAATAAGACTTCGTTGCGCTGTAATTCGACAAACATTAGAATACAAATATGGTTACGACATTTTTTTATTTTTTTTTTCATAGAATCCATAATTTCGACACAAAAACAGATTCGCAGCATTTCCAATGCTGGCTGCAGCATAAGGCCCACAGTTGCACGAATTTGGTCTTAAGCTCAGGGAAGATGCCCGAAATAATTTCAAAAGGGACATAGCTTCCAGCAGTTGTTGCATCGCAGGCCGCTATTTTTTCCTCCGTTGCTTGGACTAATAGGTCAAATGAGATATAGGCAGCTCAGCGTGCTGACTGGGTACGCCCTGGCGCGAAGTTTATATTTGAAAATGGAAGAGATCGCAACTTTGAAAATAGGCATCGACGAAGCGACATCGTGCAGGATTCTCTCGCTCGCACCAACGACAGTCATCGTCACCGCGGATGGTCGTGAGGCAGCATCGCGGCTGGAGAGGACCGAGGTCGCACGGCGCGAGACAGGAACATTCGAGGAAAGAGAAGCGGGCGAGAGTCAGTCGATCGGGAGAGGAGAAGGGTCACGGTGTACAATTTTAGACTGTGGACTGGCGCGTCAGAGTCGAGTTAAAAATATAACAGCATAGCCGGCCAACCATTCGGTGCTGTCTTCGTCTTCGTCGACTCTGTTGGCGTCGTTGGCGGCGTCCTGAATATACAAGCAGCACAAAATTCACTCTGTCCAACATTTTGGAGCTAACCTCTGCGCGCGAATGTCTTCGAAACATCCCTAAATAAAAAATGAATGTCGAACATCAGCTGATCCCTCGATCGACTGAGAAGATCACTTGCGGTAACCACTCAGCCACGAACTGTTCGATCCGATTTAAAAAATTAACGATCATATGTCCCTTTCGCAGAAATTTCGTTAGCGACATCCAACATCTGATGAAAAAACATGGCGGTGGATTCCTTAAAACGGATGTCCCTATTGGAATGCAGATTGCTTCAAGATTGTGATATAGATTATGGCGATAGCGAGGTTTCGCAACGATGGCGCTACCCATGTGCCTGGTGGTGACCCGCGGTCCAGACGTGGTCTAAGACAGGGTAACTAATCCACCAGGTGGCTTGACGTCAAGCGCTCTCTCCTAACGGCGATACTGTTTACAAGAAAATACTTGGACCGATTCTGTGTACGACGCACGAAAACGAAAGGCTTTACAGCGTGTGCTCATAACGCCGGCCAACGTGACTTTTGAGTCTGGCTTGTAGGTATATCCGTCATTTTTATCGTTCTTTTGGTTAAAAAAAAAAATTTAATTTGCTTCAACAAATTTATTTGTATCATTGGGAACACACTATCGGGAAGTTTATTGATAAATATTGTTTCATTTGCAATAGGCGTTCAAATAAAGTCCATAATTTTATATGGGGTTCGACATAACCTTATTTCCAAGCAACACCTTTGAAAAAAAAACCTAAAAATTAAAAAATTCGAAATTATATCTAAACGGTTATGTGTTTTTTTCAATGATAAAAATGATTATCCCGATTTCTTAAAAATCGGGATAATTATTCTCCCTAACTATAGTCTCCCGTCACATTTCCATTATCCCCCCCCCCCCACTCATCCTCTATCTTTCACAAGACTGATGCCACTCTCTCTTACCAGTGACCCACCGTACTTACTAGTATCTTACTTGCTCAAGCAAATAGAACGACATTTGGAGTTGAACAAGTCGTATATTTACTGCAAAATCATATGAAAACTACAATTTTCAAAATATAATTTTTTGAAATGGAAAATCAGAATATTGTGGTTTTAATCTGGTCTGAAAAAGCGTGTCCAGTGTCCAGCGTAATTGTTACGCACTTTTTAGAGTGCGGCTAACTACTCGAACCATACACAGTTCTGTAGGCAAATGTAATATTGAATTTAAGCAATTAACTTATGTTTCATTTCCCCAACAATATATGCGGTTCTTTTCTTCCATTTTTCATATGCATTTTTTATTTAGAAAAAAAGGATGCTCCCATGATAATCCAATTTGGTAGTGTTACATTTATCATTGAGTTCCGATTATCGATCCAAACTAAAGCCCGAAATGTAAAAAGGGATGCTGGTTTAGCATCCAGTTGGTCTTTTGACAAAATGTCTGCATTGATCACTGCGCTTCACCTAAATGGCGAAATTCGCCACTCTGTTCCCGCGCCCCACGACTTTCACGTCAGACGCGCTTAACCTTGCAACTCCTCTCGTTGCTATCGCGGACTTTTTCGCCGTCTACTCTCCTTCACTCACGAACTCTATTTTCGTACTATGATGGCGCGGTAGACTAAAAACGATTTGCATACATATACATATACCAAACTAGACAGAATGAAGTACATAACTTGCTGTTTACTTTGCATTGTCCTTTGCGTTCCTCATTTTCTCCAGTACTGGATATACACACATGCATACGAACGTACACGCACACACACACACACATCATAGGATCGAATATCAGGCTCTTCCTTAGGAACCTTCGCGAATATTGAATTCGTTCGATTATCGGACCCAAAGCCTGTTCTGAGGGATTCTGAGTTTGGATAAACGGATGTTACGTTGATTAACCGAGTTAACGAATGCGACATCATCACCATCGGTCTTGAAGTGGCATGAAAAAGACCAACCTGCCGATTGAACCTACCAAAAATATCAATTCCATTTCACTTAAGGAGCACAAAAATGTAATAAAATCGATACCCTGTTGGAACAAATCGTAAGAAGCGCTCGCGATCAATAAGTACGGCCCGAGGAGAATACTTACCTGCTTACGCCGAACAAGTACAGTATCCCTATTTACACGCCGTACTTGTAGATTACGAGCTACGGACGCACATACATGTGTTGGATGCTTCGGACATACGTACATATCCAAGGCATGAAACATTGCATTCTTGTTTCTTGTATATCCAACCACACCTTTCACCAACACCCAACCTAGCAGGCTCAGAGTTCAGCCAGCTTAATCTGCGCCGAGCTGTTTCTAGCCATCCAGGATAACTCTTAGTGTTGCTGTCGTTGCTGTTTTGCCTCCTTGAGGTGTGTACCATCAAACGCTCAGGCTTCTTAGCTACGTTAGAAGTTTGATTCTTTGACTGACCGACCGTCTTCCGCGGATTCGTTGTATACGTTCTTCACATTGATGACGCTGCTCAGGATTATGCTCCGACTCCCAGCATCGGCTCGCCGAGAGCAAAGTTTGGCGTGCGGAATGCACGCAGTAAAGTAACAGTAAACTGTCCCACGTAGCGCGCAACAGTACATTGCTATTATTCGTTTTGTAGCGTTATGAGAGTCGATACGAGTCGAATGAGGACGTAAGAAGACTGTGAAACGGGAGAACTGTAATACACGAAGAAGAGGGCCGATATCTTTGGAGCTATCACGACGCTCCCTCCCGCTGATTCCCCCTTAGGTACTAACTAGACACGTGTATGCCCCTAGCATTATCCATTCGCCAGGAACTCTTTAGGTGTGTACACGTACACATGTGGATAACCACCTGTGTGCTGTATTTTCTATTAGGATAGATCTTCATTTACATCTCCGTTTCTTCCCTTACCATCTTCCCTGATGTTACCCAGTTGCAATACCGCTAGAAACCATAGGAAAATCTGGAACGACCCATCGATGAAAATTGTCGTTTCGATTATAAATTTCTCGCTGAACGCCTAACGCAAGGGCGGCATCCGTCATCGAAATCGCATCAAGTGCCCATTAATACCTCGTTCTATGGAGCTGTTACCATCTACGGCATACCTGCGGATGGTAACATACTTACTTATCGGGCGTGTTATCCGTCTTGAGCTTGGCAGTTTCGCCGTCTTGTCGGAGGCGCAAACTTCGTAAGCCTTTCGCCTATACATGCTACTGTACGAACCTACTGCACACTCTTACCCAACGGAAAGCGCCAACGCGATGAAAAGCGGGGTGTGCCTTTTCCACTGTGCACCAGCAGCATTTGCCGCTATTTCGCCATTTTTGGGTACATTACGTACTAGTGTCCCTACTATTTTACGCACTAGTACGCAAAATGCGTCCCCAAGGCCCCTTAAAAATACGAATTTTGTGTATTGCTGCGAAAGGGGACGCTGAATGTTTGCGCCGGAACGGCAGCAGCAGCAGCAGCAGCAGCAGCAGCAGCGGCAGCAGCAGCAGCAACCGGACCAGATCAGACAAAAGGGAACCAAGTCGTCGACAGCCGCCGACTGGTCGACCCTTCCCTAACTCTCGTTCTACAGACACGCGCGCACATGTACGTGCAGCATATAAAAGGTTAGACCGGCAACTGCAGCAACCCTGAGCAACCCTCCTCGCGGGCAACGTAGCACTCGCATACCCTGTCCAGGATATAACAACCAGGGGTCCCTAAGTGGACGCGCACAAACCCAAGGCTGTTTCGTCTTTTCGCTTCAGCCTGAGCGACTACTGGCTTAGCACGCTACCCCGAGTCTCCACAATAGTGCGCTTCTCTCGCATACTCACGTCGCACTCGCAATCTCTAACTCCGAAATGATTTGTGCTACCTAGAATACACTTTGGTCACTCACTGCCTTCTTTCTCTCGCGCCGACAACTTTCGAAAAATCGTACACGCCGGGTACCCTCAAACTCCAGCTGATGTTCAGCGCCGGTTTTTCGAACCTTCAACGTCGCGCGCCGAAGAAGAGCGCATTTTTCAAATTTTCTGCGCTATTTTGACATTCTTTCTTGCACCAATAAGTTTTTTTTTTCTTCAAAAGATCGTTTTGGCAAACGAGCAAAAAACTCTGTCATCTTTGAATTACTCACGAGTTTCCGCGATGTATTAGAAGTGTGTTGGAGGTTGCCTCTTTCGAATGCAAAGAAAATTCTCTTCTGGATTTTCTCTTCCTTATTTTGAGTATTATGTTAAATATTTTTTGGCACATTGGAAAAATGATTAAGGGAGTTCCGTAGCTAAGGTTTGCGAAAAAATTAAAGCGACTCAAAAAAGTGAATTCTCAATGCATTCAAATGGCGCGATCTCATTAGAAATGTTACACACGTTACGTAGACGCAACGAAGCATTACGTACGCAATCAAAATTTACATTTTGGACTTTTTTTTTACGAATCGCGGATACTTTTTGATTGGTGTTTTTTTTTCATCATTGACACGTCGAAAATGAAGGTGGAAATGTCAACGCCAACGTCGTTATTATTTACAAACTTGGGCAAGGAAACGTTTCGCCAACAATTCGGAATCGAGGCTTGCGGGTGCGAGTCCAAATTTTGGCCCTACACTGTTAAGATGGCCGAAAAGACGTACACGCAGGGTGCAAATTATCGTGAAAAATGCCTGCCCTAACGGAGAACCACTGGCCTGAAAACGAGTGTTTCAAAGGGGCCCCGGATCTCCCGAAATAGAAATACAAGAACGGTTGAGGGTCCGTCCTCCTGTTTGTATACGGGCTTCCCGACTGTGTCGTGTACCCTCGTCAAAAAAAAATTCGTCGGCTTCAGGAAAGACGCTTCTCGCTTCTGCTTCGGTTCGTCCGTACCTGCGAGCGAAGATCTAAAAGGCCCTGGAAGTCCAGGTAGAAATGATACAAATAGCTTCATATGCGAAAGCTAAAGATACTTCTGCAGTCGCTGCGTAACTTTTTTTCTCTGCTTCTGCCTTCGCGATTAACATTTAAAAATTTGGAAAAACACAACATTCGACCTGGAAAAAAGAACAGACACTGAGAGAATTATCGTTAGTCCAATGTGATTTTACGAGACCTTAATTTTTGCTCATTCAAAAACGCTTCGTATTGCAACATATATACATAGATATACATATATGCACTACCGGGCTAAAGTTTTCGATTATAGCAAAAAGTTTCGGGCAAAAATAGCACAAATTTTCGACCGCTCTGGATAATTGCAAAATTATATTAAAATAATATGCTTTATTTTTTAGAGGTATATCGTATCGTCGTAAAATAAGAAATAAAATTGGCTTTATTGTGCTAATAACATTTTTTAATTATCCAGAGTGATTGAAAACTGTTTACAGGTAGTGTGTGTGTGTATATATACATATATATATATATATATATATATATATATATATATATATATATATTGTAAATCAAAACCCAAGTCCAGTTGTAATATATAATGCGATGAAAAACCGTTCGTGAGTGAGAAACGTAATTAAGCCCCTGTAAAATCTTGTTGGACTAATTAATCGATAATTCTTGAAGCCTTTTTTACTCTACGAATATCTTGTGTTTTTCTAAGCTTTTTAAATATTAGTGGCAGAAACTTTTCCATAATTATACGCAACCGAAGTTAGGTTATATTAGCGAAGTGTGAGTCGGGAGTGATAGGGATGGGTTCAAGTGCGAAGGGCAATACGTAAAATCTCGCAAGGGTATATGTTGGAATGTAAAAAAACTATGAATAATGAACATATGGATTAAAATTAATTCTCGCGGGATTGAAAAAAAAAATACCGATACCTACCTCGAAACAAGGATAATAGTCATTTTCAGTCGAATCAGTTTGTGTTATCATTAAAGGTCCAATTGTACGCTTTCGAGTATTAGTCAGAGGATTCGGGTGGTCCTTTTGGTTGCGAAGTATCTGTACATTGTCCATTATTAATTGACAATTCCTTAAACTTTAATGTATTGCATCTCGCGTCGCGTAAGAGACTACGTTACAAAACGAATTATGAGCAAGAGGTCTATGGTCTTGTGTAAGTTCATAGAATAATCGAGGAACGATTACATATCCGTTGTTTTCTATATTTTTCCTCCGTTCCGTAAGGAAGGGGTAAGAGTACCGAGAGTAATTCGATTTATGAATACAGAAATAACTTATGCTTTGCCCGGGATTTTTTCGAAGAAACGGAACAGAAAAAAATGAAAATATAATCTGGATCACCAGTTCTTCCTCCCTTATGTATCATACGTAGCAGAGTTCGCTTTTTCCCTTAGTTGATGCGTATGGGGGAGAAGCGAGGGTTGACGCCGAGCCCGAGTACCAATTCTCCCTTCGTCTCCCACGCTCAAGGGACGCCTGTCCTTCTTTGTCTGCCATATGGCCTTTTTTCCTCTTACTCTGCCATTCTCCCTTTCTCCGCCTGCCACTCTCGTGTTCTCCCTTTTTCCACAACCCACCCTTATAACGAACGAACTGGGGAGCTGGCAAGTTTCACCCCCTTACACATACGCCGTTTGACGTTGGACAAACTGAACTCCGTAACATCGGAGATGCATCGAAAAATACTCATCTCGAACGTTCACAACCTTTTCTCTCCATACAGCACGTAATTTGTGTCCATTTTTTTAAAAATAAAGTCGGAAAAGGTTGACGCTGCAAAGTAAACAATCCTCTGATACCAGTCACGTTATATCGGTATCAGAGGATTCTGAAATACTTGCTGATATTGGGGAGACCGAACATTTTCCGAAGATTAAAATTCGTTTTCTGCTCGTGTACGATTCGGCCATTCATTTACCTGCGATTTCGAATTATCGTGTACTCAATTGGCACACGCCAAATAAATGGCCAAGTCCGAACGTGCAAAGCTTGTATCACAAAAGATTTATGGTTTCGAAGGGTACATTTGATGGCGATTTTGGAAAAGAAACAAATAAGGCCGTGTTGCTTCTAATTGCTTAAAAAATACGTGGTATTAGAATGAATCTAACGAAAAAATGACCATCTCTCTCACTATGTAGGGGTTCGCCCGTGCAAATAGTCATCTCTTTATTTTTCTTAGAGATTTCGCAAAAATGTTATGGGTACCCAGTTGATAGAATAAACATTCCGTTTAGTGGCCTCTATTGTACATATCTTCAAGTATCTTTACAAATTGTTTCACAAGATTATGTAACCGAGATGCTGGAGCTAGATGAAGGGAGCCACCTTGTCTGATAGTATTCTGCAACCGTCAAGAGATCTCCTCCATTGTTCTAAATCGAACGAAAATTCGAAACAACTTGAGTTCTAGAGAAGATTAGCCTTCGAACCATGTTAGAAAATCGAAGAATCTGGATTTTTCATGAAACGGTGCTTGTTTGTAAAAAAAACCATTGTTTTCAGCAAAAAACATCGCCGAACATAATTTGTTCTGAAAACGTTTTCAACATATTCAAAATCCCCTACGTACTGCGATGTAAAATGTTGTTACAAGATTCCAAAGAAAGTTCAAGTCAATCGGTGGAGAATTGGCGATGTAATATTGCCGGCTGCGGAACACTATCAGACAAAGGGGGCGTAAACAAATTACGGAACGCGACATTTTCCAATTTTCAGCCCCCCCCCCCCCCCCTCCCTCCGCGTAACGGGAACGTAACGCTTGGCCAGAACCCCCCTTCCTATTCCGTTACGTAACGGGTGCTTTGTCGTCAATAATTGCGATTTTTTCATAGACATAACTAATTATGAAAAGATCGGGTTTATACCCATTTTATGAAGTATATATTCATCTAGTTTTATAGCGATTTTTATGACTAAATCTTGAAAATTACCGAGATATATGCCTTGATTTGACGACGAAAAAAAAATTCTCTTCATTGTCCCATCGATATCTTTATGAAAGGTTATCTGTAAATTAAAAATTAACAATTTATCGATATGTATAAAAATGTAGCTATCGTTATGCGTAGCCGTTTTTTCTTTGGTTTTTTTTTTACAAAATGTCGACAGTTTGGACATTTTTTTCTATTTTCAAGGCCCTTTTTCTGTATTCAAGCATTCTTTGAAAATAGTAATTATCAAATGTTAAAGGCGCGCATACGTACAACCTTAGCAACTGCTATTAAAAAAATGTTAAAAAAAAAAATTGAAAATCGGTTGATAAGTTTTTAAGCATTCGCTCGGACAAGGTCGAAACAACTAGTTTCGAGAAATACGCGTTCAAAGTTTTCGTTCCGTGTTTCTTGATATAAAGTTATGTTTTTTTCTAGAATATTGATACTTACATTGAAGTATCTAGTCGCGGACGATATGACGGTTCTTCATCTTCAGGATAGTTCACAAAATAATAAGAGCCTGTACTTTATCTATGGTAAATGATGCCACACCTGTAGGAATTGAGGGCACTAACCGGTCGCCCTACCTGTTCTCACTAAAGTGCCCATAGCCCCCTCAATTTTCGGACTTGTGAATAAAAATGTAGCCAACAAATTTTTCAATACATGTACTTTCAGAAAAAAAAATTCCTTCAAATTTTGCTTGGGGGATGTGGGAAAGCTACTGTGCAAGTTTTTGCCCAGTGACTTTCCCCCTTAACTAACATTGTGTATAGAAAGCTGTGAGCTGTCCACGGTAAAATTGCACGTGAGGTTTAAATTAAAAAATTGAACATGCAGAAATTTTGCTATTTCTGGCAGTTTTAAAATCATGACATAGCGCAAACCTTGACCCCCCCCCCCCCAATTGCCTTATGTAATTTGCATACAGCCCCAAAGGTTATTCGGGTCGTCGAGCGCCGCCGTTTTGTGACAAAAGTCGTGAAAAAAATTGTAAAGGCACTTACACATGTGTAGCATGAAGGCTACTGAATGGAGACTTTATTCTATCAAATGGGTATCCATAAATAAATGTCGATCTTAACCTTTTTTCCGGACTCTACACTTCTAGTATGCCTCAATTGCAGCAGGCCTGGATGTTTTCCTTCTATGGTTTTGTACCTTCCCAAGAGATGTTCCTTGATCAATCAAATTGTTGATAAGTATTAGAATTTGATGGGCCCCGTGATAGAACATCTACGCGTTGTGATCCGTGCGGAATGACGATTAATACATTTTATTTTTCGATTTCTCACTTTTTCGAAGGTTACTGTAGATAAGAGACGATATTTTGATAGGACGGCGTATAAAAAGATTCTATCAATCGGACAACTTGAAATCTCGTCGAATTATTAAAAATACGAAAATGACAGATAAAAATAGAGGAACGTTTTTCTTATAGTACCTACTAAGTTATACGTAGATGCTCTGACGCAAAAACAAGTTATCTTTAACTTTAATCTCATTTAATCAATTGTTACATCCGATAATGTTCAGAACTACTAATTACATTTACGGAATAGAAAAAAGTAGTTCATCACTATCGTCTGCCAGCATTGTTTAATTGTCTCGAAACATTTTGAAAATAAAAATAAAATTTTCATAAAAACCGTCGGTGAAAAACTATTCAAATTCCGGCGACTACGACACACACACGTACGCGCGTACAAGCATATGTACAGGGTGTCCCAGAACTGAATGCGTTCCCCGAAACGGAGGGTTGGGGGTGAAATTCTGAGTCGATTGATGCGCGTGTAGAGGTGCCTGGCGGGAGCACCGCACCTACAGGCTACCGCACGTATCGCTCACCAACGTACGCCGGCTCATCGAACGCACCTAATTGGCTCGCCTTTAAAAATTAATAATAATTTAAGGGTTGATCTGAGACCCACACATGCTTATATCATTCGACTCAGAATTTCACCCCCAACCTCCCGTTTCAGGGAACGCATTCAGTTCTGGAACACCCTGTATATTTGGCCACACGACGTACCGGTTCGCGTGAGTGACACCTGCGTATATCTGGTGTACGTCACGCTCGTATTTATTTTCTTCGAAACTACGAGACTGGGATTCGAACCCGCGGCCTCTTGTTCTGGCTTGGAGGCAAGCACATTAACCAATCCGTCAACGCATCGATAGTACCGCTATATATTAGACCTTAAAAATGAGAATCTGTGTTGAGAATATTTTTTAATTTCTCATAAGCAATCGAGCGCGGTCAACTTAAAATAAATCTTTTTTTTCTTTTCCGCGTGAAAGTGAAACAACAAAACAATGTACAAGAACTTTTCCGTCATTTTTGCTGAAAGTATGATTCAAGACGAACAAAATCACTATACTTATGTTCATATAACTTTTTTACCAATGTTAACGGTGAAAACAAATAAAACGAACGAAATGTCTCCCAACTTTGAAAAGTAGACAGCTGGTAAACGGAACGAAATAAAAATACAGAAAAAAAGACTATGACCGTTTCTTTCAATATGTAGAAAGTATTGAGGCAAACATTTTTCAGGGTTATGTGTGGATATTTTTCAACCCGACAAAAGATGATACATAATGCTTTTGCAAGTCCTCTTCGAAAAAAAATAAAGCGTATTTTTGTGATCAGTAGTATTTGCACGGGAAAACATTCTGGACAAAAATCCAAATTCCCTGTTGTGTTCTATAGAATGAAGGTAATTACATTCCGAATACAAAACACTCCTAAAACATGTTTCTTCAAATGAAGTACCATCGATGCACTATGAAATTTGTTTTCTCCATGACACTATAGATAGTAAAAAAAGCTTCCGAATTACGATTCTGACCCTTCGTAATATAATCATGTCCAAAATGTTGTCCAGTAATTCTATCGGATACTCGATAAATATCCCTACTTTCAACTCTGACTAAGATCCCATTTTTCCATACGAGCACTGTAAAAAATCACAAGTAAAATCCGTACGTTATATGACCAATGTAAACGTATAGTAATATTCTGCAATTCGATGAGTATCTGAACAAGTGCGAAGAAAAGATGGGAGAACGAAACAACCCCATTGCCGAAGTGTTAAAGCCCAAATTCATGAATAAAGTTAAATGCAGCAAGTCTAGAATGTGCTCAGAGAACACAGACTCCGATTAAATTGGATCTCGCAAAAAATTAAATAAATATCAGTTCACGCTCGGAGCGTGTAATTTTCATGTGCGCAGTGCAAAACGAGTCGAAATCTTATCGACGGCCAAGCGCGATATCTCAGTTACGCGAGAGCGTTTCGTTCGGAGCTACCTGGTGGATTGGCAGCGAAGTATAAGGATGTCCTTGAGTAATTTTCCTCACCTTGTGCATTAGTCATCCGGTCCCTATGTCCCCGCAATTCAGTCTTAACAAAAAACACCCTTTTCTTAACAAATTCATACCAAAGCTCGATCGGAACGCCATCGAGCATCTTACGTGTCGCGTGTATACATGCGAAAAACCTAAAGCTCTACACTGATCAAACAGATTGATTGAAATCAAGCAACAGCGTTATTTGATAGAGTGTATTTGAATGAACTAAAATGAATGTTCTTTCAATTTGATTTTACTATCCCAGAGATTCATTTTAAATATATTTATTAATTGAAATATAGATCTAGTTAACACCGTAGAGTAATAAAAAATGCATATAGTTCTAATAATCTTAGTATTCGGTATCATCCACGGAAAATAATATTTACTCGTATAGAGTAAATGGGTCTATTTCATTCCAAATAATTAGCAAATTCATAGACGTAGTAGTACGCTTTGTGGCCGGAGTGTGGCACAGGGCCACATTCTCGTGAGCTTCTCCCGCAAACCATTTGTATACTCTGAGCGTGCATATAACCGAGTCCGCGAAAAGAATCGACGCAACACGAAATTTGCGCATTGTCGCTCGAGTGGATTAAGCGTATTTTCAAAGACGTGGAGATTACCCATCTCGTCATAACCATGCAAGAGAAACATACTCTCGTATATATCGAAATCGTAGAAATACAAAATATTTTTCATTATTTTTCGCCATTGAGGATTGTTAACAACACGGATGAATATGTATTTTATATAAGAAACTATGGTAAACGTTCTGCTTGCAAATAAAAATACTTTTTTCAGTTAAATAAGATATTTTTTTATTTAATTATATGTCTTATACGTTTAAAAATCAAACTTCTTCTACAGTACGTACACCTCACATATATACCTAGACGTGCGCTCAGGTAGGTCTGACTGAGGGGAGCCGTCTGCAGAATTCCCGCAGTCTTCTTGGTTTCCGTTGGCATTGCGCCGCGGCTGTACCCGCATGCGCTTTTTTTCCTGCCAATATCTTATCCACCGCGGCGTAGATAGGACTCGACTGTAATCTTCGCGCGCACGCGGACTTTACACCGTAACGCCGATTCATCGGAGGTAGTAAACTCCTCCGTCATAAAACTTCGATCACACGATCTCCCAAACATCTTACATCAAATCAATAAAGAAAATCTCATAAGAAAATCCTTGCGATTATTACGTTTTTTTCACCTCTTCGCGCTGGGACAATTCGTCTTAAAATTTCTGCACTCAACGACACATCTTGAATAAATGCGTCGCTGCGCTATCGCTCGGCAACTCCCCGGAACGTAGTTATATATATATATATATATATATGTGTGTGTGTGTGTGTGTGTGTGTGTGTGTGTGTGTGTGTGTGTGTGTGTGTGTGTGTGTGTGTGTGTGTGTGTATAGCTGTACTGAGCGAGGCCACAGTATAATGTGTGTGTGTGTGTGTGTGTGTGTGTGTGTGTGTGTGTGTGTGTGTGTGTGCGTGTGTGTGTGTGAGGGAGTGTACGTGAAGCCCAGAGCTGCGCGAGTCCCCTTTCGAAAATAACACTCCGCAAGGCTGACGTCATTCCATCATGAGGCACCGCCGACGTCGTTGCGAGGCCGCTGTTATATGCTGGCCTCTCGGCAGCCTGGCTAACGACGAAACCGTGAGCCACGTTCACCATCGCAAAATCAAACTAACTTGAGCAGTCTCGACGATAGACACGACGAGAAGCTTCTCAATCAGAGGAGAGCCAACCCCTCGGGACATGTACCCATCTGTTGGATGGCGAAATTTTGACACGAATTTTACGAAAACACAAGGTGGTCGCGATGATAGTTTGAACGGAAAAGTGGAAAATTCCATTGGTGGAGCCAGTCTTTGCGGAGGGAATTATTTTCATTTTGTATAGTAGACGATGATTTTTGTGTACTCCCCGTTACGGGAATAAAATTGACTTTGTACGGAAAAGTAGAGAGATGGGTGTAGATTATTATCAGAGCTGGATTGGAGGGCGGAGGGGGGGGGGGGGGTAAATAGCTCCGGGGCTTCAACAATTCAAATTTTTAGGTAAAATTCAAAATTTGGGTGAAAAGAAAAAAGTTATCGAACTTTTATGAAGCACTTTCAAAAATGAAATTTCAAAGTGTTTTTCTGTTGTAAAAAATCATGAAAAACACCAAACACTGTGAATCCTCTATAAAAGAATCTATTCCATGGATTATAATTTCGAAAATTTTGCGTGGATTGAGCAAATCATTCGTTTTTCAAAATTTGACGGTGTAACCAGAAAAAAAGAAATTGTTCACTTATTCTGTTTTTTACAACTGCTAAAATGCGCCTACGAACGTTTTAGTCGTTAGCACCAGACCCTTTCAGCTAGATGTGTAGTTTGACGGTACAGTATATAATTACACTAGATTACACTATGAAGTCTAATTACGTACTAAAAAAATTAATTCACGCGCAATAAAAAATGAAAAAACCTGAAAATTACAATTGAATTTCGCTGATGTCAGGATACGTGTCTTTCCTCAACTTTAAACACCGTACGTTGTTTGAAGGGACCTTTTTTTTCGCAATGAATTATTTTGACACCATCAAAATAATTATCATCTTTGAAAAATCATTAGGGGCCTTCTACTTCTTCGTGTTGTCTCTCCACTTGTTGTTACGCGATTGCGAAATTGCGAATCTGGAAAGTGCCACAATTTCAAGTGGTCGACTCAGAAATTTAGCTTCGAGGACGCACGATGTTGTTAAGAAATTATCGATCTGTCCGCAAAAGCTGCGGTAACCTTTGGATTTTGAGGGCCTCTGCACACGGCGTATTTTCTACGCGCAGACGACACGATACAAACGCGATACACACTTGATCCACACGCTTTTTGGACTGAAAAACGCGCGTAGAAAATACGCCGTGTGCAGGGGCTCTAAATCGAACTTGCCGGTTTTGTTTTTCCACAAAACCAGTGGTTTCGAAGGGAACCTAATTAATAAAAATCACCACTTTAGCATGGGAACAGGAGTTGTGATACTTACATTTTTTTTATTATTTCAGTTCGTAGTGATGAAATTTCGTTAATGAGTACGATGAGGGTGACGTCGCAGGCGCAAATGTAATTTTCACATTGCGTTTATCGATGAAAACACTTGGCTCTGACCCGCATCTCGTAGCTCTCGCTGACCAAACGAAAAGCTGCGGTTAAAATTAGATATCTTAAATTTTAAGAAAACGGTCATTACTTTCCTAATTACATTGTTAATTATCCGATAATAATGCCACAAAATAAATCCCGAATTATTGAAAAGATGAATATCTTTAGAAATTATAATAGCCATTTCCTAAATAATGGGTAATAGGACAGAAATACAATTGCAATTACTCCATTAATGAATAATTGGTCCACAAATATGATCAGCCACTCAAATAATGAATAATTTCCAAGTCCAGTCTCCAAATATTTGCAACTACACATAAAATATGAAATTAATCATAATTGTATGTTTATTACCAGAAAAGTGGATAATTGTTAAAAATATATATTTCCAATTACCCAACTGTCGATGGAATATAATTTTTCGATTAGCTAAATAATGGTAAAATAGCACTACAAAATTGGTATAATTTATCCGCAGTTAAAGTATTTTTTTTATTTATGTTTTTTTTATTGTATCTGCTACGGCGAACGCTTCGCTAATTGTAGCTTCCATGTACAGGGATTTCCCCTTTTTACATTTCCCACCATTTTTCTCCAATTCACATCCCTAATCGATCCCCATCTTGCGACCGCAGCCGACTTCCCCCTCTGTATCGCATTCACCATGACATTTTCTGTCATTGGTATAGGGAAACCCGCAGTTAAAGTAATTTGATGCATTTTTTTTTCATTATAAATTATTCCAACGATTATGTAATCAAAATGTTTTTCGATGGATTTGTTTCGAATACAGTTATTCTCAAGCGTCTAAAAACGGTATCGTCCCATTTGAAACATCGAACGCTACCGCGAGATCCCAATAGGACGTCGACGATATGTATCATTAACCCTGATCGCACTGCTCGATATATGTCACCCGAGCGTCGTTGGTTGTAATTAATATTCTCCAACGAGTGAGCGTGTGCACTTGGACCTGCACATTTATTGGATTTAATTCTGAGTTTTCGTTCCCGATCGATGCTCATTTATAAAGTTGAACGAATCTCCATTGCAAGTGTACGAATTTTAAATTATCCAAAGAGCATAATCTTGTCGAATTTTTGAAAAATGGATCCTTACATTCTTCAGCAGGCATAGTCGAAACTATTAACCAATAAATAGGTCGAGCTTCTTGCTACCTTGACGAAACAAAATTTGAGGTCTCGGAATTGAGTCGACAAGGAAAAAGCACGGAAGAATTGTATGTATTTTTACACATTAAGTTACTTTCGCAAATTTACTTTGTTCCCACGTTAGAGCTATATCAATATATTTTTCTTATACAACCTCCCCATTCATTTCGCACTACAGAAACTTCTGGAAATCGCATCTTCCGTCAATTGTACTCGACAGATATCGTATAGGTATAGAGCTTTATCGAGAGACATTGATGGCGCAGCAGATACTACTAGACTGCGATTTCCACTCGTTCCTTTCGCCCGGATCCTGAATATCTTCACCAGGCAATGATTCGTCCTTCCGTGACTTACGGATACGACCTAACAGCTCTTAAAATTAATTACCGTTCAATGATTTGTACTGCAGACATGGTGTTGCACTTAACAAAAATCATCATAATCCAGTCTATATACGGAATTTTTATAAAATCTTTGTTGCAGATTGAAGTTGAGACCCTAGGCTAAAAAACTATGAAATTCAAAATCGTACTTACGAATTTTCACCATTATGCAGGCCCCTCAATAGATGGCACTGATAACATCTTCCAATGGATTGAAAAATGTCCGCGGCCAAACGTTCATAAATTCCACTGCATAGGTTGTTATTTTCTCGGTTTTCTCAAATAATTTGGCAATGCGACAAAAGCAACGTCACATATTGACAAATAAGTTGAAAATCGTTGAGAGTATCCTGTACATCAAAATTGATGGATATTCGGCCCATGGCAATAATTCAATTGCAAGATGTTATCAGTGCCTTCTGTTAATAGCAAAATCTCTCCAAACACCAATGCACCACAACTTCACCCGGTGGCAACATTTCTGCGCTATGACTTTTTCGAGGCATATTATTTTTAGATTCTAACGACCTACCTTCGAATCTATAAAACGAAGAAGTACTGTAGCAAGGAAAGATGCAATCCGAGATCCTTCCAGTTACGAAGTCGATATTCCGTATGCAGTGGATTCCGTCCTGCTGTCAAAAATCTACCAAATATGTGCTGTCTCCAAACTAGACGGATCTTTTTGTCTATAAAATGTGTCACTGCCAATAATAAGAAATACTCTTCATCGTGGATGTCAGTCAACCGGCTTAGTCATTTTGACCCATTGACAGACGCACGTACACGTGTCCATCCTTATATCTCCACTGTTTGCTTCCCCATATACCGTTTGCAGCAGCCTCGACTTTGATTTATGGGCGGTTGGAAGGACGGTGCACATCCTGCTGCGGCGAATCCCTCATATTAATATACCTCTTGCTTTACCTCGACATTTTTATCACTAATTTACACCAAAGTTGGATTGAGTTATAATAAAAAAAAATGCTCTCTCTCTTTCTCACATTCACAATCCTGTTATGCCATTATCCTTGCTTTCGCTTCCTCTCTGAAGCTGCTTTATCCGCATCAACAACGTGGCGTCGCCCGGGAGGGCCTACTACGTTCCCTTCATTCAACAAGTGCTCGAGTGCCTTATACAGACGTGCCCACATTTATACGATTGGATATGCATTGTCGCGGAAGACCCGAAAATCCTCCTGTCCAACTCCTCGTGCGGGCTTTACCCATCGACGTTCGTACAAACGCGACTGCTTTGCGTCATAGCATAGCAGAAGTGCATTGCCGAGGTGCAAAGACGCCTCGTTTCCTACAACCTTCAGTACTTGCCGCTATATTTGCGTTTACGAAATCGCTTGGAAGTCGTTGCAATAATTCGTGGGTTGTTCGTTTCGACACGAGCAGAAAGAACAAGGTAACGGTATCTCACTCATTTTTGGGGGGCGCATTTCACATGCTACAATGTTCCAAGAAATAATCGGTCTATGCAAAAGTCTCGCGTGTATTTTTTATAAATACTTATATGTACACACACACACACACGCACACGCACATGTCTATAGACATTTAACGGAGTTTACCAGTCTAGGGCCCGGAAAAAGATGAAACACGACAATTTTGTATGGATACCCAGTTAATAGAATGAAAATTCCGTTTAGTGGTATTTATGAAGAGACGCGGCAGTGTCTTGACGCCAAGTAAACCTACATATCTTTCTTCAAGTATGTCTATACATTTTATTCAACAGATTTGGTAGCAAAGTGGCGGCGCTGAAGCTAAATTGAGCGAGTCACCTCTGTCTGATAGTGCCCTGTGGTCGACCATAGTGCTCCAATTTTTTACCTGCAACGAAAATCCAAGATAATTTGAATTCTATATAAGATTTGACTTCACAGTCCGTAGAAAAATAGGAAAATATCGATTTTTTATTTAATGGGGCGTGTTTGAAAAACAACAATTGTTTCCGTTAAAAAAGTCGGTGATAAATAATTTTTTTCGGAAAAAGTTTTCAATATATCAAGAATCTCCACGTATTCCGATGTAGAATGTTGTTATCGGGTTTGGAAAAAAATTCAAATCAATCCGTAAAGAATTGGCAATGTAACGTTGCCGGTCATAGGACACTATCGGACAAAAGTGACTGGCTTCATCCAGCTTTAGAGCTGCCATTTTGTTACAAAATATTGTTAAAAAGTCTGTAAAGATACCTAAATATGTGTCGAATGAAAGCTACTTAACGAAATCATTATTCTATGAACAGGGTATTCGTATAAAATGGCACAATTAAACATTTTCCGGGACGTAGTTTGGGCGTCCGCCTCAATAAAATCGTAACAAAGTCGTGTCTGTACATGAAACATTTTTGTTATAAGAGTTATTGTTTTGCTTTCTACTGACGATACAAAGGCTATTACAGTAATCATTTTGTTTCCGTCTGTCTCATTATCTGTATAGCACGCATCATACCCGATATAACTCATATATACCGCGGATTGACATATAGGATTACTTTTTATTTCAATCGGTTACGATATTAAAATTTAACATGCACTTCTTAACATTTCATTAACCTCGTAAGTCCTAACGTACTAAATTAATAGCAAACTCGCATATTTAGTTTAGTCCTAACTTTGTGAACCAATACTAAGAATGTGCTATAATTAACACAATCGGTCGTTAGATTTACATATAGCATAAAAGGCCGGGACTCACGAGTTTATGGCGACTTATCACATGGTACAATAATTCGACAGTAAGTTGCGCTACATGTATTTTACATCGCGCTATGGTTTATTTTTATCCAAAACTACAAAAGGAGCAACTACTTGCTGGCACTTATATTCTCTCGTACCTCATTCTCAGGTTCGATACATTCGACTTGTGTGAAAAATATTGAATGCTGCGATTATTGTAGACTCAGATTACTGTAGGCAGGATTTAGCCTTGCGATTTTAGGTGTGATACGCAGCCAAATCATTAAGTCCATGGACGAAGTCACACATGTACACGCCCAAGTACGTGTACATGGGCGTGTACACGTCCCTCCCACGGAACTGATACTCATTCCAAAGATGACTTCTTGCAGACGCGAGGAAAAGAAATTCCGTGGTCATTACACGAGCATGGTCTCTTGAACGAGCCGAACCTCTGAGTCACGGGACTCTCTCTTCGGAAGTTCGTTTTCCAGACATGGAGGGCAAACGTTTCCACCCTGCCCTTCTCGATCTCTAGTCTGGCAATAGAACAAAGTGATCTCTCTGATTGGAGTTTGACTATGTTCGTACAAAACTTGGTCGTCGTTAAAGAACCGCCGATATGATGATCCTTTCCTTCTTTTAAAGTAACGCTACAGTTATCAAAAGTGGTATCGTTTATGGTCGCTTTTTTGTCATTTTATGTATGCCGAAGATCCTGACTTCTTCGGCTACGAAATTTGTATTCACCCATTTATATTGGTATGACTTTGAGGCACCCTGATAATCGCACAGTTGCAGTTAGGGACTATGGACTCGTTAGGAAATGCATGTAAGGTAAAATAGTGAAACCCGAGTCCATTTTGTATCCAAGGTTGGTGCAAAATCGAATCAGACGAATGCAAAAAACCGTTGACGTATCTTCGTTTTAGTGTTTGTAACACCTCATTTTTTCCATTCACTTCAAATAGTTTATCTTTGCAAACGGATGGATGAAATGCTGTGTGTAAAATGCGTATAAACTACACCACATATGTCCTTCATCCCTCTAGGCATCCTTGTTCATCAGCTTTTCTCTTACCATTGTGCTCGTTCACTAACACGAGTTGTTGACTCGACCGTCAGCACAATGCGATTGTACATCATACGTGTATTGGAAATGAAAAAAATGTTAATGTCGACTAACCAAGCGCGGTAAAAGGATCGCAAAAACTAAATTTGTTGTTTTTCGTGTATTTGCAGAGTTGTGCAATGATGGGTCTGCAGGCCACGGCAGGAAAACGTAAACTCGAGGGAGGTGTGGGCTGTATGGACTTTGACACGGAAATGGGCGAGAGCCCTGCGAAGCTCGGCAGAGTCGAGGGTAGCTGGTGGGCGGTGGAGGACAGTTATACGCCGCAGTTGAATCAGACAACGAGTTCGTACTACGACATGGAGGTGAGCGGACCCTGTCCACAGGCGAATCCTTGCCAACCGTCGTCGTTACCGCCGCCGCCGCCGTCGTCGCCGCCTGCTGCGTCGACGTTGAATCAGACACCGTCGCAGCAGCAGCAGCAGCAGCAGCAGCAGCAGCAGCAGCACTATTATCATCATCACCATCAACGTGGCAACGCGAACGGCGTAGTGAATGGTGCCAGTGGAGGTGGTGTGGGCAACAACAACGTCTACGGCCATCAATTGTCGAGACCCCAGCCACAGTGGGGTGGCGCGCCTCATCATTACGAGCCGCCGATGATACGAAGAGAGGAGAACGGCAAGAGTTATCTCGAGCTTGGTTCGAGTTATCGGACGAACGACAGATGCTGCGAGGGCTCGAGATCGAGCTGGTGCAGACGCGGTAGGGCGTGCTACCGTCAGCGAAGATTGGCCGTGCTCAATATTTCCATGTGCAAGCTCGCAAGGTACCGACAATATCCCGACCCGAGTCTTCACCGTTCCGTACTCATATGCAACACCCTCAGGCACCTTGAGAGAGAAATGGAGAGGGACCGAAGTCCGCCCCCCATGGAACCCGTGGCACAAGCACCCATGGTGCAGCTGCAGCCGACCGAGCAAGGAAGACTAACACCTTTTCCAATTCCACCGAGCTCATCGAGCGGCGGAAACGACGGCGATTCCGGGATCGGCGATAGCGACGATAGTCGCTCGATCAACTGGGGCAGCGTCCTCTCGCTCTCCAGTCAATCGCCCCTGGACCCGCTCAACAACAACGAGCTCCTCGATGTTGACATCGGACCCGAGCTCGATCTTGACTTCATGCCGGGATGGAAATTGACGCCGTTGTCCGCCGACGATATACTGAGAAGTACAAACGCCGCTGTCGCAGCGGCCGCCGCCCAGGAGAGCAATCATCACCACAATCATTATCACCTTCATCATCTTCATCACCATCACCATCATCATCAGTTGTCGCCCAACGGCTCTACCATCATCACCAGTCCGATATCCAGCAGCTGTAACGGCACTAGCCCCGGAGTGACAAACACCGCGAGCACTACACACGTCGAATCGTTGATGTGCGTCGGCTCATAGCCACCGATCCTCACGTCGCTGAGCCACCTCATCGACTTTTATCCACTGGCGTCCCAGGGAAAATAAGTTCTGCATCCCGAGACTCAGCACGTTCGACGGAATCATCCACGGACGACCAGAAATGTCAAACTTCACAGTAACGACATTAGAAACAAACAACAATGGCTGGCTACCGCGATAGCGCAAGCGAACCGTCGATCCTTTGTCTTAGACAAGGTCTACTCAATCGCACAGCCGTTTTGTTTTCGAACTACGTCTGGAACGTTTTTTCGTCGTTGTCGGCATTTTTTTGTTCTTCTATTTATTAACACGCGGTTCGTGTCAATTACATGCCACTCGATTGAGATGATAGTTCTTCAGCATTGTACATTTCAAGCTTCACTCCCTCCACTCCCTCCACTCTCTCTCTCTCTCTCTCTCTCTCTCTCTCTCTCTCTCTCTCTCTCTCTCTCTCTCTCTCTCTCCCCCTCTCTTTCGCGACCGGGCGGCTGGTCGATTTGAAAACTCACACGTATGTCGGACATTTTTACGTGATAATTATCGATCCACAACAATTGGACTATGTCCTGAACTCAAGAGGGCCAGAGAGTGACGGAGAAACAGTTGAGAGCGAAAAAGAGAGGGAGAGAGAGACAGAGACAGAGAGAGAGAGAGAGAGAGAGAGAGAGAGAGAGAGAGAGAGATAGTAAATGTTTCGAAGGCTTCAACGTGTCATTGGTACCCCGGGCCGGCGATGCGCCAATGCGTTAACGACCAAGCAGACCCAAGGATCTCGGTATCTAAATTTTACATTTCCCCTTTTTTACGTTTTTATTATCATTACTTTTCTGAATGAAAACCTCTTTCAAGGAGGCTTTTACAAACTGACATCGTCTGCCTAGCTCGCCATTGTTGAGGGACCTCGAAAACATATTACGTCACCGGTCCGAAAGATTTCGGCCCTCGCGGTTCCGCGCAATTGATTTGCAGTAAAAATGCTACGAATAGAGAAAAAAAGAGAAAGAAACGCGTGTGGTACTTGAGCCGCGGCGATCATCTGCGGAAGTTACCGCCGAAGCCTACTCTCACGATTACGAGTACAAAAGTGCGCGCGATGCGAGAACTCGTCACTATTACCTACCATGGTGCTAGGATGCCTAAAACCTGGTGCTTTTTCGTCTCCTTTTTCACCGGACTCCCTCAACCAACTGGCACGAGGCGGTCCTCCTCCTCATCCTTTAACATCTTATATCAAGTGACCGCTGAAAGAAAGTTAGCCATTTCTCGAGACACCATTACTGCCTATTGTACTGCCAATGGTTCATTTTTATAGGCTGCTCCTCCGATTCGTAATCAGCACTCAAAATTAAGGCCAACTCTATGCTCACCGTCGATTTTGGCTCCGCAAAATCGTATTTTTCTTGCAATTCCAAATCACGATTGAAAATATTAAAACTTGGTCAATTTTTTTCACTCATCGATTTTCGACGCATCGAGATCCCTTCCACTTTTCCTCTGCACGCTCGTCTGCGAAACGTTGCATCTGCGATAAATAATATCTTTCTGCGATTCTGATCTTTTTGCGATTCCGTTGACGATCGGCACAAGATCACTTCCGGTATTTTGTATATTTCCAACGACACTTTTTCCTCCGAATTGAATGTACGTGCGTGTGTGGGCGCGAAACATCGCGTGAAATCGTCGGAATGTGAGAAACGGGAAATGTGCTATTGAAAAAACGCAAACGAAAATCCGAAGGAATGAATAGGAATCGAGTGGAAAATCGAAAAAGGGCCAAGTAATAGACGAGAATAGAGAGCCAATGCTTCGGGGACACGTGTCATTGCGTTTCCTTACGTTTTGTGAAAGAAAAAACACGTCAACAAGTACCTGGATCTTTAGAAGTCGAATTAATAATTTAGAAATTCGGCAAAAATCGACGGGGGGTGGGGAAATATACATTTCGTTGTGACAGATGGAATTATGATTGTTACGAAAACTTATGATCTCTTATAGTTTAAATCTGCGACAAAGAGCCATTGCGTGGAAAAAAAGAGAAAAACAACATATGTTTGTACCGGCGATTGTTCATTGCCATGCGAAGAAACGTTCCTGCCTCTCCGCGATGATTTTCAATTACCTTGATCAGAGTTGTGAAAAAAAAAAGACAATTTCGACGTTACTCGTTATGTCTTCCGGTGTCTCACAATTTTCTTCCTCAGAGTAAACCAAGGTTCATTATAAAAAACAACATAGATAACGACAAAAATGTATTTTTTTTTTCATTACTTTTTATCGGAATGAAAGAGCAATATTACTTTTAGCGGGGCGTTGAGAAAAAAAATTGTCCGTTTCTTCGGTACGCGGCCAAGTTCTGTTCGTCGCAACGGGGATGGAAAAAAACGACCGGAAGGGTCAAGGCGAGCGAGAGAATTGTTCTTTCTCTTCATTTTGTCCCACGGTCAAATTCGCACGTCGATGACTTGCGCCTTAGATATTACTCGGAACCTAGAGGTTTAACAAGGAAGATTGAGGAATTCGAATCGAAGGAAGATGAATATTTTGTCCATTGCAAACGTTCATTTTAAACCACTGGAAATTACACGTCGCTGAATTACTATCAAACAAAACTCTCGATCCAATGTTTTCGGTTGAACGGCTAACAAAAGCCTATGCGCAATGTTTTTTTAAGTGGAAAATATGGAGCAAAAGGTTTCCTCAACAATCTCTCCGTTCTCCTGATTCGTCCAATTTGTAATGGAAACAAGGCCCAAGGTAATGGCACTCGAAAAATTTGACAATTTGCGTTAAAGACGATGTCGAAAAGAAACAAGAAAAATAGAACTCAAGAAACCCGCGGATCTACCGAACGTTGGTTTTTGTCGTTCTTTTTTGTTTGCATTGGCACAAACACGCACGCGTTTTCACACGCACATGCACGTGTACATATATACGTACGAATGAACGCCGAAAAATTGTGTTAACTAGCACAAAGAAAGGATTTGCATTTAAACGCTGGATCATGACGTTTGTGCAAACGATGCACGAACCATTTATCGCAAGAAAAACGTGAGTGCGAAGTAAGAGATTTTGAGATATTGGATAAAATAATAATAGCCATGGCTGCGAGGTGCGAACTGTATCAATAAGTTATCGTGAGAAAAAAAGGATTATACATTCGGTAACTACCGAAGAAAATTTGTAAATAGTATAAATAATAAACCGGATAAGGAGAGAGAGAAAAAGAGAGAGAGAGACCGAGAGAGGGAAGGAGGGAGGGAGAGAGGAGTGATGTTTAAGCGATGAAGAAATAGGGATAAAATAAAATATACATAAGATATTATATTATATTAAATATATACATGTGTGTGTGTGTGTATATATATATATATATATATATATATATATATATATATATATATATATATATATATATATACTCACAAGAATTGAATATACATAAGATTATTATATATATTTACCTTGTTAAGTGATAAGGCGATTGCAGGGTCTCGTTCGACTACCGATTATTCAGTCTATCTTTTTTTCTTAAATTCCATTATTCATTAACAATGCGGAAGCTCCCTGTTTCAATCAAATTTCGGGGCGGCTTCTTACTCAAGCTTGGGGAAATTTTGTTTTCAAAACGTGTTTTGTTGTGTCTCAGCACAGTTTCACGGTATGTTCACTATTGATCTAACATTACAATAGCAGAATTTTTTTCGTACATTTTTATTTAGCAAGAGACCCGATCTTCCAGTTATTAGTGATCTCGATGGAAAATTTCACAATCCGTCAGGAATGTCAATAACGTTGGTGTTTTTTGTTTGACCGCTTCGCGAGTACCGCACGATTCTTGGGTTTGTTCACGCAGGTCGTGGATTGTCTGGGAGTGAAATGATCGGACTAGAAGAAATTTCATAAATGGGTCCATAAGGTGCATTTCGTTTACTGTGAGTCTACGACTCGTATTTGGCAATACCATTGCAATTTGTACAGCAAAAAATAATTTTTAGACAGGTCACTAAACAGGTTTTCGAAATGTCGAAGAGGAAACGGAGACTCGATAATTTGCGTGGTTTTCGATTTACTTCGATTTATTTACATCAAACAACATCCCGGCGATCATATTTGTGGCTCAGCATTTCAGTTGTTTTTTATGTGGCCGCCTCTCACCAATTCTTCGAAAATATCAAAATAAAAATTATTAAAAATAATTTTACTGCCAAAAAGTTTTATTTATTTATTTTTATAATTTCAAATTTATGTTTTTATGCGTTTATTTATAATTTCATAAATGGATTTATAAGACCACTTGAAAATGAATATTTATTCCTAATAGAGGACTCGAGGGTATACGCGCAAAAAATCGAGTACCGCAACCTATTTTTTTTTTGTTGTGAAAATTTACTTTACCTTAATTTTCATTTGGAACAAAATTAACGTAATGCAAATTGATGAATAAATGGAGTGTCGATCTTGATAAATTCATCCGTTTAAATCGAAACGTAGCAAATTCTTATGAAGGGGTGATGCAAAAATGTACGATTAAGTTCCTATTACGATATTCAAGAATTAGTTAGCCGTTGTTTGGATTCAAGCGAAGTCCAAGTTTCAGCCCAAGTTCCGAACGTTACCCACGTATTTTGCAATTCTGCATCTCCGAATTACCGTATTTATCAATTACGAAAAGACGACGTCTATGTGACGCGATCGATTGAGAGGATTTTCAATATCATGCCCTTTTTTCAAGTTTTTTTTTCTCGAGTAGACTTTTGTATCGGTATAGTCGAGCTCGTCCCAGCAACACCGAAAAACCTAGGGCTGGAAAGACAACAATGTACATTGTAAATACATATGAAAAAAAAAGTAGCACAGAGGACGAGGTGTTTACAGACAGACAGAGTTAAAGTTGCATTGAAAAATCTGCGCCGTGATGTTGGAACGATCCAAACAATATGAGCTACGGATGAAATGAAAAAAAATCGAACATATTCATCGTGACATACAAAATAGTAATTTATTTAACTGCGAATACGTGTGTGAGGCTTATTGGAGCGAAAAAGTCTAAAAGATGGTTAAAAAAAATGAGTCTGCGAGTAAGAGAAACACGCGTTCGTTCGAGAGTTCATCGTCGGATCGCTTCGAATCGCGGCGTAATCTTTTAACAGATGAACGAAAAAAAAAAACAATAGAAAGAAAACGTAAGATGCACAGTGTGTATCTAAAAAGCGAATCGATCACTCGAAATTCGTGCTTTGTTTTCCGACCGCGTAAAGAAAAACACTATTTTTGACTCGCATGCGCATAAATCACGATTGTGTTAAAAATCCGAAAAAGAAACGCCACTGGGCCACAATAGGAAGCAATGAAAGAAGAAAGTCTAATCGATACGGAAACGAAGGATTTGTCCCATTAGCGCGCCCTCATCGAACGATCGAAGAACATTGAAAATTGACAACAATAAATCTAGTCGTAAGCGGTCTGAAGATACGGCACGCTAGCGAGTGGTCGAAAGCGTTTTTTAGCGGTGAATTTGTGTACCACGTTATGTCGTTTTACCAAAATACTAACCACGGGAGAACGAGATGAGAATACTGGGAAAAAACTCGACACGATATGGACAAGAACAAGTATCAAAAAAAACAATAAAGAGTATTATTCTATATATAACAATGTTTTATTGATGTTATCCAATCATTTGCCCTTACCTCACTTTAATTCGCATCACTGGCGATAATTCCTCCTACATCCGAACGCGTTCAACCAACCCTACACTGCAAAAAATGTTTATTTGATTTAACTAGGATCTATTTACGTAAAATAATTGTTTTCGTTGTCTCACGATCCACTGCGATTCTATTTCTTTCGAATATATTGTTCATTTATTTCGGGCATTATTTGATGTAGGAAATGCAATAAATCGTATTTGATGAAAATACATTGTTAATTCAAGCGTATGAGCGATATATTTGAATTAAAAATATCTTTATCTGAATACAGTAAATGTGTCTCAAATTCAAATATATTGTCATTTCGAACGAATAAGAAATTGAATTGGAATTACTCGTATTTTTATTTGCAACCAGAAACTTTACCGTATTTTCTCATATACAATGCATATTTATCGGTTTTGTTAACAATCCTAAATGATGCAAAATTGGAATGAAATATTTTGTATTACCACCATCTCCGTATTACCATCTCGGTATACGAGAGGATTTACCTCTTCCGAATGTATCACGCGATATGTAAACCCTCACGTCTTTCAGAATACCCTCGGGCGATCACGAGCGACAATGCGTAAAATTCGTGGTGCGTCGATAACTTCCGCCGACTCGGTTTATATGCTCGCTCAGAGTATACAAATGCGTGGCGGGAGAAGCCTCGAGCCCTGCACCACACACCGGCCATGGAGCCTACTAGTCACTACGGCTGTACATTTGCTAGATAACTAAAAAAAATCCAAATAGACCCAATTCCTCTATACGACTAAATACTTCTTTGAGTGCATAATACTAAATACCAAAATTATTAGAAGCATGTACATTTTTCATTTTTCGACCGTGTTAAATAGATCTTCATTTAAATAAGGAATAGATACATATATTTGTATTCGATGTCTGAAATAGTAAAATCAAATTTAAAAAAAAAAAAACATTGATGTCACAAAAATTTGAGTAAATGCAAATAAAAAAGGATCAATTGAACGCATTTGGTTGATTCCGGTAAATATTTGTTATCAGTGTATCGAGATAATCGAAATGCGCGAAAACAAATATGATCAATCTGTCATGTTTTTTGGAACAATAGTATTATTGATTATTCTTTTTCAATAATAAATATATTACGCAAAGTGAAGTGACATTTCCCCACGATGAGCTTATCGCATATTCATTCTTCCGCGATGGAAAGAGGAAAAGCGAAAAGGTATATTATTTTTCAAGCGTATTGAGGAACTATAATTAAATTAATTATTTTATTTATAATTCATTTTACTTGACTATAATAATTGTTTTGTGTTATCCGCTCTCTTTGCGCTGGCAAAGAAACCAAAAATTAAAGATCTCATGTTTTTCGCCATAATGCTAAATTTACAACGATCGTTTGGAAATCGCTTGGAAAATGGACAACACTGTCCAGGGTGATAAAAGGACTCTCGGCACGGTTCGTAGAATTTGAATAATTTAAATAAGTCGGACAATTCATCGTGCTTTATTTGAAATTGGTTTACACAGACGAGAAATCGGTCGATACAAAGAGATTATTGAATGATAGTTACTGCCTACCGTCAAAACTACCAATTAAAAGTATTGTCGAGGATATGAATGAGCATCCCAGATTCCCGTGCTCCATCAAGAACCAATCAGAAGACAGAACCAACCAAGAAATAATAACAATAGATTTGTAGATCCCAACAAATTTTTTTATTAAGCAATATCTCACAATGTGTAATTCGTAAAATTACATATTTTCTACCATTTTTACAATATACCGTTAAATAATCGATGTTGTAGCCCATCTATAAATGTGTGATGGTCCACAACGTACAAAATTAGCGACCGAAAATCACTGTGCGTGAAAGTACAGGCAGAGGTGTATCGGGCAAATGGGATTAAAAAAACTTCGTATGTTGACATTATTGCGTATGACGATTCAACCACCTTCAATCTACATTTTCGATATCCTACGTCAAGAAGTAGCATGCAATTAAAATTCTTTGAACGTTCAAATTAAGGGAGACTACCAGTCTCACCAGAAGGCGAATCTTATCAACAACTCAAATTATTTTGAATTTTCGTGACAGGTTAAAAATTGGAGAACTCTCGTCGGCCGCAGGACACTATCAGACAAAGGTGGCTTGCTTAAATCCAGCTGCCGCGCCGCCATTTGGTTACAAAATGTTGTGGAAAAATTTGTAGATACTCGAAAACATGCAAGATGAAGGCCTGAATAAGCTGAATTTTCAATCCATCAACTGGGTATCCATAAACAATCATTGACATTCACCGTTTTTCCGGGCTCTAGACTGCTAGTCTCCTCTAATGTGTGCTAGTAAAATTACAATAAATCCATACACAACTGAGAAAAACAACGCCGAACGATGTGAGAAAGTTGGTACTGGAAAGGCGTTACAAGATTCCTTCATATATCGTTATACAGAAGTAAATAAGGGCTCGCGTACACTAGGTCGACTGCCGAAGGCAGCAGTCGGCGTCGGCGCACTTTCAACGATGCCATGTCGGCGTACTTTCGTCAATGCCATGTCGACTGCTGCCTTCGGCAGTCGACCTAGTGTAAGCGAGCCTTGAAGCCGCGGTTAGATGAGAAACGTAATATCGCGTACTCAATTTATCATGATTCATTTTCATTGCATGCAACGAATAACCGGATAGACCGATGTCGCGTTCAATCACAGTAAAGTAGAGAAAAGTGTGTTGAGTAGCCATCGGCCAACGTAAAACAGGAACAGAATTCGAAAGGCGTAGGTAAAAATTGCGAACGGCAACTCAATGGTTCTGCGTAGCTTCCAGCCCGCATGCATTGTGGTCATGGGATCTTTGAGTATGTAGACTCTAAGACCCGCCCAAAACGAGTAAGCGTATTCTATCCAGTCGAGTTTCCTCAGATCACAAAAAAATAATTTGGAATCTTGACGACTCATTCGATCCCACATGGTTTGCGTTCTGTGAACGTGAATACGCCAATTGCCGCCGCTGAAGAAGGTCAACGCGTTCATATTTTTCATCATTAGGATCCAGGCAGCCAAGACTCTGAAATATTTACGGAGAACGGGGTTACTATTTTCGCCACCAGGTGTCAGATTAAGTTAGCTGGTTTTCGACCGAGCAAGTATGTTGATACATCAGTTTATACATCATCATACAGATGGCAACATCGACACATAAAACTCGGCTGATACTGCAGATTGCTATTTCACATGGCGGTAACGTGGAATATGCACGGAGCAGTGTTGCCAGGTTGGAAGATTTCCTCCTAGATTTAGGGGTATTTTACCTGGGTTAGGAGAGAAATAGGGGGAAAAAATTTGTAGGAGATTTTTTAGGAAAATTCTGAAGCGTGAGGGTATTTTTAGGGGATTATAAATTTCCGAACAATTTAAAAAATGAACCACAAGTGTACCAATTCCGAGTGAACGCAAACAAACAAGTAAGCCCAAACAAACGAAAACAATCATTCAAACCCAACCGATACAAGCTGCGAAACAAAATGTCGGTCGCAATGGCCGAGGAATGCACGTTCGACTCGCGCTCAGCGTTGATTGCTGTGACTTTAAGTCGACAGCTCGCATGTTGAAGCGTTTCACCTCGAGGAATATTTATAATAATATGAATGACAGCGATGTTGGAACCCTCGATATATTTCCTGAAAATTAGGGCCGAATTTAGCTATTCATGCATCAGTGAATTCTTCATTGCAATAAGTATCAATCTGATGGGGAATGCACTCTGTTCTCATTCTATTCGTTATCGTTTTCGATTTGAAATCCTACTTCGTCCATCGTGCTGCGGATATTTTTCGATTTTTTGTAGAATTTCAAAGAGGGGCCATTGATTTTAGCAAATTTTTCCACACTTTTTCAATAAAAATTGAGGGTTTCGGGGGAATTAATAGTGCACTTGTGTTCGGGGGGCAAAAATACGTAAAATGGACTTGGAATGGACCGTCTTCGATGAGTATACGTTACAGTATAGAATAGTTCAAAGTATATACTCGGCTAATGTAAGAGGTAAAAATGGTAATAAGAAACAAACATATCGACAAATATAAAAGCGGGATTCTTGTAATATACTAATTCAAGAAGAAATAAATCCCCTCCAACGCTCAAAGACAGATTACCATACCACGATAAATGTTTTTACCGACCGTACGTTTTACGTAACTACAAAAGTTATATCCATAAAAAAAAAGTATTCATCTTCATCTATAATTCGCACAGATCGCAGCAATCAAGTTAGTCCAGTCCACGGTCTTATATACAGGTCTGGAAACGGCCACGATTTGGTAGGTACGCTTGGCCGATCCACGTTTCTTTACATTTTTCGCCAAGGACTCCCCCTCTGTATCGCATTCACCAGGACATTTCTGCCATGGGTATAGGGAAACTGCGGAAAACCTATACCAATACAGCCGGTCCCGAGTTCGCTTCCAAGTCTCGGAGCTAACCGCGTTTCGTCGAGAAATAACTCACAGGCTACAGTCATACTCACACGACACACACACGTACCGGTGCTTGCGCCATACCCGTGTAGAACTGGAGCTACGTCACGCCCGTGTTTTTATTTTTCTCCGAAACTACGAGACGGCGATTCGAACCCGCGACCTCCCGATGTGCTGATTTCAGAGGCAACCACGCTAACCACTAGACCGGCACATCGGTTGTATTTGTTTTGTAATTATTGATTTATTTTGTTTTGAGTTTTTCTGCATAAGTAAAAATGGTATTAATCTTTAATTAATTTAAATGGTATTATAGACGAAAATCAATTAACTGTTAAATATTCGAGTTCGTTAAAGAAATACTTCAAGAGCATGAGATGACACGCAGACCGAGGTTATGGTTCACTTGGCAATACGGGAAATAATAAGCGGCAAGGGGGGAAGGGTGAGATCACATAAGACCGTGGGTGGGGGGTACCCTCCGATAGCAACGACGCATGTGGCGACTAGAGGAATAAAACGTGGATCGCTCGACGGTACCGTCCGGCTCCATTGAAATCGGTATTCCTTTCCAGACCTGTATGTAAGACCGTGGTCCAGTCGGAATGTACATGCGACCTATTCTCGGAGGCCAGTACGTCGCCAATTTCTTTGTAGGTTCTTTGGGTTGCCAGGAATGTACCCTAAAGTTTCTCCCATAAAAAATGGTGTTTTGCGACCACCAGAGATTGTTTTAAAAAACTCGGTTTTTTAAATTATATCTTTTTTGAAATCGGTTTTATCGAAAAATGCTTCCCACAAAAGTTGTGCGGAATGATGTCACCTATAAAATAACTCCTAAACAAAAATCACATAGGATTGTTAGTTTAACGGTAAATCACTGAAAGAAGAACATTTGTTTTGCATGTACTTTGTTTATTAATGATTAATCAATTGAGTTTGAGTATTCTGAAACTCAATCAGCATCTAGAAGAATCTTACATTGTATAAAAAAATGCTGATTTAACTCAAAATATGTTTTATTTGAATTCAAACTATAGTTTTATTATATTTTGCAATTGAAATGTACAAAAAAGTGAAATAATTTTTTATAAAATAGCCAAGCAAGTTTACTAGTAATGTTGTACACAAAATTGTTAAACCTTAGGAATACTATTTTACCAAATATTTTATTTTTATTGAAGAAATTATATTACTATTATAACATAAAATTGATAGCACCATTATATAACTGTACAACGTATGTACCATACAAGTACACTGGAAATGCTGTGCAACGACTTAGCGTGTGATTAAAAAAAAAAGCTCGTGAAGGTACACAAATGTCCATTCCCACTGCCTGCATAAACAACTTTTACGGCTGTATTCTTAATAATTGTAACATCGGTCTGATTCGAACGGGATAACATTGGTAGTTTTATCGGTGTATACATCGGTCCACACAATTCACGTTACCGTGTCAGAGCTACCTTATGTCCACTACTGATAAATATTCGACTGTACTTGGGCGAAGCATCGAATATAGCGCAATAAAGGTCAGCAGTAGTACTGAGATATTTCTTGTTCCACCAGCAAAACGACAGCACCGTAATTCGATCCTTAAACTTGCCGATGCTGTAGCTTGGAGACGGATACTCTAACCATTACACCAAAGTCTATTCTAGGGTATATCTAGGGTGATTTACTAACTCCAATGAGTGCATTACATTTCTTTAATACTCATACATTGGATCCATTTAGATAATAGATCTCGTTGACCCTGCTTGGGGCCGCTGAAAGAGATATGAAATTTCTATTGTCTTCAAATTTCTAGTTCGCTATACTTCAAAATATATATTTTTGCCTGACGGATTTAAGAGCAATCAATATTTGTATCCTTTCAATATTTGTATATTTGACAAGGAACCTTCGTCAAATTTTTTTTTGGCTATTAAAAGGGCCGTTTGTTTGACATACTCAAAGAACTTTTTCAGATTAACACAAACGAGACTGAGATCCTCTGTAAAATTGGCTTTAGCCCTAAAAAGGGCCGTTTGATTTATATTGCATAAACGGTCTAACCCTCGTAAAAGGTTAGAGCCGTAAACACCATTGTAAAACTGTTTATATTAATAAAATGTATATACCAGACGAAGCGGAAAGTTTGTCAAAAAACAATTTCCGGAATGACAATCTCCCAAATGAACAATTGCTCAAATACAATTTCCTGGAAGAACAATTCGCCGAATACAATTTCCAAAATGGAGCATTTCTCGTATATAATAGCCCGTCTGGACAATTTCCCGAATGAACAATTCCTCGAATCAATGTTTCCCAAAAAACCCCAAACGAACCCGAACAAACCCAATTTTAATTTAATAATTAATTGCATAACTTCATAATTTGATAATAGTTTAAGTACTCAGTTATTATTAAATTAGTATCTTAACTAACATGTACACTTTTCTAATCGAAAGTATAATTTAACGTTAAATGAAGTTTTTTTCAGCGAGTGAAACTGAAAAAACGCAAGATTTTTAATGCAAAATGATACACCGAAATACATTTTACGATTGACCAACGTGAAAAATGAGTTCCACGAAGTATTTGCCTCGATTAATGATGCAATATTAATGCAAATATTAATTATTGAAAATTGAAGTTATTCAATTGAATTATAATTTGATCGTTCAAGCTGAAAAAAAACCATTCGGGAAATTGTCCATTCGTGAAATTGTCCCTTCGGAGAACTGTCCATTCGAGATATTGTATTCGTGAAATTGTTCATTCGGCAAATAATTATTTCGGAAAATTGCTTAGAGAAATTGTCATTCGGGCAATAGTTTTCGAAAAACTTCTGCAAACGACGCAGGGCTCCCACTTTCTCGTACCGTCGGGCAGCTGACGGGCTTGTGATATACAGGGTGAGGCACATAAAGTGTTACAGAGCAATAGCACTCAAACTATTGATCATATCCAATAGATAAAAAAATCGTTTGGAAATTCGACCGAACGTTATGAGATCTCAAGATTGAGTAGACGGATCGAAAAATGACCCGAACAAAATCGATAGGAAAAAATCATATTTTATTGGTAAAATGTCATTAGATTTTCCATTCGTCGCCGTGTTTTCGCGTAATGTCGATCCAAAGTAAAAAAATCGTCTGCTAAAGCCCATCTTACTGTATAAAGAATCGCGGCGTGTTCGTCAGTGTCAGTGGTGCTCAGTGGTGTCTCTTGATCCCCAAAAGATATCTGAGTTTTATTAAGCTTGGTCATATAGTTAACGAAAAATTACCGACGTACGTAAATTCGGCACTTCCGGCAAGAGATCCACAACGGCCATATGAGAAATAAAAATGTACGTGTTGGTCATTAACGTGAACATTCCAAATCCAAGATCATTTGTAGCCCGTTTCCGCGAAAATTACTGGTAAACAACAATTATTCAGTTGAGTATTGAAAAATCCTGTTTTTAAGGGCATCGTCGAATGTGTGAGAAAAAAATACACAGAAAAAAAACATCTTCGTACAACCATTTTTAACCCTCTGGTCTACACCATATTCTGTCGCCAAGTTGAAACACACTCGGAGTCACCTGTGACCCGAAAGTTCTATCCTTTATAGAACTGATTCAGAGCATTTGTTTTCATAGTGTTAGTAATGAAATGGAATGGAATGGAATGGAATGGAATGGAATGAAATGGAATGCGATATCTACATGGGGTAAAACAGAGTAAAACTTCATGTCTACATGTCCAACAGAGTAAAACTTTTTCGACATAATATGGGAATAGTTGGAAGTTTGTTATGTCAGCTATGCAATAATAATGCGTGAAAACATTTATCGTTAATCGACAGTTTTTTAAATAGAGAAAAAACTGTGAAAAATGTATTTCTTTGCAAAACTCATATAAATTTATTAGGGAAAAATTATTACAAAATTACAAAAATAGGGTTGAACTTATCATTCATTATTCGGTGCAAGCCTGACATACCACAAGACGGTGCTCGGGGCATATCGGCAACCAACAAACCACACATGCCTTTGAAGTTTTGTTGTCGGATTTTGTTTTACAATAGAAGCAACGCAACCGCTTGGGCAGCTCGTCAGTCCTTTCCTGAGGTGGAGAAATATCAATTGACAACATCTCTACTATGCAGGCCTTCAAACTTTTTTGCAATGCGAGATTTCTTACTCTCAAACTGAGGTCAGGTTCAATCAAGGCAGTGCTCGATTGGATCAGGAAATGACGATGCGCAAGTGATTGATTCACATAATTAAAGTTACACAACGTACAACTGTTGATCCCACATTGGTCGAGCATACCGTAAAATACGCGAAGTGGCCATCGATAGATTTGTCTCGCAGTTGTGTGACGATGACAAAACTGGTCAAATAAACCGGTCCCATCCTTTCTTCGGTTGTAATCAAGAATTGCAACAGGTTTGCCAGTTTCATCATCTATTCCAGAACTTTGGTTGAGTGAAAACAACAACAAAACAATGTTGTTCTTTTTAGGAACGTATGAAAGTAACATTTTGCTGTGATCATAAACAACATCAGCTGTGTCAGGCTTTCTTGCGGTTTTCAATGATTCGGGAGTCTCACGCTTATTCTTTCTGAATGTTCCTAACATTGTTAATGAATCTTCTTCTAACATCTTTTCAACAAACGGAACGAAAGTGAACCAATTGTCAGTGGTCATATTTATTCTGCCCCCACGAATCGGTTCAGAATGTTTCCGCACACAAAAATCAGGAATGCTCTCCAAGACCCGTATTCATAGTCGTTCCTTGAGGAATCCGTATTTTTTGTTCAGAACAAAGAACAAGGAGGCCTTATTTTTTATGGAACGACTATGAATAGGGGTGTAAATGTTCGTTTGCGACAAGTCCCGTTTAATGCCTTATTTATCGGCTTACTTCTTATAAAAATTCTGAAAGGACAGCGACCACGAAAACTGAGCAATTGTTCGACAATTGTGCACCATTGCGAGGGCGAATAATATCTATTACAATTTTCTATTCATTCGTCCCACACTTCGCGAATTGGTGCGAACCGATCTCCACGTCTTCTTGGCTCCCAAGTTTGTTTGCTGTCAGAGCGGAGGCAAGATACTAGAAATGCAAATCGATTGAATCACACCGTTCTCCAAAACTGAATCATCCCCGCTTTTTGGGACCAGAGATCCTCGAGATTCCATTTCGACGCTTTAGTAGAACAAGCCAAAAAGAGCATTTACCTCATCCAGTGAAGTAGGATGGTAGAATCTTTGATTTGATAAGTCTCGTTTTTTAGCACTTATTTCCTCATTTATGTGCAGTACAATTTTCTCAATCAGACTATTTGAGAAAAGAAGCGACCAGGCTTTTATTGCCATCCTTGCCTCTTTCGCTTCACCAGTGAAGTGCGGCAAATACAGATTAATCCCAGTGCACTTTTGTCTTGATGGTGCTACAGTATTCCACTCATAGCGAGATCTGGAAAGACTGAGCCAGTGCAGCCAGATAGCGCGCAAAAGTTACCCCCTCTCTAGTCTCTTGCGCGCCCATCACACAATCATAGTAGCGCATGTCCGTGAGCGAGCGACGCTCGGACGTCTTCGGAAAGAGCCGAGCGCCATCGAAGTTTCCCGACCGCGCCTTCGGCAGCTACATCAATGCATGGACGCTGAGCACGTTCATGTGCGGCCAAGCCGAAACGAAGGCTTCGAGGGAAAAAGCAATCTGAGCACGACTCGCGCGTGACGTCACCCGACGGCACGAGCGAGGCTTTTAGATGATTTCAATGCTTATTTAGCTCTTGATTCTCTGCGTTATTAATGTATACAAAAAAATATATCGCACACTCTGATCGCTTATTTTTTTTGTTTATACGTTAATTTAAATATAATAATACATCTAAATTACAACGTATTTATCTTCTAAAATATTGTTTACGCTTTACTCACGCCCGTCCTTATGCCAAATAAATTATAATTCATAAAAGTAAGCGGAAATATATTTATATTCGTATTATTATATCAATTCTCATAACTCTCATATGAAAAACACCAAAAAAAAACTTCAAAACCTTAGATTTCAGCGAACCAAGAACATACATCTTCACATTTTCAATCATGACGAATTTTTAAGAACAATATCATCACAAACACATCTGAACCAAAACAATATACATCACCTAAATTATCAAAACATAAATCAAACAACACAAAATCACAACATCTTATACTCAACTCTTACTAATAGACAACAGGACACAAATAATAATCTTTCCACTGATCCTCTGAATAATATAAATTCGACAATCACAGTAAATGAAACGAAAGAATGGCTTATAAATCTCTCCAACATTGATATTCCGCTACACATTTCCACATTCTTGTCTCTAGGTGAAAAGTTTTGTTTTCCTTACCTCAAACTCTCAGACATAAAAACTCATATCCACAAATCAATCTCCGAACTTGAGTCCAAATTAGATTTTTTACTCGACAAACCTAGACAAATCGAAATTAGAACCAGATTTACTAAAATCTTAAACAAAATTAATATTCCAATATCATTTTCCGACACTAATCAAATTATAAAACACACATCCTCATTCTTAAAAAACAACCCTGAACTTTTAGTTACGCGAGAGAAATCCAACAGTCATTCTTAACAAATCAGATTACATTACAGAAACTCATAATTTACTCGCAGATTCCTCAACTTGCAAATCAACAAACAGAAGTCCCATCAACACTACAAAAAGGCATTAAAAATATTCTCTCCAGATGGAAAACCCTAAAAATCATTGATGAAACAAAATACAGATACTTCAAAGCTGAAAATTGCAACCTATCTCGTCTCTATTGTCTGCCAAAAATTCCTAAAAATAATTATCCACTTCGTCCAATAGTATCATCAATAAATAGTCCAACACATAAACTAGCTGAATTTATACAATCTAAACTTTCTAAATTAATCAATACGACTAATTCACACGTCAAAGATAGTTTCCAACTAAAACATTCACTTTCTAACATCTCAATTCCACTCAACTACAAATTGGTCTCGTTTTATGTTGTTTCTCTCTATACCAACATCACATTACAACTTGTTATTCAAAGCCTTCAAAAAAGATCAAATCAATTTTCAAAAACATTTCCTTTAAACGAAATAATTAAAGCCATAGAATACATCATGTTCTCAACTTTCTTTACATTTCAAAATAAAATTTACCAACAAATCTCAGGGTTACCAATGGGCTCACCTCTGGCTCCAATACTATCTAACAGCGTCATGATTGATCTTGAAACAAATTGTCTGGAAAAATTAACATTTTCGTTACCACTATATAAAAGATGTGTTGATGATATTATTATTGCTCTACCAACAGACAAAATTGAATCCACCAAAAAGATTTTTAACTCATATAACTCAAAATGACAATTTACATAAAAAAAAGAAGTAGATAAAAAAATCCCGTTTCTTGATATACTTTTAATCCATAAACAAAATTCAATTATCACAAATTGGTATAGGAAATCAACCTGGTCAGGCAGATTCATAAATTTCTTTTCATACCACCCACTTTCCCAAAAAAAGTCATAATTTACATGCTAGTTGACAGAGCAATAAAATTGTCTCATCCTTCATTTCACAAAGAAAACCTCAAACTTATTAGTAATACGATGACACAAAATTGCTATCCGATCTCTTTCACAGAAAAAATAATAAAACGTCGGCTTTCCACAATCAACAATCAAAAAAAGAATAACAACAATTTTGATTCTTCCAGACTAATAAATGTTCCTTACGATAAATTCTTCCATCTATTGAGTATACTCCAGCAAAACAGTATTTACTTCCATAAATACTGTCTTTTGAAATTACCTTCCAAATATAAGCAAAAGCTAGAAACATCAACAACATCGAGGTTAGTCGTTTCTCATATTTCATTTCTTTATAACTCCATAGTATAATAAACCGCACTCTCACATATCACTCATTTCAAACACCGATGAATAAGAAGAATGAACGCAATACAAGAACTTATGCATATCACATCAATATAGTTATAACCAAAACAGAATTATCATAACAGTTGTACAAAACGACACAACAATTTTATAACACAATCATAACATAAAAAATTCGTGTATTTAATTCCTACAAACTCGATTTGTAAAATTTGTGTATCAAAATTTATAGAGAAAAATATAATTTCTGAAGAGGACCCGACCCAAAGGGTCGAAACGTAAGAAAGCACCATTAATAATAATAACTGATAAAAATAGTCAAATAAGAAGTAATAGTAATACTAATTTTTTAAAAAGCACTGAATGCGGGGAACGATCCCGCGCCCCTGCGGACCGAAGCCGGGAACGCTACCAACGAGATCATCTCATCTTAATTTGGATCATTTCTAGGATTAGTGTTTTTGAGCCAATTTTCATTGTTTAAAATTTTTACATTGTCGAATTGAAAGTCATGTTTTTGTTCTATTGCATGTTGTGCTAAGGCTGTGTGTATTGTGGTAGTATGTTTTAGGCTATCTTTATGTTCTTTTATTCTGGCTTCAAGGTATCGTTTGGTTTGGCCGATGTATGTGGCATTGCAATCCTTACAATCGATTTTGTAAACTATGTTGGATTTTTGGTTGTTATTTATTTTGTCTTTGGTGGAGCCAGTAATCGATGAAATGTTGTGTTTATTGTTTGTGACTAATGTTATGTTGTATTTTTGGAAAAGACGAATTGGTTGATAATGGATGTTTTTTGTGTAAGGAACGTTTATTAGTCTGGAAGAATAAATATTGTTGTTATTCTTTTTTTGATTGTTGAACGTGGAAAGCCGACGTTTTATTATTTTTTCTATGAAAGAGATCGGATAGCAATTTTGTGTCATCGTATTACTAATAAGTTTGAGGTTTTCTTTGTGAAATGAAGGATGAGATAATTTTATTGCTCTGTCAACTAGCATGTGAATTATGGCTTTTTTTGGGAAAGTGGGTGGTGTGAAAAGAAATTTATGAATCTGCCTGACCTGGTTGGTTTCCTATACCAATTTGTGATAATTGAATTTGGTTTATGGATTAAAAGTATATCAAGAAACGAGATTTTTTTATCTACTTCATTTTCTGATGTAAATTGTAATTTTGAGTTATATGAGTTAAAAATCTTTTTGGTGGATTCAATTTTGTCAGTTGGTAGAGCAATAATAATATCATCAACATATCTTTTATATAGTGGTAACGAAAATTTTAATTTTTCCAGACAATTTGTTTCAAGATCAATCATGACGATGTTAGCTAGTATTGGAGCCAGAGGTGAGCCCATTGGTAACCCTGAGATTTGTTGGTAAATTTTATTTTGAAATGTAAAGAAAGTTGAAAACATGATGTATTCTATGGCTGTAATTATTTCGTTTAAAGGAAATGTTTTTGAAAATAGATTTGATCTTTTTTGAAGGCTTTGAATAAAAAGTTGTAATGGGATGTTGGTATAGAGAGAAACAACATGAAACGAGACCAATTTGTAGTTGAGTGGAATTGAGATGTTAGAAAGTGAATGTTTTAGTTGGAATCTATCTTTGACGTGTGAATTAGTCGTATTGATTAATTTACAAAGTTTAGATTGTATACATTCAGCTAGTTTATGTGTTGGACTATTTATTGATGATACTATTGGACGAAGTGAATAATTATTTTTATGAATTTTTGGCAGACAATGGAGACGGGATAGGTTGCAATTTTCAGCTTTTAAGTATTTGTATTTTGTTTCATCAATGATTTTTAGGGTTTTCCATCTGGAGAGAATATTGTTAATGCCTTTTTGTAGAGTGTTGATGGGACTTCTATTTGTTAATTTGCAAGTTGAGAAATCTGCGAGTAAATTATGAGTTTTTGTAATGTAATCTGATTTGTTAAGAATGACTGTTGGATTTCTCTCGCGTAACTAAAAGTTGAGGGTTGTTTTTTAAGAATGAGGACGTGTGTTTTATAATTTGATTAGTGTCGGAAAATGATGTTGGAATATTAATTTTGTTTAAGATTTTAGTGAATCTGGTTCTAATTTCGATTTGTCTAGGTTTGTCGAGTAAAAAATCTAATTTGGACTCAAGTTCGGAGATTGATTTGTGGATATGAGTTTTTATGTTTGAGAGTTTGAGGTAAGGAAAACAAAACTTTTCACCTAGAGACAAGAATGTGGAAATGTGTAGTGGAATATCAATGTTGGAGAGATTTATAAGCCATTCTTTCGTTTAATTTAATGTGATTGTCGAATTTATATTCTTCAGAGGATCAGTGGAAAGATTATTATTTGTGTCCTGTTGTCTATTAGTAAGAGTTGAGTATAAGATGTTGCGATTTTGTGTTGTTTGATTTACGTTTTGATAATTTAGGTGATGTATATTGTTTTGGTTCACATGTGTTTGTGATGATATTGTTCTTAAAAATTCGTCATGATTGAAAATGTGAAGATGTATGTTCTTGGTTCGTTGAAATCTAAGGTTTTGAAGTTTTTTTTGTGTTTTTCATATGAGAGCTATGAGAATTAAAATAATAATACGAATATAAATATATTTCCGCTTACTTTTATGAATTATAATTTATTTGGCATAAGGACGGGCGTGAGTAAAGCGTAAACAATATTTTAGAAGATAAATACGTTGTAATTTAGATGTATTATTATATTTAAATTAACGTATAAACTAAAAAAATAAGCGATCAGAGTGTGCGATATATTTTTTTGTATACATCAATAACGCAGAGAATCAAGAGCTAAATAAGCATTGAAATCATCTAAAAGCCTCGCTCGTGCCGTCGGGTGACGTCACGCGCGAGTCGTGCTCAGATTGCTTTTTCCCTCGAAGCCTTCGTTTCGGCTTGGCCGCACATGACGTGCTCAGCGTCCATGTATTGGTGTAGCTGCCGAAGGCGCGGTCGGGAAACTTCGATGGCGCTCGGCTCTTTCCGAAGACGTCCGAGCGTCGCTCGCTCACGGACATGCGCTACTATGATTGTGTGAAGGGCGCGCAAGAGACTAGAGAGGGGGTAACTTTTGCGCGCGATCTGGCTGCACTGGACTGAGCCTCGTCGGTCGTCCTCGACTTGGACCTCTACTGCGGCTTCGGGGTCTACCACGTGACCGACCTACAAATTTCAAACACTCAGTTTTGAAACTGAAACGAAATAAAATGAGAAATGACCACCGCGTGATACGGAGGGTGCTCGACGCAATGCGCAGCGGGCTCTTTCCGTGTCTTGTATTGGACGTACAAATAAGTCTCCCCCGTTTGACAAAAGATGGCCCCACCGGAAGGTTATGGTTGAAATTGTCAGACGTAAAACGTCATATCGTAAGGTTGGACATCTGGCAAGACCATAACTTTGAAATATTAACGATTTTGTATCAGCCACGAATAATTTTTCGTGCGAAAATGTCGAGTTTTGAACCGAATAAGCGTCATTTGCGGGAACTTTTGATTTCCTTCCGCCGGCCTTCCGCTACGTCCTTTGTCTTCTACGTCAAACTCCCCGTTCTTAAACTTTTGAAATCCCTGCCGACAACTTCTCTCACTTAAAGCAGCCTCACCATATGCTTTTACAAGCAATCGATGCGCAGATTTCTTCAAATTAAAGAAGTAATAAAACAAATGTTTCCGCAAATGACGCTTATTCGGCTCAAAACTCGACAATTTCGCATGAAAAAACCATGTGACGCTGATACAAAATCACCAATATTTCAAGGTTATGGTCTTGCCCGGTGTCCAATCTTACGATATGACGTTTTACACCTGACAATTCCAACCATAACTTGTACTCCCAATAGCATCTAAGAATCGACAAAATCGGGGATATAATCTCGATCCGATGCGGAATTTGCATCGCATTCTGTATCCGTATCTTCTTCTCTCTCGACAGCCACCTTCTCTTCGAACGTAGTGCTATTATTATAAGATTCCTGTTCGTCTAAAATATGCAAAACTTCATCCGCGTCTCTGACGGTCATTCTTCGCATTGGAAACAACACAAAATTATGCAGAAACCATTATCGTTTTTTAATATTCAATTATTCATCAGATTTGAAAATGTTTAGACGTGAGAGAATAGAGATATAGTAGCCTTACTTTCTCCAAAACGTCTCTTCTCCTCTATTCAATGTTAATCTTTTTTTCCTCACTAGATCACCTTCAGAATACAACGAACTATTATTTTTAAAGAACACTTTTATTTTTTGACAATTTTCAACCGTTCGTGTATACCCTGGGTCATATAAGACCCGAAAAAGCAGTTTCGTGCGCATTGCTCGAAAGCAAAGCTGAAACCGACGACGCCACAATGCCTTTCCCAGGTCTTGACCAGAGGGTTAAGAGAGATTTCGAAAAAGTTAACTAAGTTGGGTTAAATGTTGATAACAACATAATGAATCGAAGGAACGTAAAAATAAATATATCCATCTCTTGTAATGAAGATGTCGGGTTATTTTTTTTGGAAATTGCACGTCTCATAGAGACCTACAAGAATCTAAAAGAATACTTCAAGTAGGTTCAAAATTGAAGTACATAATTGAATTTGTTTATAAGCAAACATTTTGAATTTTCGAAAAGAAATATTTTTATGAAAAAAATCACTTTTTCATTAGCGTCATTAGCGTGGACATTCTCTTGAATGTCCACGCTAATGACCATCACGTAAATTTTTTCCCCATGTGGCCCTTCGGGATTACTGGCTATAAGGAGGTGCCGAATTTACTACGTAAATCGGTAATTACTCGTTAACTATATGACGTAGCACAATAAAATTTAAAGGTAGTTTTTGGGGATAGATTTTTCTAGATGCTGAATGAGTTCCATAAGACTAAGTTTATTAATAAACGAAGTACGCGCAAAATTTTTCGTTTCGTTTTTTTTTCCGTCCACTGGTGATTTGCCGTTTAACTAACCTACGTGATTTTTATGGACGAGTTATTTTATAGGTGACATCATTCCGCACAACTTTTGTAGGAAGCATTTTTCGATAAAACCAATTCCAAAAAATATATCATTAACAAAATGAGTTTTTTTTAAACAATATCTGGTTGTCACCCAACACCATTTTTTATGTGAGAAACTTTAGGGTACATCAAAAGAATCAAAAGAACCTTCAAAAAAATTGGCGGCGTGCTGGGCTCCGAGAATATGTCGGTCGAATTTATGTACATTCCGATTGGATCACGTACCGCCATCAATGGTGGTTAGAGTACAGTAGCCAAAACTCCATGAGGGAAGCTCTAGGAAAAGCGTCCGCGAGGTTGCAAAAACAGGTACAAAATTTCAACACCGGCATCCCTTCGTTAATACGAGAGCAACCAATATAGTAATAGTCCGATCTGAAAGTGAAAATGACCGCGACGCTCCGATTAACCCTACAAAGGTAGAAAATTAAAAAAGACTCACGAACGATGTTACTTACTTGAGGAATACGACTGTAATTCATCTATAAAAACCAACCTAAAAACATTTTTCGTAACCCAATTGCTGTAATACAGGAAACGGGAGCACGCAAATCGTACGTAGCTTAAAAACCCAGAAAATCCTTCACCGATGGAAACAATTAGCATTGAGATTGGTACTTTTTAAGTAGAATACGTTAAATTGTATTATACATGTGTAGATAATAAAAGCCACTTGAAAAGTATTATAAAATTACATTATAATAGATGATTCGGAGTTTCGTCAAAAACATATTAATACCCAAATAGACATTTTTCGACAACGCGTTGCCAACACTATGCCATGCGACAGCAAGTTTCGACGGCAAAGAGGAATATTTTACATCCACATTAAGGTGTGTTTTAGAAGCACACTATTATGTATCCTCGCGTGAATGCTAGTATTACCCAGTTAACCAAATGTACCATTAGTACAGCGTACCGCAATGTGGAGTACGCCGTACCCTACAGTACCGATAATGTACGGGTACGGGATACCAGCGCAGTCGTACATCTACGGTATCGCTACTGCGGAGTTACACCGCACTGCAGTACACGGTGGCTCCACGGTGGCGATACTGTACCGGTACTGTACTAGAACATTGGCGTTACCGCGCACCGTACGGCATACCGGTGATGTACCAGTGCCGTACGCACGTACGAGGTCGCAACAGTACCGGTACGTGGTTAGCTGGGTAATATTGTGAAGTACGAAAGGAGAGAATATTGGGGGTACATTTGGAGTACGTTGTGGCGCTCCGTTGCTGGTACAAACGAGACAGGTTATCGCAGCATTGCGACAGACAACTTCGAATCCGGCGTTTCGGCAAGCTGAGAGCACCTTGGAGGCACGCCGTGACGTTCCGTTACCGGCTAAACCAAGGTACGTGATTGTATCATAGACATACCCAGCTAACCACGTACCGTAAATGTACCCCACATGTGGAGTGCGCCGTACCGGTACTGTTGCCACCTCGTACGTGCGTACGGCACTGGTACATTACCAATAGGCCGTACGGTACGCTGTACCGCCAATGTACTAGTACAGTACCGGTACAGTATCGCCACCGTGGAACCACCGTAGACTGCAGTACAGTGTAGCTCCACGGTAGCGATACCGTGGAGGTACGAGTACGCTGGTATCCCATAGCCGCACATTATCGGTACTGTAGGGTACGGCGTACTCCACATTTGCGGTACGCTGTTCTAATGGTATGCTTGGTTAACTGGATAGTTATTCGCTACACTCTGCTTCGACAAATGTCTGGCATATTTGGAGCATGCTGCAACGCCCCTTGCCGATATATTTGGAACACGCTGTAACACGCCCTCGTCGGTATAAACGCAGCACGCTATTGCGGTGTTGTGACGGCTAAATTGTGTTCTGCATAACCGGTAGCTGGACAGCAATGTAATGTCACGCTTTTATAAAAAAATTACAGCACATTTGCGTATTTGTTTGAATATGACTCTAATACGATTTTTTCGCCAGGCAACTCAGGTAATTGAAGGAGGGAGAAATAATTTGTGCGTAAAAAATTTGATTGAACAAAAATCAATACATATTCTTTATAATCAATATTTTACGATTTTCAAGGTCGAACCTTTATATAATAAAACGTCTCATTAATTACGCAATAAAGACCTTATATTCAAATTTGTACGAAAAAAATTAATCCATGGCATTATACTTCAAATAAAAAATAAAATATAGTGCTATATTCATTAAAAAACTTACAAAACTAACTTTAGGATAATGAATCGGTTAGCAGTGCAAACAGAAAATATACGAATTAATATAAGGGTTGCGCAAAATAAAATACGAGCGTATTTTCCGGAACTCACTTAAAAATGTTAGCGTGGTGCTAACATGATGAGCAATAAAAAAATGCATCGATCGCTGGAAGGTATTTAAGTAATTAATTTTGTTGAACACGTAATTAAAAGGTAATTTTTTCCTGAATAAAATATAATTGAGCCATATGTAAAAGCTGTCACACCACCGTAATACGCGCCTCGTTTATGCCGACGAGAGGAGCGTGCTCAACAGCATGCTCCAAATATGACAGACATTTGTCGATACAGTGTGTAGCGAATAACTATGTCTATGATATAATCACGTACCTTGTTTTTTATGTCAACGGAACATCAGAGCATGCCTCTAATGTGCCCTCACCTCGCCGAAATATCATATTCCAAATTCTCTGTCTCAATGCTACGATAACGCGCCTCATTTGAACCGGCAACGGAGCGTGCTTTTACTGTGTCCTCACCTTGCCAAAACGACGTATTCGAAATTCTGTCGCAATGCTGCGATAACCTGTCTCGTTTGAACCGGCATTGGAGCGCCACAACGTGGTTAATTTATGAATCAAAGGTTCTGTAAAGGTAATATCACTCCAAATTTGGAGCTTGCTGCATCAATACCGTTATGGCAGAAGGTTATAGTTGAGTTATTTTGCTTCAAACTTTCTATATTGGCATTAAGAATTTGTTTCGCCAAACTATGTACTGTATCGCAAATTTGCAGCCTAAATATGAAGAACAATGTGATGGTACCACGGTGTGCCGCGCCATGTTGTCACCTTGTAGCTGTGATGCTGACATGTCAATTTTTACAGCACGTGTGTCTATCAGGGTAACTTTTCATTTTTATACACTCTTTATAATTTGCATTATACCCGTATTCATATTGCATACTTCCGATTAATATCGAAAACAAATTAAGGTTATGTTCCTGTCAAAATAGCATACATATACATTAGGGTGGCCGTTATTCTGGCTTCGGTAAAAAAATTTAACGTCTAGCAAAAAAACTAATCAAGATATGAAAAAAAAATCTGTGCAAAATTTGAACGCGCTGGCATAAGTCGAACACGTGCCACCGAGCAGTTTAATTTTCAAAAATACATGCAGTTTTTTAATGGCCGCATTAAAATATTTATTAATCTCATAATATTAATTAGAAAATCTGGAATTGGGTACATTGATTATACATAATAAGAGGTACAAAATGTATTATTTACTGATTTTTTCCCATCTATCACGTACCGCAAATTCGTACCTTTACATGAAATATTACATAAGTAATAGCAGTTCATCTATGAAATGATTGAAGTAGAGTACATTTGTTTACGTTCGCAATTTTTTTTGATATTCGGCGACAACTAGAAGAACAAATTGTTTTTTATCTTTATCATAAGTCAATCGATTGTTACAATCGGTGATAAGTTTTATACCTCGCTCCGCTATATCATTGCAGACTCTTATTTTTTTTATCAATTGCGCGCCCATTTCCTAACTCTCGTTCGAGTCCAAACAGATACATCGGTGTCGAGAAAAGTACGATCAATTTTAAATCGCTCAAAAAAGGCCATAGATTTGGCACTAATAAAGAAATCAATGTCTTTATCGAGCAGAAAAGTAAAGTCTGACTGGAAAACCTGATACCGTTTCGAACCGCATGGTAAAATCGAAATAAATTTTCAGAAACGTAAAGATTTCACGTGTTATATATTTTTTCTTTGTCCAAAAATGGCAAACCAACTCGGTCGGTAATGCTCGGGAGGTAAAAATGAGCGAACGAAGCGCCACGACAAAATTTCGAACTATTTGTCTGCACTATATTTTGTATTATCGCCACTACAGTTGGAAAATCTTCTCGCAGGCTCAAGAAAAAAAATATCATTTTGAAGCATTCAATACATGATTATTATATTATTATTTGTATAAAAAATCCGCTCCGATAATTAATTCACTGCTTCGATTTCCCGCCACAATGAGCCCAAACCGCCACGTCCGTTTTCAAATTTTCTATTAATTTTTCAATCTACTAAGAACTGTGAATAATTGATCGAAAAAAATCAGTAAATAATGTATTTTGTACCTCATAATATGTATAACCAATGTACCCAATTCCAGATTTTTTAATTGATATTATGAGACTAATGAATATTTCAGTGCGGCCATTAAAAAAATGCATGTATTTTTGAAAATTAAACTGCTCGGTGGCACGTGTTCTCCTTATCACAGCGCGTCCAAATTTTACACCGATTTTTTTTTCATATCTTGATTAGTTTTTTTGCTAGACGTTAAATTTTTTCACCGAAGCCAAAATAACGGACACCCTAATATATATATATATATGCTAGGGTGGCCGTTATTTTGGCTTCGGTAAAAAAATTTAACGTCTAGCAAAAAAAGTAATCAAGATATGAAAAAAATCGGCTTATGATAAGCCAATCTACGTTTTTTTTCAAATTCAGATAATTGGAGGGGCAGACAGCTGTTCGTATATCTATTTGACGTCATTTGGAAAAGTTTCGACGGGATATAAAGAGCCATTTCAGAGATTTTTGGGTATCTACAATTGTTCTACCATACCGACCGCGATGAGGTGTCATTCCGTCTTAATCCGTGCCATGGAGGCTAGAGTGGGAGGAGGCCGATCTGTCCATTTCAAAGTGGCTACAAAAATGTGGTCAGACCGGGATGGCGCCACTATCTCTAAGACCTCGAGCTGAGTATCTATGTCGTGTAAGAGAGATGGAAGAGGATCGAATACGCATCCCAGCAAGCAGTGCAGCGAGATCGCGCGCAAAAGTTACCCCCTCTCTGGTCTCTTACGCGCCCATCACACAATCATAGTAGCGCGTGTCCATGAGCAAGCGACGCTCGGACATCTTCGGAAAGAGCCGAGCGCGCCGAAGTTTCTCGACCGCTCCTTCGGCAGCTACACCAATACATGGACGCCGAGCTCGTTCATGTGCGGCCAAGCCGAAACGAAGGCTTCAAGGGAAAAAGCAATGTGAGCACGAGGCTTTTAGATGATTTCGATGCTTATTTAGCTCTTGATTCTCTGCGTTATCAATGTATACAAAAAAATGCATCGCGCACTCTGATCGCTTATTTTTTTAGTTTATACGTTAATTTAAATATAATTATGAATCCAAATTACAACTTATTTATCTTCTAAAAATTGTTTACGCTTTACTCACACCCGTCCGTATGCCAAATAAATTATAATTAATAAAAGTAAGCGGAAATATATTTACATTCGTATTATTATATTAATTCTCATAGTTTCATCGAGCGATAAAGCATTATCCCCAAAAGCAAGCCAATCAACCATCCGGCCGCGAATCGTCAGTACCAGAAAGTGCATATTCTACAAGCGATGGGATGGTCCCGTTGGTATCGTTCCTGGCTTCGGTCCGCAGGGGCGCAGGATCGTTCCCCACGCTCAGTGCTTTTTTTTAAATTATTATTACTATTAATTCTTGTTTGATTAGTTATTTTTATTAAGTTATCATTATTATTTTTATTAGTTATCTTTTAGTGCCGAAAAATTGATCGCACACTCCGACCGCTTATTTTATTAGTTTGTACGTTAATTTGAATGTAATAATAAATCTAAATTACAACTTATGTATCTTCTAAAAAAATGTTTGCGCTTTACTCACACCCGTCTCTATGCCAAATAAATTGTAATTCATAAAAGTAAGCGGAAATATATTTATAGTCGTATTATTATATTCATTCTCGTAAATTACGATTCGCGGCCGGATGGATGTGGCTTGTTTTTGGGGATAATGCTTTATCGCTTGATGATAGTATATGAGAATGAATATAATAATGCGAATATAAATATATTTTCGCTTACTTTTTATGAATTACAATTTATTTCGCATGGGGACGGGTGTGAGTAAAGCGCATACAATTTTTTTGACGATAAATAAGTTGTAATTTAGATTTATTATTACATTAAAATTAACGTACAAACTAATCAAATAAGCGGTCGGAGTGCGCGATAAATTTTTCAACACTAAAAGATAACTAATCAAATAAGAATTAATGGTAATCAGAATTAAAAAAAAAGCACTGAGCGCGGGGAACGATCCCGCGCCCCTGCGGACCGAAGCCAGGAACGCTACCAACGGAACCATCTCATCGCTTGTAGAATATGCACTATCTGGTACTGACGATTCGCGGCCAGATGAATGATTCGCTTGTTTTTGGGGATAATGCTTTATCGCTTGATGAAAGTATGAGAATTAATATAATAATACGAATATAAATATATTTCCGCTTACTTTTATGAATTATAATTTATTTGGCATAAGGATGGGTGTGAGTAGAGTGTAAACAATTTTTTAGAAGACAAATAAGTTGTAATTTGGATTTATTGTTATATTTAAATTAACGTATAAACTAAAAAAATAAGCGATCAGGGTGCCCGATACATTTTTTTGTATACATTGATAACGCAGAGAATCAGGAGCTAAATAAGCATTGAAATCATCTAAAAGCCTCGCGCGTTCCGTCGAGTGACGACACGCGCGAGTCGTGCTCAGATTGCTTTTTCCCTCGAAGCCTTCGTTTCGGCTTGGCCGCACATGAACGAGCTTGGCGTCCATGTGTTGGTGTAGCTGCCGAAGGCGCGGTCGGGAAACTTCGGCGCGCTCGGCTCTTTCCGAAGATGTCCGAACGTCGCTCGCTCACGAACACGCGCTACTATGATTGTGTGATGGGCGCCTAAGAGGCGAGAGAGGGGGTAACTTTTGCGCGCGATCTGGCTATATATCATTTTGCATCTCTCTCGCACGCAGCCTACTTCTCAAGTATCATGCTGCCTTATGCACAGTTCACTTCTCATTATTTACTTGTTCCGTCTCTGTCACACGCAGCTCACTTTTCGACGTCTTAGCAATAGTCGCGCCATCCCAGTATGACCACATTTTTGTAGCCACTTTTTTCAAGTCTCTCCATAAGAGATCGGACTCCTCCCACTCTAGCCTCCCTGATCCGTGCTTACGGGGAACGGAATGCGCGGAGTTTTGGCATAACCTCGATTCGCCTTTGTTACCCATAGGCCGCCGAGATTGCAGCGCTCCACGCTTTTACGGCCAATCTTGGAAGAAATAGCCTCGAATAGAGACACACTTTGGATAGAGACCTCGGAGTATATACGAACATGAGCGTGAGTAGCAGACTGTTGCTGTGACACCTGTTGGTAGTTTGCAGTGGGCCGTAGCCAAAAACTACGAGTTCTAAAATATTATCGTGACCGCGTCGAAATGTCGATCATGCAATATTGTTGCAGAAACAGTCTGACGGTGGACATTTTGTCACATTTCGAAACAAAATGTACAGATTGTAGTTACCTTACGATGACTTGTGAACTACTACCGACACACTGAATTCATGCACATTTCAAGACCGTTGGGCTTTTGACAGTGAAAAAACACATTTGCAGCGATGTTTCCACTAATTTTATGAAAAAATGACAGCAAAATTGGAACTTAGAATTTTTGTACATAAAATTAGCAAAGTTGTACCAACGAAGCTGAACATATTATCGGCAATCCTAAAAATGTATTGGAACAGTTTTCCCACGGGCGGTGATCTCACATGGCGAAAGTGCATCGCAATTTCGCACCGTGTGATCCAAGGCCTTAAGGTCTTGCACAACACGCTGCAAAATTTCGGCACGGTTACGACGGTATAGTAAATCTCCTAGGTTCGGCTACGAGGCGCTGCAAAGTACCCGCCGAATGTCGCAGCAACCGTCTGCTACTCGTGAGTTTGTTTGGCTCGTGTACAGCAATGAGTCGTGGCCCGATAGGCTACGATAGCTGTGAGCTGTGCGTGTGCGTGTGCAGGTGTCACGTCATGATGCGGAGTCGCCGCCAGTGGGAAAACTGATGCACTAGATTTTCAGATTGTCTTTAAAATTTTGAGATTCGTTAGTACGATTTTGCTAGTTCAAAAAAAGCCCTGAATACCAATTTCTCCGTTATTCCATAAGATCAGTTAAAACAACGCTCAAAATGTGTGTTATTTCACTGTCAAAAGCCTGGTGGTTTCAAAATGTGCATGAATTCAGTGAGTCAGTACGGCCCGGTTCCACAACTCACGGTTAACCGAGTTATCCGAAGTTTAAGAGCGAGTGGACCAATGAGTCCCACGCTTAGCAAGATGAACTCGGGTTTAGTCAGTTAACCGAGAGTTGTAGAACCGGGCCTCAGTAATTCACTATTCATTCCATGATGACTAATATCTGTATTGTTTTTTTTCACGACTGCCAAAATGACGACCGTGAGGTTCTTTTTGCAACACTACATGTACATGATTCATTTTATTGCAATTGATTGTATCGTTTGGTCGCAGTTGTGGGTAAAAAATTCTGAGCAGTTGGAGCGTATGATACATAGCCCCAAGGCCTGTCTTCCATTCAAGTCTTGCAACTCGATAGAATTTCAATGGTGGGGATGACTCGCGTTTTAAAGACGTTTTTGGTGTCGCTAGTATCGGAGGATGTTGTTTTATATCGTGGTGGGTTAATCCATGCCAATTTACAGTTGTTTCGTCTTATACGCTACGTGGAATCGTGTTTGAATACCTCAAATTTTTATGTGTTTGATTTAACTCTCGAAGACGTTTTAGCGACATATAATTTGACTTTTCCATGCGAAGAACATGGCTTGGATGTTCTATCCTACGTGTTTGTTTATTAGATTAAGTTGCACATGAGACAAAATTCACTCCACGAAAATTTGAAATTACACCAAACATGGTCTAAATTGGCAAAGCAATAAAATGTTGGTTACTTCGCTACATTGTACGTTTTATTTGCGATTATATTGTACCTGCACAGCAGCAATTAATAAATATCTTTTATTCCGCCACCATGTTGAATTTGAAGGGATAGATAATTGTTTTTATAGAATTTGTCAAATCGAAGTAATTCTTGCGTGCAAAGTATAAGGTGCTATCTCCATATTTTTTATTCGAGAAAATAGCAGTAGACGTATACGTGTACATAGAAATACTTGAAGCAGTAACCTCAATTATTCGTGTTATTAAAATTTGCGTTACCTTCCTGTAGCTATATATGCATTTTAAAAAACCAGTGAACGGAAATTGGACCGAAGATAATAGCCTTCTACCAGGCAACGCCCCATTCAGCTAGAATGTATTTTATAAATATAAGAACAAAATTGATTTATCCATATTAAAATCGTTTGGATTTTAATTGTAAGGTTGATGGACCATTCGCCAATTAATTACTGAATAAATATTTTTTATTTATACTCGTCAGCTTATGAGTTATACACGTTTGGCTTCGCCGACACTACGGTCTTAAATACAGGACTTGAAACGAAGGCGAATTTCAGTGGTGGGGGTAGGCACGCTTGGTGTCCGAGGTACTGCTGTCGAGGGGCATCCTTTCCCTGGCCCCTTAACCTGCCCCGTACATGATTGTTAAACACAACCAATAATCTAACATTACTAAAACTTTATAGTCAAGAACCTGTTCGTGTGTTGCTGTGAAAGGAAAGTACTTGGTTATGATTTTTTGTAAGTCGTGTTCGTTTGTAATCCGAGAGTTCAGCTCACGACATTGCTACATTCCTTCTCTGTCGCACACAACACACTTCGACATTATGAGCGAACCTTGCGGCAAAAATCGGAATTTACGAATCTTGGACGCGAAGCGGGCCTACCCCCACCACCATCGTTTCAAGACCTGTATGCAAGACCGTGGCCAAAACTGAGTCCCACCACTAAAGTTGCAAACCTGTATGTAAGGCCGTGCTCGCGGTCTTACACACTGGCATGGAGAGTAGATACAGGTGACCAAACTCCAATGGGGAGACAGTGAATAAAGTGTACCCGAAAATGCGAAAGGTTAGGCGCGTCGATCGAACAGACCCATTTATATAGTAATATATCAGTCGACGAGGTTAAAATGATCGGACCAAGTTCAAACCTCACAACAAACCGGTCGTGAGGTATACTACTTCGAACGCAAAAAAGGGACCCTTTAAAAGTTTTGCAAAACATACTCGTCCTTGTACTCCGATAAATTACGTACGAGAAAAAAAAATCAATATAAAAATATACGCAACTACGTGCATCACTGAAAAATGTTTACGGCTTCATCAATATTGTATTCATATTAATTAGCATATCACTTAATCTTAAATTTTATTATAACACTGTCGTGTGCGACAGAGAAGGAATATAGCAATTTTGTAAGCTGAATTCTCGGACTAAAAATGAACACGACGACTTACAAAAAATTATCACTAAGTACTTCCCTTTCACAGCAAAACACGAACACGTTCTTGACTATAAAGTTTTGGTTATATTAGATCATAGGTTATGTTTAACAATCATGGATGCGACAGGTTAAGGGGCCAGTAGCGCAAGTCTGTAACTCGTTTAAATTCGATAACGACAGTTTTCCTTATCGATAAATAGTTGCAGCCAATCACGTGCACGATCACAAAAGAAAGGGGGCCTATTATTGGCTGTCGCTAGCTAACGATAACGAAAACTGTGGCTACCGAGTTATAACGAGTTTCAGAATCGCGGTGCAGGGGAAGGACAACCCTCGCCTTGGACACCAACCATGCCTACACCCATCACTGAAATTCGCCCATGTCTCAAGACCTGTATGTAAGACCATGGGAATGATACGCCGCACTACTCCTATGCATTAAAACGCTATGCGCTTCGTCCGGATTTCTTGACTCCATCCTTGACCTGTACGTGGCGCTACTTATGACCTGAGAATATTCTTCTGCGCCGGCGCGACTACTGCAAGCGCAAGGCACACATTCCGAACTTTGACAGTTGGAGCATTTGGAGGTTAACATTTTCTTTTTACCTTTTTTGTATAACTACAAGTGTATAAGAACTATTTTGTATAACTACAGTTTTGTATAATAAAACTGTCGCTACCGAGTTGTAACGAGTTACAGAATCGCGCGACAGTTGAGTTTGCAGACTTGTATGTAAGACCGTGCGCTCGACTATAGGGTCGATAGCAGCGACGCCCATAGCAACTGCAGCTAAGAGCATAGCTACAGTCATGGAGTGGGGGTTAGGGGAAGGCCGCGTCGGATAAATAGCTGGTCGCATTTTCGCAGAATAACCGGTGGCGCAAAATAGCTGGCGGAAAAATAGATGAGAGTTCACTGTATATATATGGCCGCAGCGCGCGGGCGTGCAAGTTTGTCAGGTGATAAGTGGCGCAACGAGTAGCAGAGTGTGATACTGATAAATCCGGACATTTCGCATAGCCAAAATATGGAGCGGTGCCATACCCCTGTGGTAAGCGTACTAAATCGATCCACATATATTTACATTTTTCGGCACTACGTGGCATTGCCATTAGTGGATGTGCACCAAGGCGGAGTAGCTTCTGTCTGTCTCTTTCACTCTCCTGAAAAAAAGGCGCACGCGCCGTCGACCTGGGCCCCTAATTTAACATATATTTTATAGAGATCCCGTGAAAAAATGGACATATATAAACATATATGATTATTTATACTCATATAAAACATTATATACAATTATATATGCCTTAACGTGACATCATGAATGATCATATATGTAGATATATTACCATGTCTAGTATTTATGTTTTCAAGATGTGTACCATATATGCCCATATATGATCATGTATGTTCAAAAGTTGGTACTCTGAACTCGTATTTGAACATATGGTTGTAAATATGAACTCATATATGATACAAAATGTACTATATTTTATCATATACAATTGCATTTGCCCCCCAAAACCCATATATAAGCGTATATAATTGTATATGACCCTATATATGATGTACAAACTATTTTGGTGTCGTATATAATCATATATGTAATCGTAATTATCCGCAACAAGCATATATGAACGTATATAATAATAAAAACATATATGACCATGGATATTATTCCATATATAATACCACTACAGAATATTTTGATATCATGTAGGATCATGTATACCGCCTGTCATTTTTCGTATAATACGGTCTATAAGCGGCAAAATCAGCATGTGATGCTGATAATATTTTATTGTTTTATTATAAACCTACTAAAATGGTGATTTAAATAATTGTTAATATATATACAAATTATAAATATTTTTTTTGGTATTATTTATTTACCAGCCAAATATCACAAATAGGTCAACACATATTGTACTTCTTCATATAATCATATTTTACACTTGTGTAAAAACAGTATTTGTACATTTGTATTTGTATACCCGGGAAAAAATGGACATATATAAACATAAATAATCATGTATGATCTTGTCATAAATGATCATGAACGAAATTTTTCTCTATATAATCATATATGATTATATATACTCATATACTATGGCATTATAATCATATATGATTACATGTGATCATATATGGCTATATATTACTATATATGATTATATAGAGACAAATTTCGTTCATGATCATTTATGACAAAATCATACATGATTATTTATGTTTATATATGTCCATTTTTTCGCTAGATACGAATTTAAAAAAACCCAATAAATAAATAATAAGCTTATTGAAGACCAAAGTGATTAATAAACACCATCGCAATTGAGGTCACCTGCGCATCTTATCACAATTTTATGGAACCCAAGCATCTTCGATAAACATAAACGATCTGTATTCCAAATGACGAGATTATAGACAGACTGAGGTTGTGTTTCACATTTCCAGGCGGGACATAATAAGAGGAGGGCGAGGAAAGGTGGGAGACATACTCCGACTGCAGCGACGCATGTGGCGGCGAGCGGAAAGAATAGAGACCCTGTCCATTTTTTCACGGGGAACAGGAAGACTAGAGGTAAGTAGTACGAACGCCTGTGGCGAGCCCGATCCAAAATCGTCCGTGAAACTGTGGATTTTAGTAGTTAGTGTTTTCACGGCGTGCGTCGCTAGTGCATGACCGCACCTAAGTGAACTAAGCGACAAGAACACAACCGACGTCATGTGTCATCGATGATTCCCGCTCGTCGTCCGTGTTGGCATAAAGCGTGTTCGGGCTATCCAATTTTGCGAATTGTGTTAGATGTAAAAAAAAATAATTGTGTCTCGGTATAAAATATATTTAGTGATCTGCGGCGAAAACAATCAATCGTAGGTAAGAAAAATAGTACTTATATTCATAAAAAGGATGGTTTCGTTTTATCGTACCATTATCGTACCGAGTGAAATGAAAATGATCACAAACGCGAGATACAGAGCAAGTGTCCCGTTGATGAGACAAAACGTGCAATATATGAATTTCTTCATATATTACACGTTTTATCTCTTGCACGTTTTGTTTAATGCAAAAAAAAAACAGTTTGTTTATTATCGGCGTGAAAATGGGAAGTGAGTGGGTGAAATATCGATTTTCTATTTTCATAGAAAGTCAAATTAAATAAAAGCTTGTAATATTGGTTGAATTGTTGCTTTTAGTGCCCGAACGCGATACAAACTTGGAGTGCAGCGATCGATCGAGAACTGACGTTGAAATCGACACTCTCCATCAAGTTCTCGATAGAGTTTCGGACATGAAAAATTTGCAGTACGTGGGATGCCAAGCACACAACGAGGAGCTATTATCTCGTCATAAGAGGATATTTTCTAGCGCGATCGGTCAACGAAAATAATCACGCAAGGAAAACTGAAACGAAAGACAATAGGTAAAAATAAAAACTGTAAGATCGATTTATCTGTACAGCGTATCACAATGTGTGAACATAATGTGTGATAATTTGTGAAAATTTGTCTGGATGCAAAACTTTTATGAATTTTCTTGCGTCTATAAATAAACTTTGTTTGTTACAGTTTATTTATTTAGTTACAGCAACGAAAAAAAAACTGATTCAATTTCTGTATTTCGTTATTATTCTTTATCTGTACAAGGTATCATAATGTGTAAATATGAAATGTGATAATTTGTAAAACTTTTGTCTGGATTAAAAATTGTTATGAATTTTCTTGTGTCTATAAATACCTTTTTTTCTGTTACGGTTTTCGCAACGAAAAAAAGCTAATTTCTGTATTTCGTTATTATTCTTTATCCGTATAGCGTGTCATAATGTGCAAATATAAAATGTGATGATCTGTAAAAAATTTGTTTGGATGCAAATTTCTTATGAACTTCCTTGTGTCTATAAGTGAATTTTGTTTGTTACTGCTTCCGCAACAAAAAAAACATTGACTTAATTTCTGTATTTTGGTATTCTCCAAAACAATCTATGTATAGGAATGCTGTCTATATAGAAATTGCCTTCACCAACTGGTTGTACAATTAATTTGATGAAATGATCGCTCCATATGAAGTAGGAAAGGGTGCTTTTTGCATATCGTACGGCACTGGTTTGTTGCTGACTTTACTTCGGTGCGGTAGGAGAGCAGCGACGCCCTTCTCGTCCTCGCTTTTACGGACGTTTCGACGACACAGCGTTCGTACTCCTTAGCTCTAGTCTTCCTGACAGGAAAGCTTGTTATAGGACCTCACCGCACCACTGAAATTTGGCTCAGTTTCCAGACCTGTATGTAAGACCGTAGTCGCACCGACCGAGGAATCATGAGCGCGAAAGAGATGGCTGATTTGCAGATTCCCCATTGTTCTCCGAAGCGGTTGATTTTTCGGCAAATTTTCCGCTTTGTTTAAAGACGAACAACCTCTATCTTTCGTTTGCCCGAAATGTAATCCGTCTCGGAGAAAACTTGACTACGATTTTTACCGACCGGACGTGTGACCCATGTCCTTAAGGTCTCAAAGTAATGGCCTCAGATTTTTTCTTCTTCCTCAGAAGTCTTCCAGAAATTGTTCACAGAGGGGAAAAGTCATATAAAAAATGGAGAGGCATGCCTGCGTCCTTTGTTATTGGGGATGTGGCTAATATAACTGTTAGTTTAATATTCAAATAAAAATCCTCAATCTAGATCAACCTTTATATTACCGATAGCTGGATAATGCTGATTGGTGGCATGCCTCTTAGAGAGAAAAATATAAGCTGAATTATTTTTTGTTTACTCACTGTTTTTTTTTGCCTCTGCATAACAGTACGAAGTCCGCAACAAGAGCGGTGATCAAGGGCACTATCGTTTGAAGGAACCAGAAGTACCAGAGACAATTGGTTTTCGTAGTATAATAGGGCCCCATCATATGAACCGATGGTGCATCGCTACCTCTGCTGAAGCATTCTATTCGCAGTGCGTCCATGGTAATTTTATTCACAACGCTGGACCCGAAATTGTAGACGATCCCTTTCTTTTCAATTTCCCTGTTATATCGATCGACCCAGTGGCGATTAACACACAGGCGTGCGCGCACACACACACACACACACACACATACATGCATATGATGAAACTGCCCTTACTTATTATTGACAACCGCATCCCAAGTGGTAGAAATCATTGCATTTGCGCACATGTCTGCTGGAATGTGATCAATCGGAGCATCACCCTTATAAAGAGCGTGGATGAACCCAAGGCCGTTCCCTATCATTATACCCATAGGCCCATTAATGTTTCCGCACCAACTTCGGATCGGTTCTAGGAATGTTGAAATGACTGTTCGACGAACAAACAAAAAACATTCACTTATTCGGTTCGACACTCACTTGTATTGAAAGTTTTGTCTTGAGCCTGCCCTATGAGGCCCTTAAATGGTCACACGGATTTTTCAAAATAATAAGGTATCCATAAAGTACATTTGTGGAAATCGAATGTCCGAAGAATTTTTGTGCACGATAAGAAGGGTTGCGTTCTTTGAGAAATTGAATTTCCGGCCGGTCGTCTGGTTTGAGGGGTGGGTCAAGGTCGTATTTAACACTACGATTAGGGGCATTTCAATAATTACTGAGTGAAAGGTCTTATCCCATGGCCACCAGAGTGATAACAGTTGTCAGAATGAATTTTTGAGAAAAAATGAATGCGTTCTATTTATATTTTATATATTTATATTATATTTTTATACTATGCATGCTTTTATGTTTATAAAGGGTGTCTCAAAATGACCTGACATTTCAAATGACGCGCCATTTTTTTTGTGGCGGATATAGTGTAGCAATCTTTAACAACTGGCATCAGAAAGTATTGAGGTTCAGTCATGGAGAATTACACGATCGAGCAACGGATAGAAATTGTTATTTGTTGCATTGCTACTGCACAGTTATTGCAGACGAAGCTTCATAGTCATGTTCGACTATGAACTCAGTTTCATAATCGCGCCGCGGCGATGTTATTTGACCACCAAGATCGATGCGATTTGACGCCATTGAGTTTCCATCTTTGGGGTTTCCTGAAAGGAAAATTATATGCTAATGAATTGAAGACCGTTCCGGATCTCAAGGAAGCCATTGGACGCAGCATTAATGAAATTAGTTCGCTATTATGCCAAAATGTTATTGAAAATTTCGTTAAAAGAGTGAATGTTTGCAAACAGGAACGCGGCAGCCATTTGTCGGATATTGTGTTCCACACATAATCTCCATATTAGTACCTTTAATTAAAATAAAAATATTCGTACTTTCCAAATAAATAATACGTTTTCCTAATAAATAAAAATGTCAGGTTATTTTGAGACACCCTATATGCGTAGATAATTGTGCAAATATTTCGGTGGCTTTACACCTTGAACAAGTTGAAATCAACTCTGAATTAAAAAACAATAAAACTATTGTTATTTCCAAATGTTCTTTGCTTCCGGTTTAAATATATACTTTGGATTCCCTATGACCACTTTCATCAATCAACAATTGTCATTAAATTATTTTGAGAAAAATTCGAACAAGTTATATTGAAATTCAATTTTATTCTCAGATATACGTATAAGGATACGTAAAAGGCAAAAAAATTGTTTCGCTAATTCCATATTGTCAGCTGGCCAAAAACAAAATAAAAACAACATAGATAGCTTTCGTTTGACTTCTCCAACTTTTTTTCGTAAATTCCGGATGTCCGCTTCAGTTCCAAACTTTCGGCAAAACCGGCTGGGAGCAACTCAAGCAATGGGGCAAGATCGACGAAAACAATGCATCAATGGGTCTACGTAAGCTTGAAATTTGAAAAATACGTTCTTCTTATTGCGTAACTTTATAGCCTACAGTCTTAACTTTGAGTTTCAGCAAAGATTTAAAAAATTCACCGAGTTATAACAATTTTTGTGAAGGGTTGCGAAACCCACTGCGCTACGGCGAACCACTTCGCTGAGATTGAGTCTTATGTATTTCTTTTGCGTGTTTCTCAAGACTATGTTTTATGAAACGGTGTAAGTCTCATCTCAAAATATATTCTTCCGATTCACTTCAAATTCGGATAGAGCATAGTTTATAACATTTTCTATCGTATGACCAGATGATTTTTTTATGTGTTTGTCCATTTGTTAACAACAAACGATAAAAGTTGTCTTTTTTCACGAAAATCAAACGTTTTTCTACATTTTGCAATTTTCGTAAATACAAAATTTTAAAAAATATCCCGTCTTACGAATGCTTTATGATTATACTAACAGTATAGTTTGTTATTTCCCATTGCAGATGACCCTAGTTGCCAGACCCGCCAACACCGATTCGCCGTGTAGCAACGGCGACACGTTGTTCCAACAATTCTTCAAAGTTCAAACTTCATTCTTTATCAATATTTTTCAATTAGAGAAAAGTCAAAACGTGACAAGACTATGTATCACTTGTGTGCAAAATCCCGACCTCGTCATATCAATACTCTCATCGAAAAAAAAATTGGGAATTGACCTGTTTTTTTGTGCCCCACGTGTATGCAGCCACGTTAAATCGCCCATCAGCTTACCGTGCGTACTCGGTATACTGTTACTGGTAATGATTTTGTCAATACTACATGGGCCTCTTAAAGCAATCAGTAATCTCCGTCCCGACGTCCGTAAATATGAACAAAATACATTACTTCGTGAACGTCGAACGGATACTTCTTTTAAAAACTCACGCGAACAATACATACCCATACTTGGTCTGAAAACTACACAAGGGAACGATACATCTTTTGCGCATTCTTCCACGAGACTTTCGGCAGTCGATTTGGTAAAGACGTATGCATTTTTCCACTTCCCAAGTATACGTTTTAATTCTTCGCTCGTTATGCCATCGGATCTAGAATCTCCAAGTTCCATTATTTCTTTCATCATTTTCAAATCCCCGGGAGGACGATAAAATTTCTCCTCTATATGCTGTTGATAACAGTGAGAATAGGCCGTCGAGATATACACGAAAGCGAGAAGATTTTTACACTCTTTGGCCAAATCCAACATGTATTTTGTACCGAATACGTTCACCCGTATCGATACATTTATTTTCTCTGCGAATTTCACGTTCGATGCGTTATGATACATTAACGTCGTTTCTTTGACAAGGGTAGCTTTATCCTCTGCGGATAATCCGAGGTTTTCCACAAATAAATCACCCTCTATAATCGATATTGTTGATCGAAAATTTGGATGTTCCACCTTTAATCTATCGAATATCTGAAAAGCGAATCTTATAAATATATGGTAGGCGATGAAGCAACGATCAACGCTTGTGCATTACTAACCACATCGTCGAAGTACTGCTTAATCCTGACATCAGCAGGCACGTTCTTCGGCCTAACCAATACATAAACCCTCTTGACGGTTTGGCAACTCCTCAGCAGCTTTTCGAGAAATACTTTGCCCAAGAATCCGGTACAGCCAGTTAAGAAGACACTTTGACCGGTGAAAAAATCTTGAATCTCGCTCGGTTCTGTGATCTCATCCTCGATGGCGTTTAGATTGTCTAATCGTGCGTAAATGTCGTCCATCTGTGTGAACATTTGATTTTGAATCATATTTTGTTCCATCAGCTTATGAATAGCACACTTAACTTTTAACTATACTTGGACAGCTTCGAGCTGTTCTCCTCAACCCATTGAATTAGGATAGTGAGAACGGTAGGGACATTAGAAATGGGCGGTACCATAGAAAGAATTACAAATAACGTGGGATAGCGACATTCCTTTAATGATTCAATTCCGAACCTGGCCACTCGCCATTCTTTCCCATAATCATACATTCCATATAGTATACTTTAATTTAATCGTAAATCATAAATATGTATGGAACTCATGGGGCGTCAGGGGAAGTACATAGGATCCAGCATCAACGCGGCACAAAAAAAAGTATTTTTGCTACATTCTATTCAATCCAGGAATCTCCGTAACTCCATGGGTATCTACTTGTCAGAAACGATTGCCGTACCTCCGTAAAGTGTGCTGGAAAAATTAATCAAGATTCCAACGCTTTCATTGCACTAAATTATGTATTTACTGTTGAACGAGTAATCTGCAAATTTTCATGAAGTTCCAATGATCCGGAAGCTATCACCATATATTGTTTACTTTTAACCTCCTGAAGCCTGAAATCCAGGAAGGGCTAGATTGAAAATAGACCCATTGTACTACTAATAAAAAATAATCATTTAGTTTTATGGACCTACACATAAAAATATGAATATCTCCGCAACGATAAAGTATTAGGGTTTGATACTTAGACGGTGTTTTTAAATTGACTTCCGGATGCCGAAACATAGATGAAAACCCCCAAAATATTTGTTTAGGGAGGCTGACTAAGCTGAAGTGTAAACCTAAAGTGTCACGAAGTGCAAAACTTTAAACTTCGTGTTGTGCCCTCGAAAATCGTTAGATGGATCTTTCCAATGACGGGTAAATCTTCAAATTGGGATATATCAACTTATACGATATTGAATTTATTATAGTGAGGCAATAATTGGGTTCAAATGTTGTTTGTTTGATTTTGCTTTGAGACCAGCCGCCTCGGTCGCCAACCGAACACCGATCTTGTCGTTGAGCTTCGTTATTTGTTAGCTCGGTTTTCGATGGAACGTTCTAAACGTAGGATGCCGATTCAGCTACACGGGCTGCCGAAGTCATCTCTGAAGGTGCTTGGCTGCGCTTACCAAAGTGCTGTGGTTTGGATCGGAGAATCCGTGCTTACAATTTTATGCATCGATATTGCTAATGCTCATTAGAATATTTGCATACATTTGCATTGCTCATTAGAATATTTAATAAGTTCGGAGCACAATATTCCTCCTCCTTAGGCAGAAGAAATCTGCCTGCAGGCAGAAGAAACCGGACAAATTCTTTGTCAGGTCATCTCTTGGCTTACAAATCGTTGTACGGATGTACGTATGTGTGTATGTGTGTGTGTGTGCACGCGTATTCATGAGGCGCTACAACATTCGCGATTTTCACGTACTAGAGGTGGCGCAGCGATATCTCAATATGGCCGGTCAATGTAAGGCCTCAAACGTAAACAATTACTCCATTCTCAATTTCCTGCGAGTTGTCTATTGGATTTACCCCCATGCTAGATTGTAAAGACGCTACTACAGTGAATAATGTATTTTCAGTTATCAGCTCCAGATGTAAATTTTTTAAGTTCATGAGATTCACTCGCAGGTTGCGGGAAGGAGTGATTGTACTTTTCAAAGCATACTTTCTATAATGGACGTCTGAAATTATAAGTGCACATTGTATATACATTGTATATGAAGTATTCCACGTGAATCCGATGGACTTTTTCCCTCACCCCCGCCAGTTCGATTTACTTTTTTTTATCTGATTCCATTGACTCTAAAAGACACCCTGAATTCTTTTTACATTTTTAAGACGGAATGACACCTCATCGCGGTCGGTATGGTAGAACAATTGTGGATACCCAAAAATCTCTGAAACGGCTCTTCAGATCCCGTCGAAACTTTGCCAAACGATATAAAAAAGATAGACGAACAGCTGTCTGCCCCTCAAATTTTCTGGATTTAAGAAAAAAAACATAGATTGACTTCCCAGCTAACCACGTGCCGTAAATGTACCCCTCATGTGGAGTGCGTCGTACCGGTACTGTTGCCACCTCGTACGTGCGTACGGCACTGGTACATTACCGGTACGCCGTACGGTACGCTGTCTCGCCAATGTACTAGTACTGTACCGGTACAGTGTCGCTACAGTGGAGCCACCGTAGACTGCAGTACGGTGTAACTCCACGGTAGCGATATCGTGGAGGTACGAGTACGCTGGTATCCCGTAGCCGTACATTATCGGTACTGTAAGGTACGGCGTACTCCACATTCGCGGTACGCTGTACTAATGGTACGCTTGGTTAACTGGGTTATGATAAGCCAATCTACATTTTTTTTCTCAAATTCAGAAAATTTGAGGGGCAGACAGCTGTTCTTCTATCTTTTTGACGTCGTTTGACAAAGTTTCGACGGGGTCTGAAGAGCCGTTTCAGAGATTTTTGGGTATCTATAATTGTTCTACCATACCGACCGCGATGAGGTGTCATTCCGTCTTAAAAACAACCCTTATTCAAAAAAAAAATTCTCCGAAAAAAAGGCCCTGATTTAAAAATCTGAAAAAATTCCCAAAAATGCGATATTATATGTAAAAAAAAATCGAGCTATCACTCGCAGTGGGAGTATGATTTTTTCTGTGCTTTCTGAGCGATAAACGTTGAAAAACCCGAAAAATTCCGTGGGCATCAAAATATTTAAGTATCCGCCCGAAGTAAGAGGTTCTTGATTTTTTCGGAATTTTTTTTAACGTTAATCGCTCAGAAAGCATAGAAAAAATCATACTTCCATTGCAGGTGATAGCTCGATTTTTTTTACATATAATAACGCATTTAGATTTAGACGCATTTAGAGATTTTTTTGTTGTCCAAGGGTTGTTTAAAGAAATGTAAAAAAAATCAGAGTGTTTTTTTAGATTCAATGGAATCAGATAAAAAAAAAAAATCGAATTGGCGGGGGTCAGAGAAAAAGTGCACCGGATTTACGTGGAATACCTCATACACAGTAATAACTCTTAACATTGCTCAATTTATTATTTATAAAGATACAAACTTCGAAGGACAAAATCTGGTGGAGTGACTACAAACTCGCCTTAATGGCCTTGAGAGAGTCATTTTCGATCCCAACAACCACTTGTTTTAAAAGAGTTTTTCTTTAGAGGGCTTATAAACGATAATTCATTTCTATTATCCGTATTGCACCTTGTCACACAGCAGAAACCCGAGTAATTTTTCGCTTTTAAATGTTATCCATTTTTGGCAATGTGTTTTGACAAAGTTGACTACTAGTTATACTAGTAGAGCTTCTGCCTTAGGCCGCGAGAGGCCCCAAAACTTTTGGGGATCGCGAACTGATGAACATTCGTTTTCCCAAGGAATTTCTGAATTTCCCCATTTTTTTAACTAATATAATTCCCTCTGTATTTTCAGATAGTGGGTCAAAAAACTAATCGTACACTTAGTTTTTTCGCAATACATTCGTGGGCATAAGTGATACACAAACAAAAGCTATTTTGCTTAATAGTCCACCAGGTACAGAGATAATCTGCAAATGAAGAATTTTTTGTCAGGCGTAATCAAAACGTAATGCAAAAAATACAAGAATGTAAGACCAAAAATGATTCGTACACTCATAATTTGATTGCTAAACTTTGATACACCATCGCGCGTGATCTGAACTCTGTCTAAAAACAAGTATTCATTTACACAGTGGCCTCTTCGATGTCGTTAATACATCTTCCAACACTTTCCAGAGATGACAGCGAAAAAAAAGCGAAATATCCGTGTCAATGCAAGATAGGGGAATTTTTCTTCGGAAAGACGGTGAAAGATATTGAAAAATTGGTAAAGAACTAAATTCAAGTTTTAGCACAGTACAGTACATTGTTAAGAAGCATGAGACAACAAAAACTACAGAAAATAAGCCACGAACAGGTCTACCAAGGATACTCATCGTTAGAGAGCGCAAAGTTTAATTCAAGTAGCTAAGAAAACTCAACTCTGGCTATACCTATATATGTTATCGCGCTCTTCGCTTTGTGTCGATCTTCGTCAAGTTTGGGCGGTGAAACCCTTCCTCCATCGCTACCACGACCGGTTACCAAGCATAATAGGGAAGTACCATGCAAAATCCAAAAAACAAAAATGAAAAAACCATTAAAAAACCCAAAAATTAAAAACTGACCTTAAACAAAAAAAAACAGGAACTAGAGAAACGAAAAATATACACAATCACAGAAAGATTCTATTACACCGTCAAAACAATGAACTGGGGAAAAACAAAATAATTATCCTACGATGCTTTATGTCTACCTCAGTATTCCTCAGACATCCGAGGGGACCCACGCCCACACTAGGTTTCACGCACCCCACGGTTCCACACGCACATCCGAGGCAGTGCAGCCAGATCGCGCGTAAAAGTTACCCCCTCTCTAGTCTCTTACGCGCCCGTCAACACAATCATAGTAGCGCGTGTCCGTGAGCGAGCGACGTTCGGACATCTTCGGCAAAAGCCGAGCGAGGTCGAAGATTCCCGACCGCGCCTTCGGCAGCTACACCAACACATGGACACTGCGCACGTTCATATGCGGCCAAGCCGAAACGAAGGCTTTGAGGGAAAAAGCAATCTGAGCACGACTCGCGCGTGACGTCACCCGACGGAACGCGCGAGGCTTTGAGATGATATCAATGCTTATTTAGCGCTTGATTCTCTGCGTTATTAATGTATACAAAAAAATGTATCGCGCACTCTGATCGCTTATTTTTTTAGTTTATACGTTAATTTAAATATAATAATACAGTAGAACCTCGATTATCCGAACCTCGATCATCCGAACCCTCAATTATCCGAACGTTGGCGCGAAAGATACATTGTTGCTCGCTGCCACCGCCGTGAGTAACAATGAGCAACCCAACGCAACTTCTCCTTCTCAAACGGCTGCGAGACTTAGCCGCTCAAAAACGCGTTACAGCCGTTCGTCAATTAAAAATGGTAGATTTTGTTTTTTTTTTATATGAAAAAGGCATTCGACTTTTTTCAAGTATTTAAAATACACACACACACGCACACACGCACACACACACACACACACACACACACACACACACACACACACACACACACACACACACACACACACACACACACACACACACACACACACACACACACACACACATATATATATATATATATATATATATATATATATATCAACGTTAATATGTATGTCAAATTTTAATATATATGTATGTACTGTTTTTATGTAAAAAGGTGTTGTTTATGATCTCCTTCTAAAAAACCCACGTTTCGATTATCCGAACTAGTCTCGGTCCCAATTGGTTCGGATAATCGAGGTTCTACTGTAAATCTAAATTACTCACACCCGTCCTTATGCCCAATACATTATAATTCATAAAAGTAAGCGGAAATATATTTATTTCCGTAGTATTATAGTAATTCTTATACTTTCATCAAGCGATAAAGCATTATCCCCAAAAACAAGCCAATCATCCATCCGGCCGCGAATCGTAAGTACCAGAAAGTGCACATATTCTACAAGCTATGAGATGGACCCGTTGGTAGCGTTCCTGACTTCGGTCCGCGGGGGCCCCTAGTGCAAATTTTTCTCCAAATTTTTCATGATTTCTCATATTTTAGTCATATTTGAGATTTCCGGAGAAAAAAATTTCCCAAAAACACATTTTTTTAACTGAAAATTCATGATTTATTATTTTTTTCCCCGGAAATTTCTCTTTTTCCTATAACCTGAGGCTGCGGAGATATTCGGAGAAAAGTTAAAGATGAAAAGAAATGAGATTTTCGTAAAAAAAACTTATTATTATTATTTTTTGTTTCCGGAAATTTCCCTTTTTCCTATTACCTGACAGAACGGCTGCGGAGATATCGGAGAAATTTTTAAATGGAAAAAAATGAGATTTTCGTAAAAAAAAAAACTTTTTACATTTTTTGATCCCTCATAATTCTGAGAAATAATGAATTTCCGAAATTTTTGCAAACAATATTTTCCTTAAGGGGTAACACCACTGTAACGGCCTGCCACGAAGCGTTTTAGACAAATAATACCTGGGGTAATTATTAAGCATATATTGAAGTATATTGCAAAAAAATTTTATGAGAAAATATTACAAAATGGCGACACTGCGACAAATTCTTCCGAGGCATGTTGAACTTAAGGTGCTCTGCGGCACTTGTGCCAATTTTAATCTGGAAAAAATAATTTTTAAAAAATTAAATCTCGATGAGTGTAGCTAGTGAACCACGTAGGGGATTTTAGAAATATTGATTTTTGAGTAATTGCCGTGTATGTGACTAAAAATGTTCAATATTTTTTTTTAAGACAGTTATTTGTTAATAAATATTGTTTAAATTGACTTATCGAAAATCCCCTACGTGGTTCAGTAGCTACACTCATATAGACTTAATAAAACGAAATTCTTTTTTTTTCAGATTAAAATTGGCACGTTATACTGCGTGCCGCAGAGGTTCGACATGCTTCGGAAGAATTGCTGCAGTGTCGCCATTGTGTAATATTTTCGAATAAAAATTTATAGCAATATACTTAAATATATGCTCAATAAATACCGCAAGTATTTTTGTTTATTACATTTTCTTTCGCAAAAAAAATATTAAAAAATACGCTTCCGGTAAGGCTGTTACAGTGGTGTTACCCCTTAAAGTCTTCATTTAATTTCCGAGATTTCACCGTGATCATAATTAAAATGATGAAATATTCGGAAAAATTCGGAGAAGTTCGGAGAAACTGGGATGTTTGCGTAAAAATATTTGTTCGATTTCATAGAAAAATTCAGAAAAATTTTCCAGAAAAAATCGGAGTGTTTCAGAAAAAGTAAGCAACTATATCTGATGCACTTACATAAAAAAATTATTAAGTATTTCAAAACATACTTTTTCGAGAAAATTGAACTCGATTCAATTACCCTGTGGTCTATATTCATTTAAATCTATATACAGCCAAAATATTATTTAAGGAATCCCCATGGCGCTGGTACGTATTTACAAGATCGTAGTGTTGCCTACACCATAAAAGTTGACACACTTTGTGTTAAAGGGCCTTGTCATAGCAAAATATAATGTACAGGGTGCGGCAGCATAACTTCCTTTTTTCAAAACTTAATAAAACCCATTGTTCCAATTCATAGAAAAATTCAGAAAAATTTTCCAGAAAAAATCGGAGTGTTTCAGAAAAAAAACTGCACTAGGGGCGCGGGATCGTTCCCTGCGCTGAGTGCTTTTTTTAAAATTATTATTACTATTAATTCTTATTTGATTAGTTATTTTTATTAGTTATCATTATTATTTTAATTGGTTATCGTTTAGTGTCGAAAAATTCATCGCGCACTCTGACCGCTTATTTTATTAGCTTGTACGTTAATTTAAATATAATAATAAATCTAAATTACAACTTATTTATCTTCTAAAAAATTATCATAATCTATCCGGCCGCGAATCGTAAGTACCAGAAAGTGCACATATTCCACAAGCGATGAGATGGTCCCATTGGTAGCGTTCCTGGCTTCGGTCCGCAGAGGCGCGGCATCGTTCAGCGCGCTCTGTGCTTTTAAAAAAAAATTATTATGACTATTAATTCTTATTTGATTAGTTATTTTTATTAGTTATCATTATTATTTTTTTTATTGTATCTGCTACGGCGAACGCTTCGCTAATTGTAGCTTCCATGTACAGGGATTTCCCCTTTTTACATTTCCCACCATTTTCTCCAATCCACATCCCTTATCGATGCCTAATATATTTCCGCTCATATACTTTCATCAAGCGAAAAAGCATTATGATAATGCTTTTGTCGCTTGATGAAAGTATATGAGAATGAATATAATAATACGAATATAAATATATTTCCGCTTACTTTTATGAATTACAATTTATTTGGCATAGGGACGGGTGTGAGTAAAGCGCAAACAATTTTTTAGAAGATAAATAAGTTGTAATTTAAATTCATTATTATATTTAAATTAACGTACACACTAATAAAATAAGCGGTCAGAGTGCGCGATGAATTTTTCGACACTAAAAGATAACTAATTAAAATAACAATGACAACTAATGAAAATAACTAATCAAATAAGAATTAATAGTAATAACAATTTTAAAAAAAGCACTCAGCGCGGGGAACGACCCCGCGCCCCTAGTGCATTTTTTTTCTGAAAAACTCCGATTTTTTCCGGAAAATTTTTCCGAATTTTTCTATGAATTTGAACAAATATGAAGGATTCGGAGTTTTGCGGACAATTATTTTAACGCAAACATCCGAGTTTCTCCGAATTTCTCCAAGTTTTTTCGAATTTTTCCGAATATGGCATCATTTTAATTATGATCACGGAAAAATCTCGGAAATTAAATGAAGACTTTAAGGGGTAACACCACTGTAACGGCCTTACAGGAAGCGTATTTTTTGATATTTTTTTTGGCGGAAGAAAATGTGATAAACAAATAATACTTGCGGTATTTATTGAGCATACATTCAAGTATATTGCTATAAATTTTTATCCGAAAATATTACAAAATGTCGACACTGTAGCAATTCTTCCGAAGCATGTCGAACCCCTGCGGCACGCAGTATAACTGTGCGAATTTTAATCTAAAAAAAATTTTTTTTTTATTAACTCTACATGAGTGTAGCTACTGAACCACGTAGGGGATTTCCGATAAGTTAATTTAAACAATATTTATTAACAAATAACTGTCTTAAAAAAAATGAACGTTTTTAGTCAAATACTCAGCAATTACTCAAAAATCAATATTTCTAAAATCCCCTACGTGGTTCACTAGCTACACTCATCTAGACTTAATTAAAAAAAAATTATTTTGTCCAGATTAAAATTGGCACAAGTTATACTGCGTGCCGCAGAGCACCTTAAGTTCAACATGCTTCGGAAGAATTTGCCGTAGTTTCGCCATTTTGTAATATTTTCCCATAATTTTTTTTTGCAATAGACTTCAATATGTGGTTAATAATTACCCCAAGTATTATTTGTCTAAAACGCGTCGTGGCAGGCCGTTACAGTGGTGTTACCCCTCAAGGAAAATAATGTTTGCAAAAATTTCGGAAATTCATTATTTCTTAGAATTATGAGGTATAAAAAATGTAATAAGTTTTTTTTACGAAAATCTCATTTTTTTTTCATCTATAACTTTTCTCCGAATATCTCCGCAGCCGTTCACTCAATAGGAAAAAGAAAAAGTTCTAGAAAAAAATAATAACAAGTTTTTTTCAAAGAAAATCTAAGAAAATTAATCTTTGAGCGCAATAACATTTAGAGGTACAGCCAGATCTGAGCACGTTAGCTGTAGATAAAGTAAGAGCGCGGTAGAAAAATGACTTTCAAAAATCGATTCTCGAAAACTATGGCGCGTCGCCGAAAATCCTTTTAGGGAATCTCTCAAAATATCAAAATGAAGATGTATGCCAAATTTCAGATCGAAATACGGTGTTCGCTCTTCGGAACTTTATCCTTCGTTTCTCACAATGTTTCAATTTAAAAATCGACGGCCGTGACGAAACTTTTCCCGTTCAAATCCATTAAATCAGTGCCCCTTATCGTTGTGTACTCAACGGCGAATTGTTCACAATTTATCGTAAGCGCTTCGGTTGCAGGTACTACGTACAACCACTTCAACGCACTTCTCACTCTAAGGCGATGACCATTAATTTTTTTAAATTTTCACCAGACGGGGTGTACAGTATAGATTTTCCGCATTGTTTCCCATTATACGTGGTTACTTCGCACGATGCCTTGGATCGTATTACTTGTCTCGTGTGTTTCGGATGACAGTAATACTGGATGTTCTTTCATTTATAGGCTGAGAATTCATTTTCGGTTAGCGATAAATAATCCCGCTGTTCTCGATTCATTACTATACATTTTTTAGACGTTTCTATGGATTAAAAATTGTTTTGTTCTACTCGTACAGGCATAGGATACGCACTTTATTGACAGTGAATTCGATATTTTCAGTTAATAGTATTCTCATGACTAAAACGAGTGTACTTTCGTTACAATAAGAGCCTATTTCTTTGACTTTTAGTAAATCGTTAATTTCGTCGCGTTCAACTGACGTCGACAAAATAAGTTCTTGCGACGAATGAGGTAGTGCTTCTTCTAAATATGCTGTCAGTTGACTAGATGATGATATAGTGGGATTGATTCTTCTCTTTGGTAATCCTGACCCAGAAGTTGTTAGTTGACGTATGTCGTTTGATAATGGTTCTACGGTTACCCTAATTCCGGTTATTTTTTTTTATCAAGTTTTTGTCTCGTTGATACATCAATCACTAAATTATTCATACCGTGTGATGATTTTTTTCCTATGCTTTCTAGGGAATTTTCGTTTGTAAGAAGACGATTCGCGGTTCGGTAAAACATTTCTATAGCTGATTCCAGAAATTTAAGTTTTCTTTCAGCGCATCTCTAGACGTTTTTGTCTTTCAATTATTGCAATTATTTGTTCGTTTATTTTGTGGACTTCGGTCGCATCTAAATTTTAAGTTATTAATTTTATAATTGACCCTAATCCTTAAATTAATCCGCTGTGTAGGAAGCTGTGTGAAGGAAGGGAGCCTCATATTGGCTGTTGCTAGCTAAAGATACCGAACACTGTTGCTACTGAGTTACAGAATCACGCTACATGGGGGCTATTACGGCTCTCGGGTAAAAACTTTTTCTTTTGTACTTTCATCTCGAGTGAATTTTGTTACGTTATTAATGATCGGTCGAGTGGAAATGTGGGACACTATGAACTTTTGCCTCAGCGTCTCTCATTTTTACATCGCCATACAAAGGGCACACTAGCACGCCAATCGAACCCCGCCCAAAAAAAGTATGTGTGTATCAATGAAAATATAAGCCCTTTACTCGGATAAACATAAAGCGAAAATAGTTTATAAGATTGCAACGAGAACGTTATAGAAAGAGAAATCAAATGTTATTAGATTCCATTAAAAAACATGAATAATTAGCACGAGCCAGACTGCGGTCTAGTGGTTCGGTTAAAAATACTATTGTAGTAGGTTCTGTATCATATTAAAATATTGTCGCTGCTTTAAGAAGAGACGCTTACGCAAGCGCATTACGATTTCCGCCACATTTCGTACCAAGTGAACTCACGCGGATAATCTCACATTTTCACTAGGTGAAAAGAATCGTATGAGGGTGAGCTGCTTACTTTTGCTATTTACACCTCAACTAAGAACTGTAATACACTCCGGATAATGAAAAAGAAAATTTCGACGCCCCTGACAAACATGCCGCGTACTCTTTATCGGTAAGTCGGTCTTTTATTGCTCGCTTTTGAACTTTGAATCGTAGTTACGCGGAACCGCGTCGATTAATTGAAAATCTAATGATATTTCACCAATGTAATGTGATTTTTTCCTGTCGATTTTGTTCAGGTTATTTTTCGATCCGTCCACTCAATCCTGAGATGTCATCAATTCAAGCTATTCCTTTCACGAACCCGAATATTTAACAATTAACTGATTTCCTTCTATAAGCAAGTAAAAATACATCCCGGTATACTGGTAAAATTTCAAGTTAATAAAGGGAGGTCGGCTATTTGTCATCACCGATTTCGTCCGGATTCACAGTATATGCAGGGCTTGACTAGAAATAAAAGTAACGCAAGTGGGAGGTCCAGACGGCCAATCGTTTAGGAAATAAATAGGGGTGTGCGGGTAGCAGAATTGCAGTAGCGGATTAAGGGGGGGGGGCGGTCCGCCCGGGCCTCTGGTCCTGGGAGGCCTCCAAATTTCGAGAAGTCATTTTTAGTCAAATTCCAACCAAGGCCGAAATATGTTCAGTAAGGGGCAGTTTGGGGTTGGACGCCCCGTACGTATGCAAAATATAAACATAGGTAGGAAGGTATTAATTCACCTGTTATCAGGTCATGATAGCAATTGTTAATATAGCATAAAGCTCTACCTACTTATAGCCAGCGCCATAAAAATGGTGCGCCCCGCGCGGTGGGCCGTGCTCACTCTACGGTGGCTTTGGCGTGAAACATAAATACTCGATCCGAACAATAGAGAAATTTCGTAAAAAAAATTACATACATACGTACTAAAGAATAACAAGAGGGGAAATCAACCAATCTGAACCTGACTGTTATAAAATTCTATTATAACTTGTAACTTGTTAGAACCATAATAAAGATAGTAGTCGCCGCTGTTGCCAACTTGTTTTGTTATACCCATCATAAGCGGTTCTTCAAATCACCAGAAAACCTCTAATACCGCCTGGTATGACCGCTTACTGTCTAGTAAGTAAGCAACTATATCTGATGCACTTACATAAAAAAATTATTAAGTATTTCAAAACATACTTTTTCGAGAAAATTGAACTCGATTCAATTACCCTGTGGTCTATATTCATTTAAATCTATATACAGCCAAAATATTATTTAAGGAATCCCCATGGCGCTGGTACGTATTTACAAGATCGTAGTGTTGCCTACACCATGAAAGTTGACACACTTTGTGTTAAAGGGCCTTGTCATAGCAAAATATAATGTACAGGGTGCGGCAGCATAACTTCCTTTTTTCAAAACTTAATAAAACCCATTGTATGGATCAGAACATTTTTATTTGTTTTTTATAATGTAGGCGCATGTCTAAAGTTATGTTTTACACAGTTTTGAAGATCAAATCACATGGGTGACGTCCCCCATTCTCTATACACCGAGTAAATCGATTTCTGCCATTTGTCATGACTCTTGCCAGCTTAACAGGTGTTATGTTGGCAATTTCTTCCCGGATGTTGGTTTTCAGCTCTTGTAGGGACCTTGGACGGTTCACATAAACACGGGATTTCACAAAACCCCACAAAAAAAAGAGGCCAAATTGGGAGAGCGGGCCGGCCACTCCAAATCGCCCCTAATTGAGATGAGGCGCTCTGGGAAGTGTTCCCTCAAAACAGCCATTTTGTAAGGATGGAAATGAAGATCATCATGAAGAATTCATCTCACAGAACGATCGAAAAGTCCAAGGGTAGACGCATGTTTGCGCGCAGAACTTCGTGGTGATCGCAACATTGAAGCTCTCACTGCCTCAATGTTATCAGGTGATCTAATGGGCCGAAGGGCTCCAGTTCTTCGTCTTGTCGCACTTGCAGTTTGTCTGAATGTAGTGACCCACGTAACAATTCATTTCCGGTCCTGGACAGGCGCCAACGGGGCTAAATTAAAGCGATTCTGAAAGGCACGCTGGGTTGCGATCACGGAACATCCACTCGAAAAGTAGGCCTCCACGGCAACAGCACGCTCCTCACTGATCCAACGCATGATATCGATTGAACTGTGTCGGGATAAAACTTTAGAGTCCCCTCTTTCGAACGAGACCACTAGCGCTCAGTTACGACATCAACCGACTGAATGGCGCGCATTTAAAAAAAAGAAGTTATGTTGCCGCACCCTGTATTATAAATTTGTTTACACGTTAGTGGTTGAATATCTTGCTGACCACTAACAAAAACTCCCAGCCACTAACAACAAATTTTATCCGCTAAAAGGGATGTCTAAACCACCAGTTTACGTGGAAAATCCACTAAGTTGGCAACACTGTTAGCCGCTGCGAGACTTTCCTGGCCCACGGTCTTACATACAGGTCTGGAAACGAAGCCACATTTCAATGATGCCGTGAGGCACCGTTACAAGATCCATTTTTTATTCCGCTTGCCACCCACGGTGTTCTGTGATCTCACCCTACGCCCCACTTATGATTTCCGTGTTGTCATGTGAACGATAATCTCAGTCCGTGTGTCATCTCATGCTCTTAAGGCAATTCTTTCACGACTTGAATATTTAACAATTCATTGATTTTCGTCTATAATCAAGTAAAAATACATCTCCGTATACTCGTAGAGTTGCAACCCGATTTACCGAACTTTTAATGAAAAATGACGACTCTTAAAAAGTCTCATTTACACGGCGCTTTATGGAGATAACGCGCTGGCCACATTTCTATGTAATAATTTAAACACTAAATAACTCTAGATGCCAGACATAAACTGCTCACACGAGTAAAATATTCAGTATTAAACTTAGAAAAATGTGTCTAGCAGACGAGTTTTCGTAGCTGCGACTTTTCAGAGAATGGGTCTATCAATCAGTTTACTACTCAGTCTTCAGTAAGCGTATTATTTGTTTATTTGGTTTTTTATTCGTATCCTCATCAAATATTTGGGGGCCAGGTCGACGGCGCATGCGCCTCGATCTGGAAAGTGGGAGAGACAGATATTCTGTCCATATCACACACGTACCCGTCAACAGCAATGCCACGTAGTGGCGAAAAATGTAAAGAAAAGTAGATCGGCTTAGCGCGCCTAACATATCGTGGTCGTTTCCAAACCTGTATTATTATTAAATGGGACTTCAGTGAATCTTTGCCCAGTTTATCACTTATATTCCAATACTTCTTGACCATTTGTGTCTCGGTCGCATCGTGCGAGAGAAGTTTTTCTAAACTAAAATTTATAAAAAAATATCGCCGATCTACGGTGAACCAAGAACGCCTAGCCAATCTGTCCATTCTATCAGTTGAAAGGAAAGTTTCAAGGGATCAAAGGAAAGTTTCAAGATTTCACCGAAGTTATTGAGAAGTTCAGTTAAATGAAAGCACGAAAACATGTAAAATAGTTACAAAGCAAAAGCTTAATTTTTATACCCATAAGTACAATAAAAGTTACTTTCTTATTGTTGTCTTCATTATTTCTTCGCGCTGTACCTCCTAGGTACTGTGCCTAATGCTGATCCGTATTCTAACTTTTTTACTCATATTACAAGTAGGGCGTATAGTAAAATTACATATCATGAATAATATATCATTTTTTTAGCAGACTGGGGGCACCATTAATATGCCGCCCCGGGCCTCTGATGAGGTTAGTTCACCACTGCAGAATTGGTCGGGTCGGGTCGGGTCGGGTAATTAGACTATGATCCGATCGGGTACGCGAGTTTTTCGGGTACCCGTGATCGGACGGGTATACTCGAACTTTATCGAGTATCCGAGTTTTTCGAGTACTCGTCTCACATCGGGTACTCGATAAGTCGTGTTGCCGGAACAAAATTTCGTTTCATAGTATAGATAGCGCCACGGAAACGTACCAAAACGGACGAAATAGACTCCAGCTTTATGTTATCTACCCTTCGCCGATAGGTTGGAGTTCATAAGAAATACAAATAATTGATTTAATAATTTCAGTATTTTCGTTATGTATACATTTACAATTTTTTCCGGCAAACTTCTTTTAAGACACTCGCATTTCAGGAATTATCGATATATTTGAATGTCGAAAAACTGAATAAAAGCAAGATTCCTCGTCGAATTTTCATTAATTCTGTCTAGTACTAACTGGTAATTTCGGCGATTCATTCTTCTTAATTTAATTTTTTGTCATTTTTAAATTTTTTCCCAGGTAAAACTTGTTCTTCAAACGCTTATATCTCTGAAACCAATCGGGATATTTTCAATTTTAAAATGTCAAATGGAAGCTACATTCTTCTCGCTTCGAATAAATGCAAGGCGTTGAATCTTGGTCTTTTTGGATTTTTTTTCTCCATTTAAAACCCACGTTAAAAAATTCAAAACTTTAAGGCGTTCGCCGGAACAGAAGATATTTATTGTACATTTTTTCCTTTCGCACACTTTTTAGTGTTGCCAAAACGCAACTTTCCCACGCTATTACGATACGATCCGCCAAAAGTGACCGTTTTTCACTCCACCCTACACACACACACACACACACACACACACACACACACACACACACACACACACACACACACACACACACACACACACACACACACACACACGCACACGCACACGCACACACGCACGCACGCACACACACACACACGCACGCACGCACGCACGCACGCCCGCACACACACACATATACACAGACGACAAAAATATTTTTTACAGTATTATCATTTATTCGTTTTATTGCCTTCTTCGAATTTTCGTTTTCTCACATTATTTGGTCGATACATCTAAATAAAAAATAAGAATGAATATAAATAATAGATACGGATCTCCGAGTCGTTTACGAATATTCGACGTTTAAGAGTACTTGACGTTTACGAGTACCAAAAATTTGAGAGTACCCGATTACCAAATTTGGGTACCCGATAGTGGCGGGTAATGCAAAAACGTAACCCGTCGGATGCCCGACCCGACCAGAACATCGGATACCCGAGTGAATCGGGTACTCGCACACCCCTAGAAATAATTTTTTTTGCCGCAGCTCGGCCAATGCCCAGAGCATAATGCGGCATTATTTTGACACGAGAATACTCGTGGAAAACTTGGGATTGCGAATAACTTTCCACGAAGAAATTGTAATTAGAGGGTACACGAGGACTTCATATATAAAATTAGGTACTTTTATTATTATACAGATTATAAATTGCATGTACTTGGGTGATATTCAACGTAAAAACAGGGGAAGCAGTAATTGTATTGGCACCTTGCACACATTATAAACGCGGCAATTTTACAGTTACATGGTTATTACAAAACAAAGTTGATTTCCATTCATAAAACATTCGTTCTCACCGCACTGTTAGGCAACGAACCATGCGTTCGCAATTGCAAATTTTCCACGTTCATGCGCCTGTTAGAAGAATGACGCCCTATGCCTTTTGTGAAAATATAAATAAATACAAATACATTATGCATTATTTCGGTTCATTTGCAGCGTAAGTATCGTAAAAATTGAAAAGAAGCCGAACAAAAAACGTCGTCGCATGGGGTCTCGAAGAGACCCTCGTATTACGAATCCGAACTCTTATCACTGCGCCAACCACTGCTTGAAAATCATACTAACATAATTATGTATAGACCGATCCGGCCTTATGTATAGACCGATCCCCGACACAAAATTTATTTCCTAAACGCTTGGCTATCAGGAGCTCCTACTTCTGTCACTTCCATTTCTAGTCAAGCTCTACATGTGCTGTGAATCCGGACGAAATCGGTGATGACAAGTAGTCGACAGCCCCTTGTAAATTACCGAACTTTCACGAAAAACTCTAAAAATCGTCTCATCGATACGGCACTTTGTGGAGATGGCACACAGGCCACATATCTACTCAATAACTTATACACTAAATAACCCTAGATACCTCATATAAACTACTCAACGTATGCAAACAATTCTAAAGATTCCGTAACGAAAATAAAAACAGGCGGTCGCCGAATGCTTAAAGAAAATATTGATGATAAAACTTAGAAAAATGTGACTAGCAGAAGAATTTTCGTAGCCGCCACTTTTCCGAGATAATGTAAGAATGTTAAAATCTTACTAAATTATCCCGGAATTTTTCGTTACAGTTTATCGTTGGGTATAATAATTGATTGTGACTTATTATTTATTAAGTGCTACTGGAATTTACCAATGAACCAGAAGGGCCCTGCTCATGCCCCCACAAAGTACGGCTCTCCGCGAAAGGGACACCCTAACCGAATTTTCGGGCGATCTCACGACCAGAAATTTTGCTTCTACTTTGCTTTCTACTTTCTTTGCCATATATTCAAGGGAATCCACTTAAACGGTGCACGAGGCTTATTCCGGTATCCGAGGGCAGATTTTAGGCAAATTGTTCAGCGCTGGCGAGTTGTTGAAAATTTTTCCACGTGAAATTCTTTATTTTCTCAATCCTAGGGATGGCGATTAGGAATCGGAAGAGAAAATTACGGAGTTTATCCCTTGTTCTCTCTTTAAAAATACAGGTTTTTTCTCTTTATCCTAAAAACATTTATAAATATGCAATACTTTGCGTTTCTCAGGGTAGGGATGATGTTTTTATTACACTTTGCATCTAATCGGCTGCTGTGTCAGCACCACGGTCTTACATATAGGTTTGGAAACTATCTCGAATTCCGGTGGTGGGGGTAGGTCGCATTTTGTACACATTTTTATATATTTTAGAGCCGCTAGAGTCGCTGCGGTAGGGTTACCCGCATTGGCGTGGGACGGCGGCTGCGGGGCGGTCTCTGCCTTAGTCCCACCCGTGTTCTTACATACAGGTGCGTCCGCGGGTGAGACTGAGACAGAGATCCCCACCCGCAACCGCTGTCCTTCGTCTAAGCGGGTAACCCTACAACGGCGACTCTAGCGGCCACGACAATATTGAAAAATGGGAAGGGTCTCGTTTCCACAATGTTTATCTGTACAACGTTGAAAGTCCGTTTTTCAACCCTAGAATGACTTTATCTCTTATCTGTATAAACTCGGAAATCCACCAACTGTACAAGAGTTTCAAGTTTGCAATATTCAACCGGCACAACAATCTAGCCTTATGATTATCCCTACAACGTATTCATTCGGATTTGTATCAACTACACAATGACGGATTTGCAACATGCATTGATTCTATAATGTATCAACTCTACAAGAACTTTGAGTACTCAACGTCGAACTGGGCAATATTCTAGTTAACTCTACAATAGCTGATATATCAGGTGTATCAATTGAAGAAGAGATATATTAGCCCATTAACGCCCAAGCGACTATGTTTGAAGACTTGAGAGAAACAGGATTTTTTTTGCAGTCTATAGCAGAAATAATGCCACCCTATAGGTAGAATCGCGTGTTCTTACGATTTATGGCATTATCTTTGATTTGTGACCCTTCCTAAGGGGCGAAAGGGGGGGTTTACCTTGAAAATCGGGGTACAATAAAAACATACGTGGACGAATGTATGAAAAATATTTTCTATCGCTGAGAAAACGTATTCTTACTTATTTTGGTATAAAATTCACGAATTTGGCTCATAAAGCGTTTGCGAATGTAAAATATCTTCAATGTATATTTATATTCTTATATATATATGTCTGTTCTTTTTTCTTCAATGGAGAATACACCTGATAAATCAGCTGTTGTAGAGCTAACAAGAATATTGCCCAGTTGAACGTTGAGTACTCAGAGTTGTTGTAGAGTTGATACATTGTAGAATTGATGCAATATTCCAAATCTGTATTGTATAGTTGATGCAAATTCGAATAAATACGTTGTAGAGATAAGCACAAGGCTAGATGGTTGTAGAGGTTCAATATTGCAAGCTTGAGACTCTTGTACAGTTGGTGGATTTCCGAGTTTATACAGATGAGAGATAAAGTTATTGTAAAGTTAAAAAACGGACTTGCATCGTTGTAGAGATAAACATTGTGGAAGCGAGACCCTTCCGAAAAATGTCTACAAAATGCGACCTACCCCCACCAGTGGAGTTTCCAGACCTGTATGTAAGATCGTCGTACCGGCTGACACAAGCTAACAGTTTGTAGCGATCCTACACTTTCACATTTTACCGGTACGCAGCTACAATTTTTCCAGTGTTTCTTGCAAGCGGTCGCTGACGCATGCGTATGAAGACTAGATATAGGAGACCAAACTCTAATCGGGAGATAGTGAATAAAGTATACCCACAAATGCGAATAACAGGGATGGCGCATCGATCGAACAGACCCATTTATATATCATAATACATCGGTCGACGATGTGAAAGTGATCGGAGGAGCTTCTAACCTCACAACAGACCAGTCGTGAGAATATACTACTTTGAACGACTTTATTCGCTGATTTTTAAATGTTCACATGAAACTTTTAAGAGAAAATCTATTTCAATATAAAAAATGAGCCTCTTAAGAAATTAAATCATATCTGCACACACAAGTTTTATAATGCATTCTCGTATTTGTATTCCGAGAAATAACTGAAATGAAAAAAATTATAAAAAATATAAAAAACTACGCATGTACGTGCAGTCACTAAAAAAATCATACTGCTTCATTGATACGTATTATACATCAGCGTATTATTTAGTTATAAATTTGATTATAACACTGACACTTGATGAAGGTTAGATAGGTTAGTCATCTGTCCTACAATCGGATCCGATATTTTATGTCCACACGAAATATATATAGCATATTCCCTTCGAAAGACCGCAGCGCGACTCTTAGTTTCCGAAATTTTTGGAATTAGTTGAAATGCCGAGTTTGGACTCCTGTACCCAGACTCAATGGACGCGCGTTTCAATATATATGCTGCTGTCCTAGTACCTGACACCCAGCGCGTCTAGGGCAGGGTACAGTACCATAGCCGTATACTGATGATCCTGTCACTGTACCCGATGCGAAACGCTAAATTTCTTTCCTGTATCGTTCCTTGCCGACCTACAGAACCTGGACAACGACCAACGACTAAGGGAGTAGAGATAGCCACTGGGAATTGGATCATCACCATACGAATCTCTATAAGTTCACCCGTGAAAAAGAGGGGTTAATTCATTTTTTAATTCTTTCAATGTTTTCATTGTGAAGCCCAAAAGCAGCGTAAAAAGGCATATAGATTTACCAGTGCGCTTGCATTTATAGAGTTCTGCACAATGATGACTTTCATCAACATCCACTGGACGAAGGCTATGATTTGTATATTATACATAATGCTGACGAATTCAGTCTAGCCTGAAAATCATTGCCAAGGCGCACTCTCGCAGGGAGAGATGAGACTACAGCTGCTGGACGAAAATACTCAAGGATCGAGTTACTGTAATGTCTTCTTCGAATCCAACTGGAAGTCATGGATCAAAGCTGTTGATAATTGGAAAGACGAAAAACCCCGGTTGTTCCGAAAATGATGCAAAGTTGCCAGTGACTTATCAACGCCAGAAACGTGCATGGATTGATCGATCAACTTTCGAAGAGTGGTACAGAACCGAATTTTTTCCATCGGTCACATTAATGAAGGGAGGAGCGAATTATACATTTTTGCTCGTATAGGCACTGCACTTTCACACCCATCGTTTGAACTTTTAAACGCTATCGACAGCAGATGCACCGCGCTGTACTTGCTTTCAAACATCACTGCGGTGATTCAACCAATAGATCAAGGAATTATTGAGGCCTTGAAAAGACACCATTGGAAAGCTTTTCTGCGGAACCTCGTTCTTAAAGAATCAACAGATACGACAGGTATCATAGACTTCCTTAAAGGCCATGTGCCACACGCCAGCAAATTTCGACGCGGCGTCCCGTCATGGCGGTAATGCAGAGCTTGCAGTTTTAAGCTACGAGCCGTCGCATAGTACCGCCGGATGGCGCAGCGCTCGTTTTCCATAGGGCCTCGACGTTCACGCCGTGAACAGGTCCACAGTATTGCCAATCACCAAATTTATGTGTAGTATTAATCTCTCTATTTAAGTGATGTACAGATACTTTATAAAATGTGTTGACTACTAATCCCGAGATCTATGTACAGGCTGTATGGGTTGTCTAATCCCAAAGCCTTCGCTTTATATCAATAAAAAAAAGGCACCATGTCCAAGAGTCGAGTCCCAATAGGCGACGATTGCTGCGCGCGTGTGTGTGTATGTGTGTTCGCTACGCCCGCGTGCAGAAAAAAGTAACCATCTCGCATGCGGCTCAGTTGTAACAAAACACATCATATGTGTGTGTGTGTGTGTGCGCGCGCGCGCGCGCGTGTGTGTGTGTGTGTGTGCGTGTGTGTGTGTGTGTTTATATCGAACGATACACAACTGAATTTAGCGACCATAGCACGCTTCGTAGCATGCGCTCGCTTTGCAGTAGAGCGGAGAAACATTGTTGCATTGAACATTGTATGGACAATTGGGCTCGAATTTTGATAAGGGTCGTACTTTCTAGCAAACGGGGCTGCTAGAGACTCATCCTGTGGATGGCTCGGGATATTGTACCATCCTTGTTTAATTAATTGAATCAAATAAGCTCGAGTACGACTTATATTCTCGATGCAGCTTATCATCGATCAATTCGATTTCGGCCAAATACTCGAGCGAACGAGATCGCCTGAGATTCATTCTGCGGAAGAGTGGTAAAATTTAACGAGCAATGCCTATGGTTTGAAGGAATACGTTCAGCATTTTTTCTCTCTGCTGGGATTTAACTTCGGCAGGTTCTCCGCGAACCGAATTCTCTAGCAATGGTGATCACTAGAGTCTCGCTTCAGAAAAATACGGTGAAATTTTGCAATCGTGAATTGTTTAAATAAAAATATCATCGCTTGATTTAATTCTATAAGATCCTTCTTCGACAAGTCACGTTTACAAGGTTACCGTGTTGACCTGTTGTACAAGAAATACTCATTCGTGACTCTATGCATAAAATCTTGGCATGGTAAGAGTCGAGCTAACGATCATGAATCTCAATTTGTTGTATTATTACTACTGTGGCATGCAAAACATTTAAAAACTTATTTGCAGGGTACAGGTGATCTGCCCTCGGCAATCAGAGTTCGTGCTGCAAATATTTCCGCAAATTCTTTCGACGACAAGAACCATTCACTCTATCACTGTTTTGAACATTTGCAAAACCCATTTGCATGCTATTCTTCCCATTTTCTCAGTGAATGACAGTCAACGCTGGATTTAATTCCCTGAATTCCTTCTTCAACAAGTAACATTCACTCCGCTATTATGTTAAGAGCTGTTGTACAGGAAATATTAATACGCTACATTATGCATAAAATTTCTGAACAAAAAGAATGGAGCACACGATCACGAATCTAAATCTTATGTACTATTACTACTCCAGCATGCAAAATATGTGAACACTTATTTGCAGGTTACTGATCAGTTTCCCTCACCGATCAAAGTTAGCCCTGCATACTTCCTTGAATTTGTTCACCTGCAAGAAATATTCACACTATCGTTGTATGGAACATTTACGAAACCCAATCGCAGGTTATTCTTTCCATTTCCTCAGCGATAACAGTCAATGCTGGATTTAGTTCCAGGAAACCCTTCCCCAATCCCAAAGGAACATTCATACCGCTACTATGTTGAGGCACTGTCGTACAGGAAAGACTTGTATGCGACACTACGCGTGAAATCTTGGCACAGAAATAGTAGAGCATTAGATCATGAATCTAAACTTTTTGTATTATTACTACTTCGGCATGCAAAACATTTGAAAACGTATTTGTAGCCTACTAATCTGTTTCCTTCAGCGATGAAACTCAGGGTTGCGAATCCCTGAGTTTCAGAATCCCTTCTCTGACGTGTTCACACTGCTACTGCGTTGAAGAACTTTTCAACGGGAAATACTTGTACCCGACGCTGTACATAAAACCAGGGGCTGTTCACTCTGGCCCAGCCCCCTGACACTGGGTACTATTCCTATGGCAATAAATTACTCGCGTGTTGTCCGGGATTTTTGATTGCGCTACAGTCCACTTCGTGGCGCTAGTAGTCATCTGCTCGTTTTCTTTTACGCATGCGCGTTCCATGCTCGATATAATAATAACATTTTCGAGTATTTGGAGTTTCACGCGTTTTACGGTTGTGTCGTGACTTGTAGGTTGTGAGTACAATACAAATATCAGAACATTTTAAATGTCAAAAAATCAATCCGCGATCTGTGAAGTGTAGTTTTTGTTTATCATGACATAGCTTCTGTATTGTGTGTAGTTCATAATTATCAAACGACGAAGAACGATGCGATAAATCATGCCGACACGCAACGTCCCTGGTTGTATCTCAGGGTACAAATCAAACCCAGAAAAGGATTTTTTTTCACAATTCCCAAGACCCGCAAAGTGAGAATTTGTGGAAAATAGCAGTGCGGCGAAAGAGCAGCTGTGTGAAAAGTGGAAGAGCAGTTTGCGAAAAGCATTTCCAGAAAATCGAAATCATTTGGGAACGCCACTTTCTAGGTCCCGATGGAAAAGTGCTTGGAATAGTAAGTTCGATAATTTTTTGGTCGTAACCCCAATTTTTATTTTTTTTCCTATTACATTCGAATGATGACGAAAATTTCAGGGGAAGTACAAAATCCCTCACTTAAAACAAGGAAGTGTCCCACCGCTATTTCCGTGGACCAAGACAGAACAGCTACAGTCAGAAAATGTGTTGAGAAAAAATGAAACGGCAGAAAAAACAATTCGAAAGTTTGTACCACGTCAAAATATTCAAGGTTCATTAATGTATTATAAAGAAAAAACCGGTCATTTTGTTAAAATGTATATTAAATGTTGATATTTTGAATTTAAAAATTATTCAAGGGAAATTAATGTATTTTTCCTCGTATTTATAAGTATCGATTTATTTCTTGAAATTTTCATGCTTGTTTAGAAACCGACACGCACACATACACTTACTTTCCAATCTCTAACTGCCAAAAACAAATACATTTCTAGTTACATCATTTTAAACGATTGAAATAATCATATTATAATAATGATTATCATAAAAATTTTCTCCATTGTTTGGTGGGTTCGGCTGGTTCACAGGTTATATGGCATATATATAGTTATCGAGCAGGTGACTACTAGCGCCACACGTGGCGGCGATTGAAAATAAAAACGACGGACATTACGCGAGCCATGTATGACTGATGGTGACGGGGCTGCTCTGCCCCCCCCCCCTTCCCCCCGTGTCGAATTTTGTTAGAGTCCAAGAACTTCTAACCCGGGAAAAAAAGGTTCCTGTCTGAGTGGATATGTTCATATATGTTACAGATATTGTCATATATGTATGAGATATATTCATTTCTGACATTTTACAGCATCATATATGATTAGGTCTGATCATATTCCACATCATATATGCATATATAAGATCATATCTGATCAAATAAGGTATCTGGCCTGACCATATATGAACTCATATCTGTTTGTATCTGGCCAAGTACCAAGGCGAGTTGATACCGTAAATTCGTATCTGAACATACATGATGTGATATGTGAACGTATCTGTTCGTATAAGATGATATCCGATCAAATACGCTACCAGACTCTGCTATATAGATCTCATATATGTTTTTATCTGGTCAGGTACCAAGAAAAGTTGGTAGCGTGAAACCATATCTGAACATATATGATGTGATATATGAGCAGGTACGGTCATATAAAATTTTATCCCATCAGATACGATACCAAACCTGGAAAATATACGAAGTCATACCTTACCGTATATACCTCATACACTCATACCTCATCGTATATGCAGTTCAGTTGTTCACACATGAAAACGTCTAACAAGGAGACGGCACGACCGTGGGGTCGCGGATTTGGCCGACTTTTTTTGTGGTGCAACCGGCCCGCTAGCCCCTCACGTGGTTAAAGTAATAGGACGCACTACTCGGAAAATTCCGAGAAAAATCGATCCAAAGTTTCTTAGGCGCCTTATGAGTTAAAAATGTCAGGCACTTGTCGAACTGCCGTCTAGTCTAGACGGTTAGGGCTCGGTTTTTTTGCGCCGGAGGTCGGCAGGGTGTCAACTCTGCACCGTGCAAGTCGCCCCTGTGTCAACTCGCCCGTTCAACTTGCCGTCTGTTCAACTTGCCCCGCGGGCAACTCGCCACCGACCCAAGTGGACACCGTAGCAGCCTGCCATTTCCCCGACGCTCGCGTATCCCCACTCTTCAGATTCGGGCCGGGCATTTTTTGCTACCGTTTGAACTCGCACGGTGTCTCAACTCGCCACGCGTAGTGTGCTCAACTTACATTGCCTAGCGGCTGTACTTTTTTTTGAATCACCCATACCCGGGAACGAGAAATATACAAGCAAAATGTTTTCACATGTACCGACTACCCGCTCTGTCAGTTCTCTAGTATATCGACTGATTTTGAATGGAAATTTCACGAGCGGCATTTTGTTATAGCTTTATTCTTGAATAATGCCACGAACATATATGTAGTCTCCTAAAATTTTAATTCTTCCATAATTCGCGGAAAAAAAGCGTCATTTTTTAGTACTTGAGAATAACGATAGGCAATACTAAGAGAACTGAAAACTCATATAATAATCGTGTGAAAGAAAAACTGGTGGCCTCGTACAGTGGGACAGATTTTCGTTGCCGTTGGAGAGGATGTTTAATTTTGTTCTGAATTTCATTTCTTGTGGCTCTTGATTTATTCTTAAAAATCATTGTGCACAGTCTATATTTTATAATCAACTTTTTAATCATCAAAAATATCGATGAAAAAATCACATGCATTTACAAGAAATTAATATCATGAAAAGATTCCTTCCATTACAGATTGAAACGTCCACATTATTATTAACCATGTTGTTCATATACTTAATGCCAAAGAACAGTGCATGTCGGATATATTTATTATTCATTAATGTGTAACATATCGTCTACTATGTATGAAAAAATTGAATCATCGTATAACATGAATACGCTGTGTTGAAAAGTGCAGAATCATTAAGGGCCCCCCCCCCCCCTAATTTTTATAGTAAGGCTAATTTGCTATAAAAAAGCATATTTTCGATATTTTTTGTTGACGACAATGTTTATATATATTTATTTATATAATTAGTATGAAATAAAAGGACATTTGAATAGTATTCTGTGAAATTTTCGTTAATAATTGTGCAGAAATGAGCCAGTGACAGCAAATCTTCTCAGACGTTAAGAGTTTTTATTTTTATTTTTTTTCATTTTTTAGTCACACTTAGACTATAAAATAGCGAATTGAAATGATGAAAACAAAAACTCGACAGCGTTACCTCAAGAAACTTATTAACTAACACAATCTTCTTGGATTTTTTTTCTCGGATGATCCAATGATGAGTTATGCAGTTCACTGCAATTTTTTGGAGGTGTCTGCAAAGATGTGCTGTTAATGGCTCATTTCCGCATAATTGTTAATGACAATATTACAGAATATTCTTCAAATGTCCTTTTATTATATGCTTCTTACACAAATAAATATATATCAACTGTGTCGTAAAAAAAAATTATCGTAAATATGCTTTTTATGCTTTTTTTCGTAGCGAAATAACCTTACCCCCCCCCGCCCCCTTAACATGGCCACTGATGAGTTATGCAGTTCACTGCAATTTTTTGGAGGTGTCTACAAAGATGTGCTGTTAATGGCTCATTTCCGCATAATTGTTAATGACAATATTACAGAATATTCTTCAAATGTCCTTTTATTATATGCTTCTTACACAAATAAATATATATCAACTGTGTCGTAAAAAAAAAATTATCGTAAATATGCTTTTTATGCTTTTTTTCGTAGCGAAATAACCTTACCCCCCCCCCCCCCCCCCCCCCCACTTAACATGGCCACCCTGGCCACTCGAAAAATGGGTATTATTTTTTAAAAGTCATAAACTCAACAGTAAAAACAATATATGTTAATTTTTTAACCTAAGCTAAGAAACAGCTTTGAAAACGCCGCAAATAAATTTTATTTTGAAGTATTATAAGACGAATATTATTAAAAGATGAATTTCCGTTCCAGGCAAACAACGATAAAGTATCATCGTTGACAGAATCATGAAAAAAAAAGTTTTTTTTTTCATGTTGCCAAGTAACGAAGTAACTTGGCTCGGATCAGTACAGTAAATACTGAAGCGAAGGAACGGATTTATATATAAAAGGATCATTGTCGAATTTTTGTCAATACTTGTGGTTTTATTTGTTTAATTCTTTAAAAGAATGCACTGCCGTTTGAGATTTTTTTATGCTACGATTCACATCCTACATCAATAACTGTTCATATAAACATCTGTATAACTATTTGCAGTTCTGTGACAATTGAAAAATATTATATATTAGATTCCTTTTTATCACATCACATTATTTATCACATGTTAGATACATTGTTTTTACATATTCGCAGTCATTCAAGTGTACATATTTTCACAACTAATTAATATTATCAACGTTCCTGTACATATTGGTGCATTTATATTTAGATACATTTTTTTGGGTAAGTATTGCACAGTAATTTAACGCGCTGTCCGCCGAGTAATAAAGGCCATAGCCGGGTAAATAGGGAAAAATTGCCCTCGCATTTTTTCCAGCGAAATTTGGAATATATTCTGAGGTATAAAAAAACAAGTTTTCTGAAAATGTCATCCCCGTCAACGCAATGGTTTTAGAAAAATGATTTTTTTTTAATATAAAAAAATTCCGGAAGCGGTTCAGTGGATCGATTTGATTTTTTTTTTGATACTTTTTCCAATCAAACGTGTTACGAAATAAAATTATAGAACATCTTGCGAAAGATTAAGGTTTGAAAAAAATGTTCCTTGTTTTATTTTTTTTTACTATAATCCACTTGGGGTACAATAACGAATTTGTTTTCATATAATCATTGGGCACCTTATTAGATTATATAATTTTTTCAAAATGATCCGTTTGGTACGCCACAGTGAAAAAAAAAGAAACAGTGTGTTTCTTTTTTTTTCACTGTGTAGGTAACCGATCATTTTGAAAAAATTATACAATCTTACAAGGTGCCCAAAGATTATATGAAAAAAATTTCCTTATTGTACCCCAAGTGGATTATAGTAAAAAATATAAAAAAAAGAACATTACTTTTCTTTAACCTTAATCTTTCGCAAGATGTTCTATAATTTTATTTCGTAACACGTTTGATCGTAACAAGTATCAAAAAAAAATTCAAATCGATCCACTGAACCGTTTGCGGAATTTTTTTATATTTAAAAAAAATTCATTTTTCTAAAACCATTGCGCTGACGGGGATGACATTTTCAGAAAATTTGTGTTTTTTGATACCTTAGAATATACTCCAAATTTCGGTGGAAAAAATTCGGGGGCAACTTGTCCCTACTTACCCGGCTATGGCCTTCATATATCTCCCGTTTGAAACATTATTGTTATTATTATTATTATTTTCTTTTTCTATATTTTCTATATTTAGTTTTCTATATTTAAAAAAAATCATTTTTCTAAAACCATTGTCCATGTTTTATTATTTTTTACTATAATCCACTTGGGGTACAATGACGAAATTTTTTTCATATAATCTTTGGGCATCTTATTAGATTATATAACTTTTTCAAAATGATCGGTTAGGTACGCCACAGTGAAAAAAAAAGGAACAGACTTTATTGATATATTTTCGTTATATATCTATATAACTAAAATATATTAATACAGTGTGTTTCTTTGTTTTCACTGTGGCGTACCAAACCGATCATATAGTCACAAATCAGACTTTATTGACATATTTTAGTTATATATCTATATAACTAAAATATATCAATAAAGTGTGTTTCTTTTTTTTCACTGTGGCGTACGAAACCGATCGTTTTGAAAAAAATATATAATCCAATAAGGTGCCAAAAGATTATATGAAAAAAATTTCGTTATTGTACCCCAAGTGGATTATAGTAAAAAATAATAAAACAAGGAACATTATTGTTTTTTCAAATCTTAATCTTTCGCAAGATGTTTTATAATTTTATTTCGTAACACGTTTGATTGAAACATGTGCCAAAAAAAAATCAAATCAATCCACAGAACCGTTTCCGGAATTTTTTATAATTAGAAAAAAATCATTTTTCTAAAACCATTGCGTTGACGGAGATGACATTTTCAGAAAATTTGTGTTTTTTTATACCTCAGAATATACTCCGAATTGCGCTGGAAAAAAGGCGAGGGCAATTTTCCCCTACTTACCCGGCTATGGCCTTTCATGCCCATCAACGTAATGGTTTTAGAAAAATGAATTTTTTTTTATTATAAAATATTCCGGAAACGGTTCAGTGGATTGATTTGATTTTTTTTGGTACATGTTCCCATCAAACGTGTTACGAAATAAAATTATAGAACATCTTGCGAAAGATTAAGATTTGAAAAAAAGTAATGTTCCTTGTTTTATTATTTTTTACTATAATCCACTTGGGGTACAATAACAAAATTTGTTTCATATAATCTTTGGGCACCTTATTGGATTATATAATTTTTTCAAAATGATCGGTTTCGTACGTCACAGTGAAAAAAAAAGAAACACACATTATTGATATGTGACTAAATGATCGGTTTGGTACGTCACAGTGACGAAAAGAAACACACTTTATTGATATGTTTTAGTTATATAGATATATAACAAAAATATATCAATAAAGTGTGTTTCTTTTTTTTCACTGTATCGTACCAAACGGATCATTTTGAAAAAATTATATAATCTAATAAGGGGCCCAATGATTATATGAAAACAAATTCGTTATTGTACCCCAAGTGGATTATAGTAAAAAAAAATAAAACAAGGAACATTTTTTTCAAACCTTAATCTTTCGCAAGATGTTCTATAATTTTATTTCGTAACACGTTTGATTGGAAAAAGTATCAAAAAAAAAATCAAATCGATCCACTGAACCGTTTCCGGAATTTTTTTATATTAAAAAAAAAATTCATTTTTCTAAAACCATTGCGTTGACGGGGATGACATTTTCAGAAAATTTGTTTTTTTATACCTCAGAATATACTCCAAATTTCGCTGGAAAAAATGCGAGGGCAATTTTTCCCTGTTTACCCGGATATGGCCTTTGTTACTCGGCGGACAGCGCGTTAAATTACTGTGCAATACTTACCCAAAAAAATGTATCTAAATATAAATGCACCAATATGTACAGGAACGTTGATAATATTAATTAGTTGTAAAAATATGTACACTTGAATGACTGCGAATATGTAAAAACAATGTATCTAACATGTGATAAATAATGTGATGTGATAAAAGGGAATCTAACATATAATATTTTTCAATTGTCACAGAACTGCAAATAGTTATACAGATGTTTATATGAACAGTTATTGATGTAGGATGTGAATCGTAGCATAAAAAAATCTCAAACGGCTGTGCATTCTTTTAAAGAATTAAATAAATAAAACCACAAGTATTGACAAAAATTCGACAATGATTCTTTTATTTATAAATCAGTTCCTTCGCTTCAGTATTTACTGTACTGATCCGAGCCAAGTTACTTCGTTACTTGGCAACATGAAAAAAAAACTTTTTTTTTCATGATTCTGTCAACGATGATGCTTTATCGTTGTTTGCCTGGAACGGAAATTCATCTTTTAATAATATTCGTCTTATAATACTTCAAAATAAAATTTATTTGCGGCGTTTTCAAAGCTGTTTCTTAGCTTAGGTTAAAAAAATTACATATATTGTTTTCACTGTTGAGTTTATGACTTTAAAAAAATAATACCCATTTTTCGAGTGGCCAGGGTGGCCCGACGTGTTAAGGGGGCGGGGGGGGGGGGGTAAGGTTATTTCGCTACGAAAAAAGCATAAAAAAGCATATTTACGATAATTTTTTTTACGACACAGTTGATATATATTGATTTGTGTAAGAAGCATATATTAAAAGGACATTTGAAGAATATTCTGTAATATTGTCATTAACAATTATGCGGAAATGAGCCATTAACAGCACATCTTTGCAGACACCTCCAAAAAATTGCAGTGAACTGCATAACTCATCATTGGATCATCCGAGAAAAAAAATCCAAGAAGATTGTGTTAGTTAACAAGTTTCTTGAGGTAACGCTGTCGAGTTTTTGTTTTCATCATTTCAATTCGCTATTTTATAGTCTAGGTGTGACTAAAAATTGAAAACAAAAAAAAATAAAAATAAAAACTCTTAACGTCTGAGAAGATTTGCTGTCACTGGCTCATTTCTGCACAATTATTAACGAAAATTTCACAGAATACTCTTCAAATGTCCTTTTATTTCATACTAATTATATAAATAAATATATATAAACAGTGTCGTCAACAAAAAATATCGAAAATATGCTTTTTTTATAGCAAATTATCCTTACCCCCCCCTTAATGATTCTGCGCTTTTCAACACAGCGTCTTCATGTTATACGATGATTCAATTTTTTCATACATAGTAGACGATATGTTACACATTAATGAATAATAAATATATCCGACATGCACTGTTCTTTGGCATTAAGTATATGAACAACATGGTTAATAATAATGTGGACGTTTCAATCTGTAATGGAAGGAATCTTTTCATGATATTAATTTCTTGTAAATGCATGTGATTTTTTCATCGATATTTTTGATGATTAAAAAGTTGATTATAAAATGTAGACTGTGCACAATGATTTTTAAGAATAAATCAAGAGCCACAAGAAATGAAATTCAGAACAAAATTAAACATCCTCTCCAACGGCAACGAAAATCTGTCCAACTGTACGAGGCCACCAGTTTTTCTTTCACACGATTATTATATGAGTTTTCAGTTCTCTTAGTATTGCTTATCGTTATTCTCAAGTACTCAAAAATGACGCTTTTTTTCCGCGAATTATGGAAGAATTAAAATTTTAGGAGACTACATATATGTTCGTGGCATTATTCAAGAATAAAGCTATAACAAAATGCCGCTCGTGAAATTTCCATTCAAAATCAGTCGATATACTAGAGAACTGACAGAGCGGGTAGTCGGTACATGTGAAAACATTTTGCTTGTATATTTCTCGTTCCCGGGTATGGGTGATTCAAAAAAAAGTACAGCCGCTAGGCAATGTAAGTTGAGCACACTACGCGTGGCGAGTTGAGACACCGTGCGAGTTCAAACGGTAGCAAAGAATGCCCGGCCCGAATCTGAAGAGTGGGGATACGCGAGCGTCGGGGAAATGTCAGGCTGCTACGGTGTCCACTTGGGTCGGTGGCGAGTTGCCCGCGGGGCAAGTTGAACAGACGGCAAGTTGAACGGGCGAGTTGACACAGGGGCGACTTGCACGGTGCAGAGTTGACACCCTGCCCGGAGGTTTCGAGTTCGATTCCTCCCTCGGATCTTTTTTTTTTGTTATCCCAACAATTATTCAAAACGTTTCTCATCCCTACATTATATATTAAAATTTATTTACATCATTTTTTAAAAATTATTTTCATTTTTTAAAAACTATTTTTCTTTTTTAAAAATTATTTTCTTTTTTTCCAATAAAACAATTCATAATTGTGGGTTTTTTATTTTTCATTGTTAAAGTATAATTGATGGTGAATTATTGAATGGATTTTTATACAATCCTCCCGGAAATTAACTTCACGATGCTGCTCTAACAATTCGCTGCAACTTACTAGAAACATTTTCATGAATGTAAATGGAACATGTTTTTGTACGGATGTATTGCAAACTCCCTGCGATTGCAAAAAATCCGCTTTTATATGTTGCGCAAGATGTCGCAAAAATGATTGCTTTGTTTGTTTCTACGATAATTACCACTGCGGTTTTTGTATATAATTATTATATGAATCAAAATTGAATTTTGATTCTTATAATAAAAAAAATATATCCGAAGGAGGAATCGAACTCGAGACCTCCGGCGCAAAAGACCGAGCCCTAATCGTGTAGACTGGACGGCGGCTCGACAAATGCCTGAAATTTTAAACGCATAAGGCGCCTAAGAAACTTTGAATCGATTTTTCTAGGATTTTCCGAGTAGTGCGTCCTGCTACTTTAACCACGTGCGGTGCTAGGGGTCCTCTTTCACCACAAAAAAATTCGTCCAAATCCCCGACTCCACGGTCGTGCCGTCTCCTGGTAAATATATCAAACGATATATGAGGATATGAGACGATATCCGATCAGATACGGCACCTCACCTTGTGCCGTGATGACGTGTTAGTAACCCCGCTCTATATATGTAAACATTTTAATATATTCAGGACTGCTCTAATAAGGTTTGCTCTGTTTCAACAGGGTAAGATTTGCTCTGATATAGTCGGAGCCATACCTGGTCTGATAGTTCAGATAAACTATGATTCTATCATATAGCCAGGTCTATTGCTCATAGATGTCCAGGTCTACTGGAATCCACGGTATTTTATTGTTCTACATTCAGATCTGGTCCGGTAGTCCCATTTAAGTGTTTCCAGATATGTTTCTACCGGTTTTGCGACGAGCGGACGAGCATTGTCGTGCAGCATAATGACTTTGTCGTATCTTTCGGAGTATTCCGGCCGTTTTTCTTTCAATGCACGGCTCAAACGCATGAATTGTAGTCGGTAGCGATCCCCAATTATGGTTTCATTCAGTTTCAGCAGTTCATAATAAATCACACCCCTCTGATTTCACCAAATACAGAGCAGGAGCTTAGACCCATGGATATTTGGCTTTGCCACTGATGTTGATGGTTGGCTGGACCTAACCCATGGCTTCCTGCGCTTCGGATTGTCGTAATGGATTAATTTTTCATCACCAGTGACAATTCGATGAAAAAAAAAACCAGAAAAAAAACGGGAAGTAAAACTCCCCGCAAAAACACTTTATTCGGCACAAATGTTGACATATTCAATGAATGATAAAGTGTTGTTATTTACGATTCAAACAGAGGTTATGTACAGCAAATGACATTCAATGATAGCTGTTTCACGATAAATACATTACTGTCGGTAACAACGAAATACTGTACTATCTACGGCATCTCTTGTAAAACGCTACGAATTAATTCCAATACCTAATAGATAATCCCAGTAATGTGTGCTTAAACCTGACATTAATTACTCATTGAGTGGGTAATGGCTCACATTAATTACTAATTGAGCTGAAACATGATTTAATTACACACTGAGCTGGTAATGCATAATTGAAACAAGATTTAATTACACACTACACACTTCATGGATAATTGGACTCTGTTAAACTAAGAATTACATTGAGCATTGAATAACAATTGTAATTAAATGACATTCGTAATTAAATTACAAATGTAAATTGATTACAATTGTCATTTAATTCCAGTTTTTGTTTAATTATATTTGTAATTTAGATACATTTATATGATTCGGATAGGAGTAAATGTTAAGGGGCTATACTAATGTGACACTTTAAAAAAATCGATTTTTTTTGCCTTTTTCGACAGTTTATACTTTCAAGAATATCATTATCATTTATATCAATATCATTTTATCTTGTGAAAATCGATAGTTAAATATTTAAACGCGTTTTACTCGAAATGAGATTTTTCAAATTTGCTGACATTGTAACTCAAAGAGCAATTATCCGATCCACTTGAAATTTGAACTGAGTACTCTTGAATATATTTACTCTACAATGACGTAGGATATTTTTGATTGGATGAAAATAGACGATTTGGCATTTAAAAAAAGCGACCATTTTATAGGCAAGAAAACAAACTTTTTTTCATAACTAAGCCATTTTGTTAGATTTTGATATTTTTGGAAAATCCTACATGATTGTACAGGAAATACCTTCCAATCAAACGGGATTTTTTCCTTTTTCGGTTTCAGCTACTCAATCGGCCGGAATCATGTCAGCAGTGGAGGTACTTTTTTTGGCGCTTCCAAAGGCAGCGCATAAGTCGCTTGGATCTCAATATATTTCTATGAAAAAATGATGTAATATAGGTCAAATTTACCCAAATATATTCTTAATTCTCCAAAACATTTAATTGAGTACTTTTCTTCCAAAAAATTCCCGAAAATCATTCAGATTTTCAGCGTTCACACTGGTATAGCCCCTTAAAGAACTTATGTGAGGGTGCGGACCCTATCTGTACCCAAGTACGTGTCTTTAAGTGAAGATATGTGACTGTGTGAGTGATCATGAGTTACTGTGTGTTTATCTGGGTGAGAAAATCTGAACCCAGATTTTCGAAATTCGAAATGACGGATCAAAAAACAATATATTTTTTTTTAAGGGAAGCTAACCCTCAGGTGTCGTTGGTTCCGCTGAATCAAAATCTGGAATCAGATTTTGAAAATTCAAAATGGCGGATACATTTAACGGATGGAAATAAACAACTTTTTCATTTTTGACGAATATAGTGGAATTATAGCAAATGCAAAATTTAAAAAATCGTTTGATTCCGACAAAAGTTTCTTTTGTTTTGAAGGTCGTTAAATTCAAACCTAACATAAGTTTTTAAATATTTTTAACAGCGGATTCAATATTGTAGATGCAAATTAAAAATATAGTTTCATTTCGACAAGAGTGAGCATACTATGGTTTTTGAGATCAATGAATTCATATCTGGAGTTAAATTTTCAAAATCCAAAATGGCGGATCAACATCAACATTTATTTTTTGAAGATAAAAGCTGATGCTCGGAGGTTTTGGGGTTGCGGAATTCAAACTTCGTATCAAAATAATGACTTTGAACCTAGCGACTTCAAAATGGTTTCTACAAATCTCAAAAATTGTCGGATTAGGATGAAACTTGTGCTTTCCATCTGTTTCACTCAGCAAAACTATATTTTTGTTTAGTAAAGTTGGCGCGGTCGTTAGATTTTTATCTGAATTTTTTCTTTTATATCTCATTTGTTGAATTTTTTTCAATTATTCGCAGACGTTTCAAAGCTCTTTTGAATTTCGCATATTTACATTAACTTGAGATGAAGTGACGTCAACAACTTTCGAGTAAAAGATTTCGTTTTAGTAAAATAACATTTAGCTTTTTTGGTCCACCATATTGGCTCCATCATTTAGAATTTATGAAATTTGATGAGATTTCAATTCAGTGACCCCAAAATCCCCGAGTACTAGATTACATTTCAAAACAATAAAATTAGTTTTTTTTAACCACCATATTGGATCCGCCATTCTGAATGTCTAAATTCTGTTTTCAGATTTAGATTCAGCGACCCCAAAATTTTGGTGCATGTTCGACAAAAAAGGTTCAACACAGTTTTGGCACGAAAAGTTTTTTGCCTCAGTGCGAAAGGGTTGTGTTTGTGTAGCATATTTGATGACAGTAGATATTTGAATATAATTTATTTATTTATATGTATTCTTTTATATTTGTTCCATCTTGTACGGGGCCTACCCCTTTTACAAGTCTCCTCACCTGTCTTTTTCCCAATTCCTCCCGTTCACCTTTACTACTCCATTCCCTCCAGAGCCCCACCAGAGTGTTATCCGCAGCGACTCTCTACTAATGCACTACTGTATCGCATTTGCACGAGGGCACAAGGAAACAGCGGAAAACCTGGCTGATACAGTCGGCTAGATTTTTACTGAGTTTCAGGTGTACTAACATCCACCAAAAACTTAGAAAAAACTGCCTCGCGCTCAGAAGACGGCGCGCAAGACAGTGCACGGCTGAGCAGTCACCGATCCAAGTATTGACCGCGGCCAATGTCGCTTAACTTCCGTGACCACCGCAGCCGCACACCAACCGCGCGTTCACTTCTGTTGTTTAAAATTTATTTATATTTTATTCATATAAATTATTATTCTCCGGCAATAATCTATGTATTCAAAATCTATATGCAAATACATGAGGGTTGGTGTGCCCCGAAGAAATATTTAATATAAACAAAATATTCAATTATACACTGTATGCGACGGCATTTTTTATACATTCGTTATATATTCCAGTTCAACTCGGGGAGTTTCCGACACCACATGTGGTCCTTTGATCAAAGAAACCCATGAATTGTGGCAAAGTTTGCTAATACTTAAAAACATAAACTGAAAAACATGAAAAGTCATAAACAAATAAGAACACATATATTCCGGTTAAAAACTGTATGGTTAAAATATGTTTTTAGCATATATTGTAAATATATGTGAAAAATATTCTAAAAAAATATATTCACATATATTTCATTCATGATTATTGCATATTAAATATTTTTTGAGACAAAAAGTTTAATTTTTTTTCCATACACACCACGCTTTTCGCGTTTTTACCTATTCTTCCCCTCATTATGACCGTTCTCTCCACGTTTACTCCTTTTTTCTCCATCTTTCTCCCTGTTCCCCCCTCTTGCGGCCGCAGTCGACTCCCCCCCCCCCCCCTCTGTATTATATTCATCATGACATTTCTGTCATGGGTATAAAGAAACTGCGGAAAACCTATACCAAACAGCCGGTCATCGATTCGCCCCCCAGTCGTGGAACTAGTCTTATTTCGCCGCGAAATGCCGAAGAAAAACATTTCACGACGAAATGTACGCGACTGGATTCGAACCCGGGCCCTCCCGGTCCGCTGGTTTAGTGGCGAGCACGCTACCCACTAGACTATCGCACCGGTTACAAAAAGTTTAATTTTTTCATGTGCATTCGAAGCATATGCGGAAATATATCGTTTTTGCGGCCAAATCATTTTGTAATATAAATAAATTCTCCAAAAGGCACCAAGTTGAAACTTGCATATTGCTTGCTCGAGATTTCGCACGATGCTCAAAGTTCTCTCTATAAGGAAGTATTTTTTTAAATGTTGGTTTCCTTATAGAAGAAGTGAGCATTGTGCGGAATCCCGAGGAAGCAATTTGCAAGTTTCAACTTGCAACTTGTTTTTGAGCCATTTCATTAAAATTTAAAAAAAATTAATTTTCATAAAATCTGAACCGACCTCCCGATTTTCTCCGAATTTGATAATATCTCTCTTTTCAAAATACTCCGTTAATAACGTAAAATTCTGCCGAAATTTTCAAAATTCGGGAAGATAATAGCATTCGATCATTTTTTTCTCGAAATTTTCGAAACAATCAAAATATTGATTTTTGAATTCTATTGAATATCATAACAAAATCAATTAAGAGGTTACGTGGGTTTTGAAGCCAAAAAAAACATATTTTCTCTATTTAAAAAATGTAATTTACGCACTTTTTAATTCAAAATGTTAAACATATAAAAGCGCAACATCTCAACAATATTTTTTTAAAAGTCATCCAAAAATTTGAAAAAGGTTTCCGGCGACCCCTAAAAAACGGTGGACACAATTTTTCAAAGACCAATGCACCTCTCCTATTGGGATTTTGCACACTCCTCCAAAATAGCATTGACTAGTGATTGAATGAAAGTTTTTTAATTTCGATTGCTACTAATCTTACAAGGTTATACGTAGTGTAAATTGTACCAAAAATTGAACTATTTTGCACACAACTCTGCCACAAATTTCAATTTCAATTTTTTTTTAAATCGTTTTTCCAATCTCTAGTCAATGCTATTTTTAAGAAGTGTGCAAAATTTCAATAAGATCACTGCATTAGTTTTTTAGAAATCATGTCCACCGTTTTTTTAGGGGTCTCCAGAAACCAGGTCCCACCGGCTGAATTTCCTAAATTTTTGAATGAAACTTTTTCTAAGTATTGTTGAATTATTGCTCTTTTATGTGCTTAACATTTTAAATGAAATAATGTATATATTATATTTTTTTAAACATAGAAAATATGCTTTTTTGGCTTCGAAACCCACGTAATCCTTTGAGACAAAATTATTATGTTTATGCTTTTTATGTACTGTCCATTTTGCCCTTAACTCCCCCCATAAACTGGACGATACCACGTTTCACCCTAGTACCAACGATCAGTGCAAACACGCACAGTCACTCACCTTGTTACTCACACAGTCACCTATCTAGGCGCACACACAGGACTTCAGAGAGGCATAACCACATCCACATTCACTTATACACACCCGCTGACAACCGCTCTCTCAGGCCCGGGCACAATCCTCATCCAGACACAGTCTTTTGCACATTTACTCACATCATCATCAAATAATTTTAACTCTAGAAATATAATTATTTTCTAAAAGTAACCAAGTAATCACAAAAGTAATTGAATTACAATTGTAATTAAATAAAAAATATAATCAAATTATTAATGTAATTAAATTACAAAAGTAATTCAATTACAAACGCTCCAAGTAATTTGCAATTAAATAAATTCGAATGACCGACGGTCGGGATAATTTGTAATTAAATGATTTTTCATCACAAACGCTACAAGTAATAAGTAATTAGATATGTAATTTCATTACGTGGGTAATTGCCCACGCCCATCTCTGGTTGTAATTATATGCACCATTAAAAGCATTCATTTCATCAATGATAATCTACGAGGATAAGAATGCTTATCATAAATACCAGGATTACAATAACTAATGATTTGAGCATAACGAATAGCCGAATTATTTAATGAGGCAAAAAAGTAAAGCACGTGATTCGTAGTTTTTAAATGCCGTTATCGCCATGTAGGGAAATATCAATGTTCCGGCCGGGAAGGCATTGCCTGAATGTATTTCGCCAACAATCCGCCAGGTGATTACAAGCGAGGCGCTTCGCGCAATCAAGGTGCAGCGTACAAGGATAAAAGTTCGCCCTCTGCGTTGTACCACGTACAGAAGTGCGCTACTTACAGCGTGCACTTACGCTTATGATTTTACGATATTTGTGAAATAACCCTTTGCACTCGAGGCCTTTTCCTCTCGGATAGTGAATGATGAGCAGGAGTCACTTCTCGAGCCCAAATTGATAATAAGCATCAGTATACCATCTAATACTATCTATTTTACTCGGATACAAAAAGCCTTTTCAGTACTTGATTATTTTCCTGTGCAGTTCGTAATCAGTTGCCGGAAAAGGGGACGGCGGATCGGGGCCTGGCCTAAGACCTCTTACATGGAGAACCTGTTCCATGCTGGACGGCCGGACCATGGCATTTTATTTAGGGAAGGCAGATCAGGGGCAGAATTTTTTCCCGACTCGAATTTCTACACGGGTACATGGATTTCCTCCGTTGCTGCAATCACAAAGTGATCCATACTCTAGAGGAAACTGAGGAATGACTCCGGATAGACGAGGCGGACCTCGTCAGTGGGGAATTGCTATAATCTGTGATGGGTCAAAACAAAGAAAATGAAGACAGCGATAATGACAGTTTCATACAAGGTATGCCAGCATCACCCGAAGTCTTGTCAGCGATCGACACAGTCTCTAGGGCAGAGGTTCCCAAACTGGGCGTCCGGATGAACACCAGCGGCGGTCGTAGGAGGAAGTCCCGTAACGCCGGATGGCACCTAGTGTCGGACACTCATGCTATCACGACAATGTCGCAGCGCGTTCCCGTAAAGAACCCATGAAAGGGGTGCGGGGGATCGCAGCGATATACAATCGCGGGACGCCGTTTGCCACTGACCCGTGAGGCCAAAGCCAGAGCGATTGATTGCTGCGTTTGGCAGGAATACACTGCGTCGGGTAAGATCGAGGTGAGTGTTACTGCTAAGTTTATGTGCTTAAGTGTTTATGTCAATGGTTATTATACGTCGTGTTCCATAAATATTCGAAGTTTGTTAAAGTTTTTCTTGGATTCCCAAGGGGTTTTGGTATAAAACACGTAATTTGGGGGATTCTCTGTCCCCTGGTACCGGGCACAAAGTGGTCCCTCAACGCCGGACAGTAAACATGCTGCTTTTTCTCGTAAGTTTTTATACTTTTGATTATACCTGCTGTATATTGTTTTACAGGGTAGAAAAATGTAGCGAAATCAAAATGGAAGAGAAGAAAAAGGAAGGACAATGGACCAAAAAATTTGCTAACTGAGCTTGAAAGAAGCTTCGCTGCGCTACGACGTTTCGAAAAGCACTCTACATGACAAAACATTGTTATTGAACCGTGGACTAGCTTTGCTCCAGTTGTTGCGCAGATTCTCCATAATTTGCCGCTATTGCCAGATGCTGCAAAAAAACGATCAGTTGCTAGGAAGAGAAAAACTGAAACAAGTGAAATTCTGACTTCATCACTGTGCAAAATTGTTGTCAAAAAAAAGAAAATGAAAAAGAACGTTAAGGAAAAACAGAAAGGAATTGGAAAAAAGTTTAAAACAGTGATAGAAGAAAATGAAAAAAAAACCAAAGGCGTAAAGGCCAAAGGAAAAGGTGGAGCTAAAGCGAAGAAAAAGCAACCATCAACTCAAATATCGAATATAAAAACTACTTGCGTAGGATTCCTGGAGAACCACGAAGAATCCTGCATGCAGTGCGCCAACTGCCGTGAATAGGTTTATGAATAATTTGCAGACATTCCTAAATGTTCAAAAACTTACATATGCGATTAATGCACAATGTTCTGAAGATGTCCGGCGCTGGGGGATGGAAGTTAAGTCTGTCCGGTACTAAGTGCCACTTGCAGTGCCGGAAATTTTTCGTACCAAAGTTTGATTAAAGTTTTTAATTTCGTTTATGCAGAGGTTGCATTTTTGTTAATTCACTTTGGTTTTTAACTTTGTTGATCTAATTATTTAAAAAAAAATACATTTTTCAAAGCATTTTTTTTATTGACCGAAAAGCTTAGGTGTTCGCCACTGGGGGACTTCCCCTTACATCGTTCTTCATGTTATACATTTTGCATGTTGATCACCTTTTTTTGAGTCTGGGTGCCTGCTATATGCGGCACCGAAGACCTAAAAAATATCAGTGGCTATTGTAGTTGACGATGCTAGTTTCGTTTTTGCATATTTTTGTTCGAATTTTTTTGGCACTTTTGGTGACCCTTTTTTTAAGTCTTCGGCCGCTTGGCGCGTCCTCCATGACTGCACCTAACGTCCCCGTATGACAATGCCCAGTGACCACAGACGCCGTAACGGGGGGAATGACATGTGTCATACAGGGGAGGGCGCAGGTGAGCGAAAACCTAATAAAAAACGCTCACACAATTCAAAACATTACGGGGCGGCCCTAAGGGCGTCGCGAAGATGAAATAGATATGTAAAGGCGCCGCAGAGCGAAAAAGTTTGGGAACCCCTGCTCGAGGAGGTATCCCAGATAGAACACTAACGTATAATATACGTATATACGACGTTGCCATCGACGTCTGTAAGACGTATTTAGTACGTCTACTATAGAGCTAAATGTCCGGCTAATAACCGTATAATGTTTTATATTCTACGTTTATTAAACGGTATATTTTACGTATATAATATGTCGAAAATACGTCAAATATATTGTTTAACCAGCGTAGAATATTTAACGCTTTAGTGTTCGTACGAAATACGCCTCATAGACGTCGATGGCGACATCGTAGTAACGTATATTAGACATATCATAAACGCTTTATATAGGAATAATAAATCCATAAAAGATGTATACCATATGTATGGTATCCTATTTTATACGTATGGTACACGTAAAAATGCGTATGGTATATGTATGGCATACGTATACCATTGATATGGTTGTATACAGATATGGTATACGTATTTTATACGTATGGTATACGTAAAAATCGATCGAAAAAATAACATTTCATTGGTAGAATATCACTGGATTTTTTATTTATCTCCATGTTCTGGCGTAATTTCGATGCAAAGTTTAAATATGTACAGTGAGAGCCTATCTTATTGTATAAAGAGTGCCGGCGTGTTCGTCATCCGTGACAGCGGTGCTCATCTTTTTTATGGCAGTGGTTCTCATCATTTTTAAAATGCTTGGCGTCAAGACGCTACCGCGTCTCTTGATATATGCCAAGAATTCAAGTATATAGCCAGATAACTAAGCGTACTTGGTACGGCGTACCAAGATTGTACCCTACGGCGTAGTCCACATCAGCGGTACATCTGTGGTACGTGGTTATCTGGGTATTAGTGATATGTATTTATATGGTGTATTATATGTATATCCCAAATCGAGCAGGAATGTCTCATATACATATATAACATGTATATACGTATATGATATATATGTGTGTACGTCCATGATAGAGCTGTATTATACGTATATTAAATGTGGATTGTGGATCTATTTAACTGATAATAGTGAAAGAATTTCATATGTGTATATATTACGTACATTATACAATAAACATTTGACATCAAATTATATATATATATATATATTATATATATAAGGAACATCTACTCGATGATAAAAATGACTCTAACTGCATTGCTGTCAATATCAAGTAACATATACGTGCATCCGAAGTGTTTTTTTCAACATTATCTCCGTGAAATTTTGTACATCTCATATATGTATAATAGTCGTTGATTATCCTACGATTGTCATTTCTCGATCTGAAGCTATTTAATGAACCTATAATATACGTATATTCAACATCAAAGATTCAACGAAAAAAGAACGAACAGAATCCAATAATGGAATCACAATCGTAATATAATGAACGAATATTATACGTACTAGAGATGCACAAAATTTCACGAAGATAATGTTGAAAAAAAACACGTCCAATGTACAGATATAATTCGTGATATTGATAGGAATGCAGTTGAATTATTTTTTATTGTTGAGGAGATGTTCCTTGTACATATAATATATGTATATAATTCGATGTCCAATACTTATAGTATAATATACGTAAAATATACGTATAATACAGGTCTATCATAGACGTATACATATACTATACATATATACATATATACATATAATATATGTATATTAGACTTTCCTGTTCTATTTGGGATGTTGGTCAGTGCGACACCCCGCCTGAAGATTTTCGAAGTCTTTGCAAGATGCAATGATGCAATAACCACAGCACTCGAGGATAATGCAAAATGTCATCAACCAAACCAATAAATGCCCAGAAAAAAAAGTATTTTTATACACAGTTAAATTATCAGCAAGAGTAAAAAATGTTTAGAAAAGCTTTATTCTTCGCGCGAGTCGATGAATATTTTGAAAACAATTACTTGAAGGTAAATCGTAACCAAAAATATATAAAACTATTGACGAATTTCAGTGCGCAAGGAGATGTTTAATGATAAAATAAGTTTGGATAAAGTACGGTGCTCCACAATATATGCTCAAAGAAATAGCTCCACAATATACGTTCAATATACGTATAATACAGGTAGCGTGCACGCCACTAAACCAGCGGACCGGGAGGTCCCGGGGTCGAATCCCAGTCGCGTACATTTCGTCGTGAAATGTTTTTCTTCGGCATTTCGCGGCGAAATAAGACTAGTTCCACCACTGGGGAGCGAACTCGATGACCGGCTGTATTGGTGTAGGTTTTCCGCAGTTTCCCTATACCCATGACAGAAATGTCATGATGAATATAATACAGAGGGGAAAGTCGGCTGCGGCCGCAAGAGGGGGGAACAGGGAGAAAGATGGAGAAAAAAGGAGTAAACAGTAGAGGAAAGAAACGGGCACAATGAGGGGAAAGAATAGGTAACAAACGCGAAAAGCGTGTACCCAAAGAAAAAACCAAAAAAAAATGTATATTAGACCTTCCTGTTCTATCTGGGATATTGGTCAGTGCGAGACCCCGCCTGAAGATTTTCGAAGTCTCTGCAAGATGCAATGACGCAATAACCACAGCAATCGAGGATAATGCAAAATGTCATCAACCAAATCAATGAATGCTTAGAAAAAAGGTATTTTTATACACAGTTAAATTATCAGCAACAGTAAAAATGTTTAGACAAGCTTTAGATAAAGTACGGTGCTGTGATATTAACTTAGATTTTTTAATTTCTGCGTAACTCAGTTCCGCGAACATGTGCATGGAATGTTATCAGCGGAGAGCTAAATGTGTACTACTTACACATTTGCTCAATTCATAAGGGCGCTTGAACCCGACTGAGGCAAAGCCGAAACAATAGAGTAATAATTTTAGGCCATTGCTATTGTTATCTAATTATGACATTTATGTTATTATTATTCTTCCAGGGGTTTATGCCACGCTTTTCCTAATCCAGACAAGTTCCCAGAGCAGTTCAAGGCTTGGGTTAAAATTGTCAGTGGCAAGACAGAATGCGATTTCGACAATGAGATGGGGAGAGTTTGCGACAGGCATTTCACTTTGAAATCGCAACAACCACCTGAACATCTTAGCAGTTCCATCACTATTTTTGCCTCGAAAGTATCATTATTTTGTAACTATACATGGATTAAATCTTGACACTAATCGATAAATTGATGTACCTATAGCATAAACTGCAGAAGTCCTATAGAAAATATTATTTGACAAAATACACCTTAGCATTTTTTAGCAAGAATTGAATTTTTTTAAGGTTGACTTAAACTATTAATTAATTAGATTTACATTACCTTAAATACTTTGCTTAGCTGTGCCAAACTGTTTGTAATTTGTAACTCTTGCTTTTGCAGATACAATGAATATTGAGATGAGTGAACAAACTTCGCATACAGACACACTCGGAGGGACTGAAACTGGTCATCCTGCATATGCATCTGGTAAGTTTGTAGTGGCGTCTTTACCCGCAGTTAAATTTAAAAAGTATAAGTTTGGTTTTGCTATATCCATAAAGATGTCTGAAGTAAAGGTGTTCTATTCTATATTTCTCAGATGTGAAGAAAAATAGGCAAACGAATCCTTCTGCCGTTACATCTAACAGAATTAGATTGTATATGAAAAAATTAAAAAACTCAGAAGAGCAATCGATCGCCTGAGACGACGGGAAAATCCTTCAAAGTACTTCTTGCAGCCGCAGAACAGTTGCAGAGTAGGTCAGATATAGAAAAAATGACAAGGCCCTTGACAATGTCCTTAAAAATGTTCACTTGGATGCAATATTTCGAAGTTCGGAAAAAGCCAAAAGGACGGAGATTCAAAATCGAAGAAAAGCTTCTTCCACTCTTATTATATAAGAGAAGTAGAGAAGTCTATCCTATGGAAAATAAATATTTTTTTTTGCCTTCCACTGACACCGCAAATTCACTATGATTCATCAAAAAACGAAATTAAAGGATTTACAAGTTTTGAGAATAATAACAATGATATCGCTAACCACTCGCACGTTTTGATGGTAAAAGGTATCAGAAAACAATATAAGCAGCCCGTAGCGTGATATTTCACAAGTAGCCTCAAAAAAATGGATTTTTAAAAAATGACAAAGGAAGTGATCTCATATGTGCAAGGCATCGGGTTAATAATGTTGTGCATTGTGTGTAGACTAAAGCACAGTAAATGGGAGGACAATAAAAGACTTGGTTCACGATACAAAGGCCAAACATTTATGAAAAAGGAAGAAGATGATACATAATGATTTTTAAATAAACAAAAAAAGAGCATCCCTCTGTACGACGTACCTTATTTGTTAAAAGGGTTACACAACAATCTATTGAAAAAAAAATGTTATATGAAGACTAGTAGTTATTTTTTAAAAAAGGAAGAAAAGTGGTAGTACCTCCAAATGTTGTATGCGGGCGACAAATTATCCAGAGAGTTAACACGTCTCCAAAAACTAACTGAAGGGCACGTGAATCTCGACAAAATAAAGAAAATGCGGGTGAAGTCCGCTGCGCAAATATTCAGCCATACCGTGGCAACCACAACTGATAATTTGACCTCTAGGGGAAAGCAAGATGAAAAATGTAAGGCAGTTATTCCGGTAGTATTTTTAACTGACCATGTGTTTGATAGCTTAAATTCTAATACATTTCAAATACCAAATGGCAACATTTATAAAGGAGCGGTAAAGAGACATTCACCCCATCATTATCTGTGGCAAAATGCTATATAATGTTTTAAAACTATGAAACTCGTATCAACAAAAAGTAGGAAACGAAGTGCAAATAATTGGAGCTGCAGTACCGCCAGTCAAACATTTCATAAAAACCATTGCAGGCTTTCAAGCACTGTGGGAAGTTTTGTCCCAACAACATAAATTCGATGCCATGTTAACAAGAAATTTTAACTAGGACCCAATTGAAAATTTCTTTGGAAGCATCAGGAATTGCGGAGCCAGAAATACAATATGGAACAGTATCGCGTTTGAGAGTGTGTTCAAATCACTATTGATAAATAGAATGGGCACACCTCATTCGACTCACGCAAATTGTAAAGAAGATGTAAATAGTTGTTTACAGTCATTGGAGTTTGTCTTAACAGAAACAAAATGTGCTCCCGGATCTGATGTTTCCGAAGAGAATGATGATAATATAAATTATTCAACAGCGATTTTATATGATAAAAACAAAGAAACTGACTTAGGACAGGGAAATTATGTATGCGGATGGGTCCCGCGTGAATGCTTAATACGTGTAATAAAGAATTGTAAAGATTGCAGGAAAAAAAGTTGTTGGGGAAAAAGATAATGCAAAAAATGATTGTGTACAAGAAAAATAATATTGCAACATTAAAAAATGGCTGTGTCACCCCTCAGCTCAGGATGAATAATCTTTTTAAGATTTACAATAAATTTGCCTATCACGTTTAAAAAAGAATGTACCACAAAAAGTATAAAAAAACTATCAAAATAAATGCAGATATATTTGTTGATTGCCCATTCAAACGCGAAATTCAGAGAGAAAGTCTAAGACAGTGTTTTGAGAATATTACTATTAATTTGATGGTATTTAATTGGTGCAGATAAGTTAATCGCATTCTAGCAGAAAAGCTCACAAATAATGGCGATGATGAATTAAAAATAGCCGAGCCCAAAAATATTTTGCCAAACACCGCCATAATAAGAATAATAAATTCAAATGGAAATAATTTTATCTTTACTCCTCTATCTGCGTTGTAAAGTTTATGTTTTGTAAATGATGAGTCGTTATTTGTTTGTTTTTTTTTCATGAAATTATAACTAGCCTGTGCAATATTACCATTATCGTTTACAAAACTGAACTTTATAAAACGCGTAAGTGGGTACGCAACGAACCCAAAACCCAAACAAAAAGCACATACATAATTATAGCTACATAAAAGGGATCAAGGCTCAAATCTCCTTGACAACATTCCCCCGGACAAAATTCTCCCGGATAAGATCACCCAAACAAAAAACGGCATAACTCAAGAATAGTGAAAATCATCCGATATTTAATGCATTACAAATTTAAAAAACAACATAACTCAACATACAGTGCATTTAGTACAATGTTAAAAATTATCCTATATTTAATGCCTGCCTCGATAAATTTTGAGCAATTCCCCGGAGATATTCAAGAACGTTTAAAAAGGTCGAAAGCTTCCACAACGGCCTTAAGTGGCTAATATCTCCGAGGAATTGCTCAAAGTTTATCGTTGTAGCGCATTGAATATTGGATCATTTCTCATAGTGTGCTAAATACACTGTACATTGAGTTATGCCGTTTTTTTTCTTTGCAATGCATTAAGAATAAGATAATTTTCAATATTGTACTAGATACACTTTACGTTGAGTTACGTTGTTTTTTTTTTATTTGGGTGGTTTTTTCCGTTAGAATTTTGTGCCAGGGCATTTCGACCGGGGAACTAGGAAAGGGCTATACTTACGTAGTTACATATATTCCTCAAAGTTAGTTTAACGGATCTCTCAATAGATGGCGGTTGGTAAGTGGGTGTGCGGGGGTTTAGCCAACGCAGTGAAACTTTTAAGGAGCGAGAAAGAAAACTCGCGAGAATTGTATCGAGATAAGTATGATAACTTTATTTTCTTTTCTCCAAATTGGAGTACACGTCCGCATATAGCGGTCAGTCTTTTAAAGCACGTATCGTAGCCAAAGCCGCAGGTAGAGTGGACTTCCGGCTCGGTTCTCGCGCAGGAGAAACGCCGCGAGAGAGAGGTCGCTGATTGGAGGAATGATACTGCGTCCCTATTGGACGACGTGAAGGTTGGGGGAATTTCAGTGCGATTGGCACGCCACAGGTGGTGTGGCGGTCCTACTAGTTCCACCATCTCACAGCTACGCGGCTACATTGTTCCAGCGTTTCTCACAAGCGGTCGCAGGGGCATGTATTCCAACATATACAACCGTCTTTCCCCTAGATCCTAACACCCAGCGAGTCTATGGCAGGGTGCAGTGACACATCCCTACTGGGGACCTATTACGGTTCTCGAATGAGACTTCTCACTTCTTACATTTTCATCTCACGTGAGTTTAGTCACGCTATTACGGATCGGTCGAGTGAAAATGTGAGATAAATAGGAACTTCCGGCTAGTGGTCTCACATTTCTACGAAGCCGTAGAAAGGGGATCACTAGCACGCTAATCAAACCCAGCCAAAAATGAAGGACGTGCGCCTGAAAAAAAACCGCTTCACTCGAATAAGCAACAAGTTCAAATAGAATGTAATTTTGCAACATCAATATTATCGAAAAACAAAAAAAAATATTAGATTTTATGAAAGAGCACGAAGATTTAGCACGAGGAAGATTGCGGTACAACTATTCAAATTTGAAAAATACTGGTAAGTTTTGTGTCATATTAAAACATAAAGAGGTTCTTATAACACAGTGATAGAATTATTGTTTTATGTTAATAAATCGAACTATTCTGCCATATATTCTTATTCCGTTATAGTGAAGGGATCCGAGGCATCGCGCAGTGATCGTCGTATACGGAACATTCGATTTTCCCGATCTCGCAAAATCACAAACATCAGCAAATTATTCATCATTATCGTTCATTCGCTACGATAATGATATAAACTTTAATAAACGCTACGATTTACTTAGACTTGAAGTTGCTGATTTTTATTACGTATTCGACGTCGAGATGCTACCATCTCTGAATGAGCTATTTCGTAGTAATTCGTGTTATCTGTTAGCTTTGGATGTGTCGTCGCTGCTTTAGCAAGACGCTCACGCATGCGCACTTCGATTTTCGACACGACATTTCGTGTCGAGTAAACTCACGTGAATAATCTCGCATTTTCACTAGGTAAAAAGAACCGTAATAGGGTGAGCTGCTCACTTTTGTCATTTTCACCCAAACGGAGAACTGTAATAGCCCCCCAGGTCGTTGACTAAAAACATGTTTGATTATGTAGTGCCCACTAGCAGTGCTGCGGTAGGGTTACCGGCGTAGACGAGGGGCGGCGGTTGCGGAGGAGGGATATCTGCCTCAGTCTCACCCATGCCCCTGACACTGCAGACCTTTCCCATGGTAAGAAAGTGGTCACTCTCTGTCCCCAGCGTTGTCGCTCGAGTATAACTATATCGTGTGGCGCTGGTGGGCGAGTGCCCGGTTGACTACATATATAACGATCGTAGAGCATATCGTTCGCATCCATCCCAGCGAGACTATAATGAAGGAGTCCTAATTATGTACTACAAAAATGGTATACGAATCAGTTGGAAATAGACAGTTTCGATTGCGGCCACTATGCGGCGCCGTGATGGGTGACGTATCGGCGGTGAGGGTAAAGCGCGAGAAACTTTATGCCATTGAGCGAAAATGAAAAAGAACATAACCAAAAACTGAATGTTCAAACGCTCCATGCTCATGCGTACGCGAACCAGACGATAGTAATTACTGCTGATAATAATTATATATAGATATATATTTTTTATTGTCTGCTACGGCAAAGGCTTCTCTTATTGTAGCTTCCATGTACGGGGTATTTCCCCTCATTACATTTCCCACCATTTTCTCCACTCCACATCCCTAATCGATCCCCACTTTGCGACCGCAGCCGACTTCCCCCTCTGTATCGCATTCACTATGACATTTCTGCCATCGGTATAGGGAAACTGCGGAAAACCTATACCAATACAGCTGGTCACGAGTTCGCTTCACAGCCTCGGAGCTAGTCGCGTTTCGTCGAGAAATAGCTCACAGGCTACAGCGATACACACGCGACACGCACACACATACCGGTCCGTGTGCACGATATCCGTGTAGAAATGGAGCTACTTCACGCCCGCGTTTTTATTTTTCTCCGAAACTACGAGACGGCGATTTGAATTCGCGACCTCCTGATGTGCTGATTTCAGAGGCAAGCACGCCAACCTTTAGACCAGCACATCGGTTTACTGCTGATAATATAATAGTTTATAACAAATTCTGAATCGAATCGTGGAATCGTGGCTATGCGTTAGCTTCTACCCAGCGCTGCAGGTGTCTCAATCAGTTACTACCTAAAACCAGCAGATTCGACTACCACTTTTCCTCTATCCCTCCCATTAGAGTTGGAACTCCTTTAGTATAGTCTCTCTGGGGGTGTATTATGGTTCTCGGGTGAGACTTCTCACTTCTCGCATTTTCACATGGAGACTAGATACAGGAGCCTTCAATGGAGAAACCACAAAGCCGAGAGTAAAGAAGCCCGAACGCTGTACCGTGGATGTGGACCCTAAAACCGACGAAAAAGATATCGGTCTATGTGGTGGCGCTGCTGTCGCTAGTATAGGATGACAGAAAAAGACTGAGAAAAGAGAGAGAGGAGCGTATTTCAGATAGCGCGGTAATATATACCGGGCTGGATACGAGATATAAATGTGCATCGTCAAGTTTCGGGGAAAATTGTTTCATTTTGGCCGCCATATTTTTTTAACCAAAAATGTTCTACATAAAAATATTATAAGGTTGAGTCAAATAATGCTATCGAATTTTTTCGGACTTTTTTACGACGTTTGTCGAAATATCGATTGCGTAATTTCCTTAAAAATAAAAAATTGTGTCTGATCGTTCTGAAAAATTTGAGAGTGTTCTTTGACTAATTGTAAGATATTTTTGTTCCTAGACAATTTTCGCTTAAGTCTATAGTTTTCGAGAAAGAAATTCGTCAAGTTTCGGGAAAACATTTTTCATTTTGGTCGCCATTGTGGCTTACCAAAACGTTAAAAAAATAACCTCACGTATTTTTGGTTCAGGCATCGAGGTCGCGATATTGATTGGTTTTAGGCATGAAAAAAATCGAAAGGAAACGAAAGCTCGAATAAAAAAAACGTCATTGAAAAATCACGTCTTTTTCGCGTATTTTCGATTTTTATATGGTTACATTTTTTCTGACGTAATTTATGTTATAGCACACTAAAAAACATAAGGAACAGTAGTTCCCGATTTTTTTCTGTTCGAATTCATCACTACACTTTTTCGCACGTAAGAAAATGGAAATAATGTGTCGGCGTGTAAACAGTAAAAGACAATATATCCTTATTTCAGCAATGACCGAGGGTCGATAATGGATACTCCTCACTTCATGGCATCACCAATGCCTTACTTCATATCCTAGACTGATAGCACAAGCGCGCTCGTGGCTGAATTTCGAACTACAACCAATATATCTTTTTTTCGTCGCTTTCAGGGTCCAAATTTATTACGATTCTGCTATGCCCGTTCGGTCTCCTTCCCTCTAGGCTCCATGGAGGAAACGATAAAAAAAAGCGTGTCCAAAAAAAGAAGGCAACAGGGATGGCGCCTCGATTGCGCCAAAGAACAGATATTACATGGAACTCTACGGCCCGTGTTAATATTTGGCCGAAAAAATGTAGTTAGTATTTCCGCCGGTAGACTTCGCGGCGATGTATCGGTGTGCCACACACAATGATAGAGGTTCAAGGCACGCCTCTCGCGGTTGTCTCTCTCTCGCGTATGCCTATCGGGCTATAGTCCTGTCCCGCTTGTATTAATGGTCGACTGACCGACCAAGCGTTGGGCGGTTCGGTAGGAGACAGCGCATCATTTAAAATCACGTTGAGATATTTATGTCGCGGACGGCCGTATTGGGGGGGGGGGGGCACAAGGGGGGAGGTGCCCTTCTGAATCAGTGATAAATTATAGCGGCGCTTAGTAAAAAATAAGTCACCATCAATTATTATTCTTAACAATAAAATGGAATAAAAAAGGTTGTGCAAATTTTGTAGATTCAGACGTTTTTGCATTTTTCCTGAAAGGTTGCAGCTACGAAATTTTATCTTAAATATTTTCTTTAAGCATTCGGTCCCCCCCTGTTTTTATTGTTGTTACGGGATGAACTTCCGAAAAGCTATTACACCCGATTCGGCCGAAATTTTGCACAGATGTTCCATTTAATATATAAAGAAATCCCCAGAAGGGATTTTTTGGCGCGTTCCAATAGAAATCGAGGTTTAAAGTTTATTTTTTAGCCCGCACAAGTCACGGTCACCACGGCCAAACGATATCCCCACTCCTCCGACTTCACTGGTGGCTAGCGTGCCGCGCTTACCCCTGCAAGTATATCTATATAACCTAAACAAAACCCAACCAAACCCAAACACACAAACCCAGCCGGTGGGACCTGGTGCCCGGAGACCCCTAAAAAAACAGTGGACACGATTTCTCAAAAACTATCGCATCGATCTTATTGAAATTTTGCACACTTCTTCAAAATAGCATTGACTAGTGTTTGAATGAAGTATTTCTTAAAAAAATGAAATTTGGATTTTCGGCAGAGTTATATGCAAAATAGTTCAATTTTTGGTACAATTTACGCTACGCATAGTCTTGTAAAATTAGTTGTAATCGAAAAAAAACCTTCGCTCAATCACTAGTCAATGCTATTTTGAAGAAGTGTGCAAAATTTCAATAAGTTTGGTGCATTAGTTTTCGAGAAATCGTATCCACCGTTTTTCCGAGGGGTCACACAGTAGGAGAAAAGCCCAACAACCTGGCCAAAACCCCAAAAAATAAATTTTCGAAATAGGGTCAGTTGAGTAGTCATTCAGGTAGAGGACTAGTAACTGCATTCTATTGTGGAAGGGAAAGCCCTTTAAGTGTATACCTGCGCCGCAGCGTCAGTTGGCAGTGAGTGTTCGTGAAGAGTGTACGTGTCACGCGCTGAACAGACGAAAATAACGCTGACTTCAAAAACCCATAACTTTAAAGTGACGGGTTTAATTTCAATTCTGCAACATGGATACGACTTCTGGAGGTATGTAGAACATGTTTTTACATCGGTTGAATCGAAATTTTATGTATAAATGATTGAAATGTAGTATAGCCTTCGGCATAAATAAAATTGAATAATTTTGAAAACTTATATTTTCAACGGTCCGAAAAGTTATATATTTTGTCACATTTTGCAAAGCTCCTAGTCTCGGCCTTTAGTTTAATGTATAAGCTTTCGAAATTTACAAGAGTTACCTGCGGAAAACGTGCGTCTTGTCCGTTATGATTTTTTTCGCATTGTGCGGTAGCCGAGCGTGCATGCGGCACTATTGAGCAGCCGCTGCGCCTCTACCTGAGAATGGGTGAAGTAGCATCATAACGGACAAGACGGCTGTTATACGCTTGAAATAAATTATTTTAATATATATGTATGTGTATATATATATATATATATATAAATTTTCTGTGATTTAATTATGATATATACGTATGCATATATATATATACATATTAAAATCAACCACATAAAAATGTCTTAAATATGAATGAAATGTTATAACATTCGAATAAAATATTTGAATATATATATATTATATAGTAAGCAAAGCTTTCTTTTAACCAAATCCATGTCAATATTTTCTGTCTAATTTTCTTAAAATTATTTCAATTATTGCGGTTATTTATTTGGTAAAATAATGTACATTGTTCAAGTTTTTGTATTAATTGAAAATTTTATCTTTTCCTTTAACACCAATTTTCTACAATTTTATGTCTTTATTACAGGATCCGGTTACAAAGAATTGGTGCTGACAAGGAAAGAAGTATTTCTGATAATCAGCGAGCATTTATCCGATAAATTCGCTTCCTTGATCGAATTTATGGTAGAAAAAATTTCCAAGGACACCGGACGTACAGTTGTAGTGCCTGAGGACTCGAAACAGACTTTTTCGATACTCTTCAATCAAATGAGAACGAGGTGGCAACAAGCTCACAGAAAATCCTGTGTATTTTTCAAGAATAACGGTGAATGGCTTAGCAAGCAGGTATGTTTTGCCGCACCTGCAGACACTGTAGTAACAAGCCCGGGTAATACGGGCGGCCGCCCGTCCCTTGAGTTTACAATGTCCAGTGAAAGATCTAAACGAAGGAAGACCCAAGATATTCGTACATCGTTCAACTCGGTCGAGTTAGCATACGCTACTCAGATGAGCCTTCGCTCTTCAGGACAATCCGATGCCGCAAAAGTTATTAAGGACGTAACAATGACGAGTCCTTTAAGAGCTTCCAAGTATCGTAAAGCTTACTCAGCAACGGATGAAATTACTTTATCCGAAGAGGCTGCACTTTCCGCTATGATTGAATATAAATTCTCCAAGAGTACTTACCAGGGAATGAGAAGATTAGGGAAGGAAAATAACCGTAAGCTATATCCGTCTTACGAAAAAGTGATGAAAGCAAAAAAGCGTTGTTATCCACCACGTGATGCAATCAGGATTACAGAGAGTAGTGCAGAAGTCCAACTACAGGCACTATTAGATCATACAGTTGAACGTATTTTACTCGTCCAAAATGTACTCATTCAAAGATTGACTCCAGATAATGTTCGTAAAATGGACTTGATTTGCAAGTGGGGTTGCGATGGAAGTTCTGGGCAAAGTGAATATAAGCAGACGTTCAGTGATGACAGCAAATCTGATGCGCATGTATTCTTTACTTCAGTCGTGCCATTACAACTCGTGTGTTATGATCAACAATCGAAGGAAGAAATAGTTGTTTGGAAGAACCCCAGACCCTCGTCTCCACGATTTTGTAGACCGCTTAGACTACTGTTTCTACGCGAAGACACAGAGTCAACACTTAATGAAGTCCAAATTGTTGAAGAACAAATAAAGTCACTTCGTCCATTCGAAAGTGTAATAGATGGAAAAGAAATCTCCGTAATGTACAAGTTGTTGTTCACCACGATAGATGGTAAAGTTTGCAACGCTGTATCATTGACGAAATCTGCTCAACGGTGCTATTTGTGTGGAGCAACCAGCAAAGATTTTAATGCCATCGACACTGTATTGCAAAGGGAAATCAATTAAACAAATTTGAAGTTCAGATTGTCGACGCTGCATGCGTGGATACGGTCCTTCGAGTATTGCTTACACGTGTCTTACAAACTCGGCATTAAAAAATGGCAAGCTCGAAGTGCCGAAGAAAAAAAAATTACCCAGGAACGCAAGAGGGCCATTCAAGAAGGATTCAAGAAGCAATTGGGTCTAAATATCGATCGCCCAAAGCCTGGATACGGCAGCAGCAATGATGGCAACACAGCTCGGCGATTCTTTGAAAATTCGACGGTTTCCGCTGCGATAACGGGGGTCAACGAAGAAGTTATTAAACGCTTGTACGTAATCCTACAAGTTATATCGTGTGGCCACGAGATAAACTGTGAAAGATTTGAACAGTATGCTATTGAAACGGCAAGAAAGACCGTTGCATTATACCCTTGGTACTCCATGCCTACTTCGGTGCACAAACTATTAATTCATGGTCCAGTGATAATAACTCATGCTCTATTACCAATCGGCCAATTATCCGAAGATGCTCAGGAAGCTCGAAACAAAGACATCAAACGATATCGAGAAGATTTTGCGCGAAAAAGTTCCAGGGTTAAAACTATGGAAGATGTTTTTCATCGGCTCTTAGTTACTTCTGATCCGTACATTTCAAGTGTCAGAAGACTGCCACAGAAGAAGCTGAAGAGTTTGTCGCCGGAAGCTGTAGCGATGTTGATCGCTCCTAAAGTGACTGCTGCAGCAGACGAATTTTGCGCCGAGATTGAAGCCGTGCCGGGAGTTGTAATAGATACAAACTCGGATAATGATTCTGACTCCGACTCCGACTCCGATTACGATTTTGATTAAGAATAAAATTTTCTATTTTTGAAACGTTGCGTATGTATTTTGGAAATAAAAATAATAATTGCGTAGAATACACTGTTCACGTTTATTTTATTATGATGATTTTTTAAAATATATTAATTTATCTATTTAGCAGGATACTCGGCCATTTTGTTTATAACAATTTGCTGTAAGCTCTTTGTTGCAAGTTATAAACAATAGATATCGGATTGGTAATCAGCGACCTTGAAAACCCGTATATACCAATTTTTGTCAACATCTGGTAACTTTTTAACGTTCATGTCGGCCATATTGGATCGGCCATTTTTTTTACGATAATTTGGCTTGCGGATTCGTAATCAGCGACCTTGAAAACCCGTAAATACCAATTTTTGTCGACATCTGGCAACTTTTTAACATTCATGTCAGCCATATTGGATCGGCCATTTTGTTTACGATAATTTGGCTTTCAGATTCGTAATCAGCGACCTTGAAAACCCCTGTAAGCCACTTTTCATTCCCGTCAAAGGTCATTTGAGGTTTTGGCCAGGTTTTTGGGCTTTTCTCCTACTGTGGGTCAGCGGAAACCAGGTCCCACCTGTTGAATATCACAAATTTTTAAATGACATTAAAAAAAAATATTTTTGTAATGTTGCTCTTTTATGTCCTTATCATTTGGAATAAAATCATTTATCAATTATATTTTCTTTAATAAAGAGAATATGCTTTTTGGCTTAAAAACCCACGTGACCCCTCAAAAATTATTTTCGTCTAAATATTTACGTGTCGTCGTTGTTAGGAAAACGATGGAAGCTCAGCTTGGGACTCGTCTTAGGAACATTTTTGCATCCATTATAAGCACCTCTGCTACACGATGGCATCGTTAACAATGTTGCAACTCACAAACAATTTAAAACAGCCAATTTTCCGTGGGCGAAGAGTCTAATAGAAAAGTGCAAAATACACGAATACACGATCAATTAACTAGTTAGATTGATATTCAGTATTAATAATCACGAATACGTCCGAGGCCTGTCAAATTTCTGACAGATGTGAGCAAAGTAGCAACAGATTACTGTACCTCGTAGCACGTTCCTTGGAAGAAATCGCTGAGGGCATGCTAAAAAGAGATGGAACGGGTGAGATGGAAAGGAGCGAGATAGTAGGAGCGAAAACAGATCGATTTAAAGCCGGGGCTCCCCGGCAGAACGAGCACGTGCCTTAGACTGGGAATAGACGTCCGATTTTTTCTTTCCGACAGTCGGATCCGACTATCGGAAGGCACTCGTGCCATACATTTGCTTGAGCGTGCAATACACATCCGATCCGATAGTCGGATCCATGTTCCGATAGTCGGATCGGATGTGTATTGCATGCTCAAACAAATGTATGGCACGAGTGCCTTCCGATAGTCGGAAAGAAAAAATCGGACGTCTATTCCCAGCCTTAGACCGCTCGACTGTTGCTCCTGTTAACATTGGAATCTGCAAGAGAGCGAGCGAGACGCGAAATCACCTCAACCGTAGTTGGCTTGAGCGTAGGAAGAGGTGGAGCTGGGTGGAGCCAAGCGCGCCTGCGGATGTGTCCGTGCACATCGATACAGGCAGCGCTTTAGGTGGTTGGGGGAGTAACTACGAAACTCCCCCAAGAAATCTTGTCAAATCGTCCCGTAAGCCGTGTTGTTCCATGTAATATCTGTTCTTTGATTGCGCGAAGGAATGCGGTGCTAGCTTCACTCGACACAGACCGAACGCGAGTTTGACACGTAATGGCCTCTGCACACTGCGCGCGATTTGCGACGAATGATGGGCGATATCCAATGGGAGCTTCACTTTTCCAGAGGGTTTCTGGAATATCTGAGCTCCCATTGGATATCGCTCATCGATCATCGCAAATAGCGCGCAGTGTGCAGAGGCCATTGCTAGAGCGAACGAAAAGACTGCGAAAAAGATGCGAAATAGAGAGCGGTCAATTACTCGATGGTTATTATATACTTAATAAATAAGTATTGTTAACTTTTAAAAGTTTAATCTTCATTTATTATAACTGCCAATATTCCTTCACATGTGCCTACAAGTTTTTAAAGTTCTTTACCTTGCGTGTTTACCCCACCAAGTTCGACATCTCATTTATTAGTATGCTATAGCATAGAGTACGGAGCCTTCTCGCTACTTTGCTATAGCATAGTAGTGAGGTGCTATAGCATCATAATGAGTTGAACGAGCCCAGCAATATACAGAGTGTAACGCGAGGAGTGGAGCAAACGACGCATAAGGATAGGGGACCCCAATATCTATCAATTGAACCTCCATGTGTGTTATGCGATTTTCAGTGGTTTAAAAGTTATTTTGGTTTTTGTGATTTTTTTGCAAGATACGAATTTTATACGACAGGTCGCAAATAAAATAAAATAATCAAATCCACTCCCGTGATTTTTTTCTCTACGTAGTATAATAGTATGCCTTACAGTTTTCAAATAAAAAATTAAGTCCATAAATATGTTTGTAAATCTAATTTTTCTACCAACTTTCAAAAGCTCTGGGATAAAAAATAGGGGTGTTTTCTACAACTTATATATTTGAAACTTAACTGAAAACTACACACACGCACGCACATACACAAACATTGTCATGTAAAAGTATTATTATATTATGATTAGAGTATAACAAAAAGGCTTACCTTTGTTCGCTTGAGAAATAGATTTTTTTGCACGTAAAAATTACGAAAATAAAATTTAATGTGATGTCAAATTCGCGTTCGGTCTGTTGTAAGTGAGGCTAGCACCGCAACCCTTCGCGCAATCGTAGTTCCCTGTTGCCTTCGAATTTGGGCATCACTTAAAATGCCGAGTTTAGATTCCTGTATCCGGTCTCCATGCATTTTCATCTCACGTGAGTTTAGTCACGCAGTCACGGATCGGTCTGGTGAAAATGCGAGATCACTAGGAATTTCCGGCTAGTGATCTCACATTGCCACGACGCCGTAGAAGGGTCAAACTAGCACGCTAATCGAACACAGCCCACCACGAAAGACGTACTCATGGAGACTAGATACAGGAGCCTAAACTGCAATGGGGAAAGATAGAAAGAGCGTGCCCAAAAATGAAGGCAACAGGGATGACGCTGCGATCGCGCGAAGGGTTTCGGTGCTAGCTTCACTCGACAACAGACCGAACGCGAGTTTGACTTTATTGTAAGTCCTGTTTTCGTAATTTTCATTCGTTGTAATACTTTTAATTGTAGTCATTGAAGCCAGATTTTTTAAATTACTGATTGAATACTGTTGCGTTTTGTTGCGCATTGTAGCCCGACTTATTTAATTATTGATTAAATACTGTTGCGAATTCACGACAAAGTTTTCGTTCGCATCTACATAAATGATAAGCGTAATTAGTGTTTGGCTGATAAATGTATCCCCTGTAGAGCGGCTTATTCCAACATTGCTGAGAAAATAAACTTTCTTGTTGAATTAGAGTTTGGATAGTAATACGTTTTATATATGCATGTTATGAATAATATACTGTATTCGATGATTCGAAACGATTGTCAGTGGGCTTGTCCAGCCTTATCTTAAACTACACGGTAATATTTTATTCTTGTCATTAAATATCAGCGTATGTTATGCGATTTTCAGTGACTTGAAAGTTATTTTGATTTTTGTGATTTTTTTTTGTAAGATACTCATTTTAGACTACAATTCGCAAATACAACAAAACTATTAAGTCTACTCCGGTGATTTGTTTTCGTTAAATAGTATAATAGTGGGCCTTACGCACTGAAGTACTACTTTACACATGAGCCGAAAAGTTTTCAAATAAAAAATTAAGTCCTTAAATATTTTTGCAAATCTAATTTTTCGACCAACTTTCAAAGGCTCTAGAATTAACAAATCACATAGGGTGGTTTTCTACGACTTAAATATTTGAAACTTATTTGAAAACTACACACACACACATAAACATTATCATTTAAAAGTATTATATTATTATTAAAGTATTACAAAAAGGCTTACCCTTTTTCGCTCTAGACATTTTTTTTCGCGTCAAAATAACAAAAACAAAATTCAAAGTAACGTCAAATTCGCGTTCAGTTTGTTGTCGAGTACTTAAAATGCCACTTAAAATGCCGAGTTGAGGCTCCTGGATCTAGCCTCCATGGACGTGCTCATGGACAAAAACATAACCTCTTTACTCGAATAAGCAACAAGTTTAAATGGAATCCAAGTTTGCAACATGAATGTTACCGCAAAAGAAAACAAATAATGTTATTAGATTTCACGAAAGAACACGAAGATTTAGCACGAGGCAGATTGAGGTACAGCCATTCAAAGAAAAATATACTGGTACGTTGTATTTCATATTATAGCATAAGGAGGTTCTTATAACACAGTGATAGAATTATTGTTTTACGTTAATAAATCGAACTATTATGCAATATATTCTTGTTCCATTATACTGGAGTGGTCCGAGGCATCGCGCGGTGATCGTCGTATACGGAACATTCGATTTTCTCGACCTTGTAAAATCACAATCAGCAAATTATTCATATTCAAATATTACTTTATTCGTTACGTTATAAACTTTACGTTGCCAATTTTTATGAAATGTTCAGCGTCGAGATACTGCCGTCTCTGAATCAGCTATTTCGTAGTAACTCTTGTTATGGCCTCTGCACGCTGCGCGCGATTTGCGACGAGCGATGAGCGATATCCAATGGGAGCTTCACTTTCCTAGGGGGTTTCTTAAATGCCTGAGCTCCCATTCGATATCGCTCAACGCAAATCGCGCGCAATGTGCAGAGGCCATTATGTGTTAGCTTTGGACGTGTCGTCGCTGCTTTAGAAAGATATTTCGCGCCGAGTAAAGTCACGTAAATAATCTCGCATTTTTACGAGGTGATAAGAACCGTAATAGAGTGAGCTGCTCACTTTTGTCATTTTCACCCAAACGGAGAACCGTAATAGCTCCCCAGATCCATCCATTCGCATTTATTCGCATCCCGCATTGTTCGGAGGTTGTGTTATTATAAATATACTAAAGATATTTAGTATACTAGGTGGGCTATTATAACTATTGTTGCTATTAAATAACGCAATATGCCTACGTGCGCTGCGAGCGAGCCAGGCATATGAATCCTAGCGCCTTTAGCGGGGAGCGACATTTCATGGTCCACTGAAACTGCTCTGTCAGGGGCCTAGACCAGGCGGCTGGCACCCCCTATGCCTTACCGTATATAAAAACGCTACGCTTTTTGACCGCTTTATTTAGTTCTACTACCTCTCCCCGTGGCGCTAGTAGGTTTTTGGCAATGTCTTATTGCGCAGGCGCGCGGCTCGTACTGCGTACATAACACACATAACCACCACAACGACGAATACGATTATTTTGATCCGTGATTTTGACGTTTGCAGCTTAAATCGAGGTGCGGAATTGCTTAAATTACTGAAATTGCTTATACTCGTGTACTAATGCCGTGTATTGTGCGCGGTTGTACCTCAGGGTACAATATAATTATTTATCGCTAAATAATCAATTCTTTAAAATATTGTTAGCGATTCAGTTTTTAAAAATGCTTCAGTTCTCGTTATATAAGCATATAATAAGAGATGGAGCTCTTCTTTTATATTTAGTAATGACCTTTTGAAAAAGTTATAATTTGGTACCAAATAGTTCCGTCCCCCTATTTATCTTCATGATTGTTTGTCGGCACGATCATTAGACAACAACGTTATAGCAATAGACAATTAATGAATAAGAGATAAATTAATAACACAACAATGGTAGCATAATTAATTATGTGTATAGCTATACACCATATGAAACCATCAGTGTGTATTGTTGGTGGTATATGGGTATTGCCCGATTATATGTGTGCGTGGGTACAAATACATAGCCCCTGCGCGCGCGTCAGGATTGTTCGAGAACAACTAGCGCTTCAAGTGGCAGAGTAGGACACTACAAACAGAGAATATTTTGCGTAGCAAAAATTGTGAGAGATGCCAGCCCTCTGGCCTAGTCTCGCCCACGAACCCGACGACAGCAACGGGTTGTGGCTATGCAGAAGTAAGAACAGAGAGATCCCTCCCCCGCAACCGCCAACACTCGTCTATGCGGGTAACGCTACCGCAGCGACTCTAGTGGCCATTACGTATTTAAAAATGTTTTCACGGAGTTAGTAGGGAGATGTGCAACGCTCCCCTTTTCGGCGTGCCTCGGAAATGGCGCTAAATCGCGGCGGCGAGTTCGGTAATATAATGTTGTGATCATCGCCTCTGTCGAGGTCGCAAATTCCCTCGTCGCCCCGTGAGTCGTGATCACCGATCAAGTCGGTATCGCAGTCAGCGTGAACACGAATGGGTAGCTCGGTGGGGGAAAAGTCTCCGCCCCTGGCAAATCGTGCTTACTCGACAGGCGAACTGAGCAAGGTTTTCCGTCCGATCGAGCTCGACATATAGTGGCTGTACGGCGGATTGGAATATGCATTAAATGAATTTCAAATAGAAAAACATTTATCGCGATCATTGTTTTCTCTCGGTTGCCTGTTTATACCGAGAATGCAGGTGAAAAAAATCAACGACGAAACGCGTTGTAAAATAAAACGCCGAACCGACCGCAGAGGGTTCAAAAAGAAGTCTTGAGCCTCTGCCGCGGTCGTTACGGCGTTTTTTTTCTCGACAGTAAACACTATGGATAAACGTGGATCATAAATGTTCCTTTATCCTCAATGAGCGTCGCGGCTGAGTTGGCTGCATGGGGGATTAACGATGCTTGCGATCCGGGTTCGATCCCGGTGAATCGATTTTTTATCGATCTTTTTCTTCATTTTATATTTACAAAATTTCGAACTTTCTCTCGCTTTAGCTACTTTCGCCTGTCCAGGCATTATTTATTATATTTAATTCATATATGTTTAATTTTAAAAAAAGACTGCTACCGGGGATCGAACTCGCTTCATCTACACTTAGAGTCCGCACGCTGATATCTCAAATGCGAGGCTCTTGTGACTGAAAACCTGCTTTACGTATACACACTTATCCAACCTCACAAAAAAAAATCGCTTCAAAAATACTTTTTGAAGCGAAAAGAAAACAATTTTTCCAAATTTCTGGAGTGGTGTTATCCCTTAAAGAAAAGAAATTGATTTTTTTATCGTTGTCAATGTATATTTCCCCGTAAAGAGTTTAAAAGAATCTCGTACGTGTTAGCGAAAATCGGCAGAAAATTATGAAGCAACTCGTCCACTTCTTTGATGTTCGCTATTTCGGCGTTTGCCATTTTGGACCATCGCTCGTTTGCCAACCTAAGACCTACACATTCGAAGGTGATATGAATGTTCTAGATTGTTTGAGTCTCTATTTGTATGACTCAAACTGCAGACAATCTGAATACACGTTCTCGAATAAATGAGCTCTCGAATAAATAATCCTTTGGTATAATAGTTATTCGATTTCGTCATCGGTCGAAGGATAAAATTTCAAATAATTAACAGTTCGTTATTTTGAGTCTATAATTCTGTCATTTCGAAATCTTTGTCGTTCTATATTTGGCCTTTCAACGTTTTGACCTCCACACCAATGTGAAGTGAGGTGAAAAAAATGCCCATCGAGAAAGACGCAAAGTTCTCTTTGAGCCTTTCTCGATCGTTTCGGCACTTTTCTAGAACAATTTTTTAAATTAATTTTCTAAGGGGAAAAGTAAAAACTCATTTACGCATTGGGAGAAACATTAATTTTTTCATCATATTTCCTAATACCGTTAGCACCAAAATTTTAAACGCCCGCTCGTTTTGAGCAACGTCACCAACTTCACTGAGTGGCCGTCGGCAACACCGGAGCGGAAAGAGGCGCCCGAGGGAGCCCAAGGGCACGAGCATGGAGGCTTTTCAAGTCACTCTTTTCAAGTCTCTCCAGAAGAATTCCGACTAGTTTTCAAGCCACTCTTTTCAAGTCTCTCCAGAAGAGTTCCGACTCCTCCCACTCGAGCAGCTCAATAAACTTAGCCGGCGACTATGAAAATATCGAATTCTTTTCCATGCCAATCGATTGTTAATCGTTTGTTAGTCCTTTGATTATTAAATAAATAAAGTCTAACAAACGCTGGATTTTGTCTAACAAACGACTAACAATCGAGGAGGATCGAAATAATCAGGACTTTGCTGAAATTGAGGAGTTACATGGGCAAAGCCTTGCTCAGCCGTCGTGGCAATGCTGCCATCTTCACGTGGCTTGCAGCTGCTGCCAACTTCACGGGGCTTGCTATGGGAATGAAAAGTTTTTTAACGATAAAGTCAAAATTAAGCTCTAACAAACGATAAAAATCGACTAACAATCACTAACAAATGACTAACAAACGATTGGTTACGAAGAAAAGTTCGAAATCATTAGGAAAGCATTTTTCTGCGGCTGACTGACATGAAATTCGTTTTTCGTATTATTAAATAAATAAAGTCTAACAAACGCTGGATTTTGTCTAACAAACACTAACAAACGACTAGCAATCGTCTGGCATGAAAAAGAATTCGATATTTTCATAGTCGCCGGCTAAGTTTATTGAGCTGCTCGAGTGGGAGGAGTCGGAACTCTTCTGGAGAGACTTGAAAAGAGTGGCTACAAAGATGTGGTCAAACAGGGATGGCGCCACTATTGCTAAGACCTCGAGAAGTGGACTGCGTGCGAGAGAGATGTAAAATGATATATACCAAAGAGATCTCCGTAAAAGCAGATCTCGCATAGATAGGAGAATATTTCTTATATAGCAATGCTCAATGAACAATATGCATTAGTTGCATAATTAACGGTGAAAAAGGTAGGAAATAATAATAATGCAATACATAGGGACAGAAAAATATTTTTATTATAACAGTGTTCAATTGTACAACGAACGGTAGAAAATATCTTACATAATACTGACGCTTTTTTTTCTTGAATCAATTTTTATTTTCTTAGGTAAAAACGACGGTAAATTAATCCCGGCTGTCAAAGAACAATGCTTTGCGATCTGTTTATATAAAAACTTGCAAACAGCGAATGGTAACGAGATAATTCTTACGATAACGATATTCAACCCAACAACTCATGACATTTTTTTACCGTCAAATGCATGACTGGGGTGTATATGCACCCCGTGCTTTTCTTTGTGATTAAACCGGTCCTACGGGGATAAATGGACTTTATGATACCTCGATTACTTCGTAATTTTGTAAGAAAGTAAATAATGTGTGAGCCATCTGATTTAATTCACATTCCAATAGTGAACAATCCGTTTAGACTGTAAAACGGCAAAAATCGGCAAAAACCTCACTTTTGGCATAAAAATCAGGGTGCGACCGGACCCTAGTATAATCATACACAAGAAATTGCAATTACTCAGTGCCGTAAAGAAATAAAAAATTGTCCTGTATTGTTTTCTTGCACAACGAACGGTGGAAAACGTCTTAAATAATTATTTTTTATACTTGAATACATTTATTACTCAGGTCAATATGATGGTAAATTATTCCTAGTCAATGAACAATGCTTTGTGATCTGTTTGTATTAAAACTCGCAATCAGCGAATCGGTAACTCGATTATTCTGATGATAATATATTTGAATGAAAATAAAAAGAACTGAAATTACTTATTAAGGCAAGAAATTTTAAAAAATTGTCCGGTAGTTATTTTTCGATTTGAGAAAAACATCGTAATAACAATATAAAGCCGAAGCGATTTTGTTTGCTTCAATTTTTTCAAGATAAAAACATGCTTCAATATTTAAAGATAAAATATGTGTCCTCTTGTCGAAATCAAGGCTGGTTTGTCTCGAAAATTCGATTTTAACAATTCTCAAATTGCTCGAGTATTGTGTGCATATTATCGTACTTGGGTACAGTAAAACCTCGTTTATCCGACCTTCGATCAACCGACCTTCCGCATTATCCGAGTCACCTAACTCATCCGAGTCCTCCGCATTATCCGAGGTGTATCCGCGGATAATACGCAGAATCTCGGATATTAGTCCTACATTGCTAATGTTTTCCGTATTATCTGACATTCCACTTATCCGAGATACCCTCTCCCCACATTACCTTGGATAAGCGAGGTTCTACTGTATTTGCCATGGAGGCTAGGATGCGTATTCCATCCTCTCCCATCTCTCTTACACGACATCGATACTCAGCTTACATCTTGATGTCTTAGAGCTAGTGACGCCATCCCTGTTTGGCCACATTTCTGTACCAACTTTGAAATGCACAGATCGGACTCCTCCTACTCTAGAATCCATGGGCGAGAGAATGGCAGGCCATCGACAGGACCAGCCCCCTGACACTGGCCGACTATTCTTATACGATAAACGAAAACGCGTTTTGTCCGGGCTTTTTAGTTCTTGAAAGCGCCACTACCTAGCGTTGGCTGTTACGTGACTGGCGTCGGCTCTAAATATTCCGATCAGCTGAACGATTCGATACTTTCGTTTCGTGCTGTTATCGTTATTGCGATAACAGCACGTACTGTTACAGCGATAACAGGATCCGTCATACACGCGAATAATGGTTTTCGTATAGTTATCTACACTAGACTTTTATTCATGTGAAATATTCGAAACACCGGTGCAACGTACATATATATGCATGCCTGTCACACGACTACTAGCGCCACAGTGCGGAAAGGACATTTTGCGAACAGCATTTATCTACCAGTGTCAGCCCCCTGGACAGGACCATGGCGACTAGAGTAAAGGAGTCCGAACGCATATGGCGGAATGGGTGAAAAAGTGACATGTAAAAGCGATGATATTTCCTAGTTTGAAATTCAGCCACGGTAGCGCTCTTGTTCCAAAGGTACCGCTGTGAAGTTTCGCGTTGGTTATACAACGAAGTCAGCTCTGAGTTTTATTTCCGTTTGATACGTCTTTATTCGCGGTGTATTTCTTTCGCGTGTGTATAAAGTGTGTATAAAATGAAAAAAGTGCTCCTGCAAAATATTGTGACTAGATACCTCGTCAAAGATAACGTACTGGTAAGGAGAAGGCATTTTTTTACATATTTATTGACATTTCGGCTAATATTTTGTTATTACAATTTGCCGGTTAAATAAATTGAGGTTATGGCGCCATATGTGATGTTTTTTTTCCACGGTCGAAGCCGGCATAATTTCTATTGCAGTGAGGGATTAATGTGCATATTTAGAGTTGAAATATGAACAAAATTAATAAACAATACATATTTTAAATTTCAACCATTATACTAGCTTGCAGCGTGGAAATTAGACGCCAGCTCAATTTATTCAACCTGCATATTGCAATAACAAAATATTACCCCGCAAGACATCTAATATTTACAATAATGAATTTCTTTATTTTTGCAGATTGCTTGATCGAGATCGAGATGGGTAAACCGTGCGCGTATCCGGGATACCGAACTGGGCGACGTGCCGTCAGGGCGAAACGGACGCGTGCTGGATTATGGCAGCTATCGGTTTTTCAAGTATTCGGAGTAAGTCTTTCGCTCTACATTTTTTTCTTATTTTCGACAGTAAAGCACTTAGCAGCGCTGCTCAGTATCCAGTCAACGCGGTTCCCCTGTCGAGCTAGAAATCGCATAGCAGTGCCGCCAAGTGCTTTGTTGTCGATTATGCGATAAATACAGCAAACTCCCGCTAACTGTTTAATGAATAACTGTCGCTGACGCTCCCGCTTGAGGGGAAAGTCTCGCTCATGCTTTTGCTTTTTAGTGGCGGAGAAGGGTCCTTCGGTTACTGTCGCACCGCGCAGATCAGGATCCTGACAGTGCGAGAGTAAGCGGAAGTTCACTGTACTTATAATATCAGTGCATGTCACTGACATTTTTTTTCGGTTTGGAATTAAATATTATATTAAATTACAGAATATGCTGCAGCGATGGAGCGAGGCCATCCAACACCAGCTTGCTCCGAGTGATTTAGTGTGCGAGCTTCACTTCTGTGACTCCGATGTGGTTAAAGAAGATCGTACACAAATGCCTGATGGAGAAATCGTTATTATTCCCCGCAGGAACTATTCGTTGGTTGCAGATGCATTGCCCATCACAGTACATAACGGGGTAAGAATACTAATATTTTATGTTATACGGGTGTCTCACGATAGAATGTCATCCGTGAAATGCGGGGTTGGGGGTGAATTTCCGAGACGATTGATATAAGCATGTATGGGTCCCTGATCAACCCCTGAATTGTTATCAATTTTTCAAGGCAGTCAATCAGGCGCGCCCGTTGAGCGGGCCTACGTCGGTGAGCGACACGCACATGCGGTAGTGCCCGGCGGATTGGTTCACCGACGTAGACCCGCTCAACGGGCGCGCCTGATTGGCTGCCTTGAAAAATTAATAACAATTCAAGGTGTTGATCTGGGACCCATACATGCTTATATAAATCGTCTCGGAATTTCACCCCAACTCCGCATTTCACGGATGACATTCTATCGTGGGACACCCTGTATAATCTGTATTGCATCCTTTGCGGGTTATTTCTTTGTCGCCTTTTTATTTGCCTTGCAATTCTGCTTTCATTTTACATTGTTTTCGTTTCTCTTCTCTTTATTTCCTCCTCTTATCTCGTTCAATTTTTTTGCAACACCTTTCTCTCCGTCTTCAATGCAATAATCAATAATTGTTTTTTGCGACAGGAGAACGTTGGTCAATCGGAGGAGAACGTTCCGTTCAACCCCTTACCAGGCCCGTCTGGTGAACGTGCCCGAGTAGCGACGAGTTGCACGAGCAGTGCTCCAGTTGTACAACAAGGAACCTTCGGAGATAACGTCACGTCCAAAGAGGTAAGTCCGAGGGGTAGCTTGCAGTTCTTCGTGAATCAAAAAGAAATGTCTTAGAGGCGAAATGGGTTCTTATGATGAATTCTCGAATTTTCGTAATATGCTTCTATGGAAATAACTGCATTTTTTTCTGAAGAGATAGCGACTTCTGCCCATGTTCATTCTTTTGTATTCAGTTGCCCTTTCTTATGCAACTTGGGTCATGGATATTGGATTATTTTTCGATTTGTGGTAAATTTTGAAAGTCAGTTGTCGATTTTCACCAGTTTTGCACGGCCGCATTGGCCGAAAAAATTCGAAACATTTATTCGAAACAGATCGACTATCCTTGTGGCAAATTTTCTACTGAATACAAGTCACATTGAGTTTGCATAAATTTAATTCAACTTTTATAATTACAACGATGCAATTACAATTGAATTGAACGCAAATTCTTAATAATATTATAATGACATTCAACCAAATATTTGAATTAGCTTTCATATTATATTTAATTAAATTTGAATTCATAAATATCATTTATATCCTATTGACCCAATTAAATTAAATTTAATATTGAAATTATCTTACAAATCCAATTCAATTTCATTTAAATTAGAAGTAATAATTACCACGACAATTGAATATCAAATTGTCTACTGAATACGAATCACGTAGAGTTTTTATCGAAGTCTCAAATTTAATTTGAAAACGAGAAAAAATCGATTTCCAATTTTTCTTAATACAACGCTTCTATTTAAATAAGTGTACATTTTTTCCTGCAGAGATGGCGACTCCCGCTTGCGCTTATTCTTCTCGTATGTAATGACCATTGAAAATGCGACTTTGGAAATGAGGATCGGATGATATTGTGATTTTTGCCGAATTCTCAATGTCAGCCCTTGGCTTTCCATTTGTTTTCCAAGGCATGGGCCCAAAAAATGGAAAAATGCGTTTTTTCTGTGTTCCGGTTCTTTTATGAGCCATTCATATAGCAAGTTGTTTGCTGAACGCTAATCACTTTCAGTTTCCATCGAAATCTCAAAAATTGGGTGTGGACAGTGTCAAGCTTCAATATCCGGGAGCCGACGTCCAACCATTTTTGGTCAAGTCACACCAATACTTTCAGGACTTCAAACAGCAAGGTCTCAAGGACATACATCAGGCAAGAAGGAGTCGGAATAATATTAATGCCCAGTGTAACAACCATTATACGACAGGTGAGGGACACCAAATTGTACAATCAGGCTCTCGCCAACAAGAGGCATGAAAAACTAATACTTTTTCTCTTGAAACAGGTATCGCGACAGAAACCCCAAGTACTGCGGTCAAGAAAGATGTCACGGATCCCATTCAGAGTCCAGAGAAATTGAGAGCGCTCGAGGCTCAATATCTAACCACCGTCTCGAATAAATTTAGGCGTGAAAGGGAAAAAGTGCGTGTACAGTGCTACACAGCCGGGATATTGAATGTTTGATTAATTAATCTTGAGTGGGCGTAGCTTGTGCGTACTTCGGAGGGGCTGAACATCCCCGATACGTCTCGTGTGTACACGAGGGACAGATGTACAAATTATGAACTCGAGTTCCATTCAGCCGCAGTTTAAACTAATCAATTTTCAAGATAAGCATTGTGGCACTTTCGAAAATATTTATTTGAGGAAAAAAATGTATCCTTGGAGTAAATGATAAATATACAATTTTTTTTCATCGGCCATTAAATATTGCTCGATCTTCCTTGTATTCTTCTTCACTCGAGAGACACATCGAGGATTTTTCGTATCTCGCCACATTTGTTTTTTTTTAATCAATTGAAGATGAAGAAACGATCAACACCGAATGTTCGCTACTGGCTTTACCGCAATTAAGCCAAACACATTTATTCGAAGACTCCAACTCACCTTGACGATCCTTGCGATATATTTTTTTTCTTCAATAATCAGTGTTCGCGATCTCACAGCGTGTAATTAATTTTATTCGTGCTGCTAGAATAAAAACATTAATACATGAAAAAAAAACAGGCAACACGAACGAGAATAATGAGGCTCAGCGCAAGAAGTTCGAGCCTCGCTCGCGAAATCGGCGAAACACTTTTTGCAATGTTTAATTTCTGAATTTTGATATCCTTCATGTACGCACGCAGATATTGTAGATTAATTCATTGAAAACAAAAAAAATCATTATCAAAATGCAGTTGATATACGCGGTTGAGAATTTTTTGTATCCAGCAAAAGTCAGATGGCTATAAAAAGTTCAACGAACCGCCAACGAGCCTCCAGCCTGTCCTGCGCTACATCAATGTATGGCAGCGATGGCCATACCAACGCGAAATATTTTCAAAATATATAATTTCATGAAATAGAAGTGGTGTTCATTTTTGTGAAAAACAAATCAACGAACTACAAATGATTCATTATACAACCAACCATCGTAAATGTACAATCTAATCGGGAAGATCTACACATTTTTTAATCCCACAACATCTCTGCCACCTTCGTATCTGTTTTTTGAGCATTGTGAACATTTGACGGGCGTGTAAGAAACAAATAAAATATCGGTGGTCCCGAAATTAACGTTTATTATTCATTCATCGTCAGTATTTTTGTTTTGCGCGAGTTTTCGTCTATAATTAGCATTTCATAATTTCCGTTCAGTTTTTTTAAGTTACTTACATTTAGAAGCATAAATAAAACTGATTTTTTTCATTTCGACACTTAGTTTATGAGCAATATTTATTGCGAAAAAAAACTTTCCCGACGAGGGTGCGATCCCGGGCTCTGGCGCACGTTATTCCAGCGTGCTAACCATTGATCTATCACTTGCATCACTAGAATAAGTAGTTTTTTTATATTTAAGCAGTTCCCCCCGGATGGATTTTAGATTCGGTTTGGATTGCTGGTTGGTTTGAGGTTTAATGTAAATTCTATATTGTTTTATTTGTGTTTGTCGTGACTTAAAAAAATATTTCTCTTTGAAATCGAATAAGCGATTATCACCGCGATTCCCGGCGTTTCCGGTATCGCCGCAGTAGAGGCGCCGCCACGCGGTAGGTGGTGTAAGTCGTTGCCGTCATCGCTTTTTCAGACCATTTCTTCAACACTGCGTTCGGGCTCCTTTACCTCTAGTCTCCATGGATAGGACAGTGGTCGTATTCGTTGGGTCTCATCATTTTGATTGCGCATGCGCATAGTGATGCGCATTTGATGAGGCGCACGTTTCGTTGCGCAGTTGCGCGTTGCGCATCATTATGCACATGCGCACTTGTTCATATCAAAATGATGAGATCCAACGAACACGACCAGCGGCACGAGCGAGGGGAGCGGCCGCATGAAGTGGCTCAAAACGAGCTGGAGTTAAAAATTTGGGTGCAAAATTCCGAAAGCATGTGTGTGTGTGTGTGTGTGTGAGATTGTGTGTGTGTGTGTGTGTGTGTGATTAAGTGTGTGAGTGTGCGTATGCAAGTGTGTGCATGCGCGTGTACGTGTGTGCAAGTGTGTGCGTGTGTGTGCAAGTGCGTGTGTCCTAGTGTGAGTTTACGTGCGCACACGCGTGTGTGTGTGTGTGTGTGTGTGTGCACTTGCACACATGCTTTCGGAATTTTCCCTCCGCACACATTTTCAGGCGCACGCAATTACAACGCATTCCTCTATCCCTCCCCTCTACGCTGCCTTTCCGCTGTAGCGCGCCGCTGATTGGCTATTCATTTTAATTCATAATTAATTATCTATGCGTCTGATAAAACAATGACTGACGACGTTTCGTCTCAGATTTTTTTCCTACCAAATGCTAGGAGGGCCTACGTTACTTCGGGGACACCCTGTATTTCCGCCGGTAGACTGCGCGGCGGCGTATCGGTGTGTCGACATCCAATGACAGAGGAAGGCACACCTCTCGCGATTGTCGTTCTCTAGGCCACGGTCTTACATACAAGTCTGGAAACTCCACTGGGAGGGGTAGGTAGCTTATTGACAAGAGTTGGTAGTTCACCAGCCCCTTGACACTGGTAGATAAATGCTGTTCGCAAAATGTCCTTGCCGCACTGTGGCGGGAGTAGTCGTGTGACAGGCATGCATAAATATGTATGTTGCGCCGGTGTTTCGAATATCTTACATGAATAAAAATCTATTGATATATTTGGAATGATTTTCCGTTCCAATGATTTTCCATTTGAACGCAATAAATAACGACGCCATAACGATAACAGGCGAAAGCCACGGAAGTATCGAATCTTTCATCTGATCGGAGTATTTAGAGCCAAAGGCTGTCACACAACAGCCAACCAGTGCAGCCAGATTGGGCGTAAAAGTTACCCCCTTCTAGTCTCTTACGCGCCCATCACACAATCATAGTAGCGCGTGTCCGTGAGCGAGCGACGCTCGGACATCATGGAGACTAGAGTAAAGGAGCCCGAACGCATATGGCGGAGTCGTCGAAAAGTGGATCGTGAAAGTCATGAAGGATCTTGTAGTTCGCAAAATATCCGCAGGCAATACCAGCGCCGGGTACGGAATAGGATAGGTGGTGGATAGGATAGGCGGATAGGATAGGTGCGTGAGGACCGGCTTAGCAGTGTTTGAGACATACATACAGTGACGTGTTGCTGTCAGTTACTATATATGTGATTATTACATATATGTCCGTTACATACAGCTTACGCAGTTTACGCTGTTACGCATCGTTGAGTGATATTTCGGTATTAAAAGTATTCATAAAATCAAAACAGAAAAAGACTATCCAATAAAGGTAAGAACTGAACCTTAATATTATGTTTATGCAATTAATTCGCGAATAAGCGAAAATATTGACAAATATTAATATCGGCATGTGCAAGCACATGTTCATTCATTTTGTCAAATCGTTTGTATTTTTTTTATTGCATGCTATCGTCGCCGAATTTAATTATAAATGCCATTAATTTCTATGCTGTTAGAGATTTCTTTGATACAGCAATAATGTACTGCATGATGCTTGGACAAAAAACGTTTTTAGGTCAAATATGCGAATTCTTTAATATAAATACCCCTCACTCCCATTTCGTTATAATGTATTACCTATAATATTTAATTACATTTTTTTTTGTTCTCAGCTTCGCCATGGGTAAATATTGCGCTTACCCCGCATGTCCCTTCCATCACTAAAATACGTAGTTTTCTAATATTTAAGTTATTGCCCCGCCTGGGGTTTAGATTCGGTTTGGTTTGTTGGTTGGTTTGAGGTTTGATGTAAATTATATATTCTTTTATTGCTTTTTGTAGTAACTTAAAAAAAATATTTTTCTTGGAAATCCCGTATGCAATATTCACATTATGGCTGTTTAATCGTACATGTCACCGTATAAAAGTAAAACATTTACAGTATATATCACCTCCAAGTAAAAAAATTACTGAAATGTTATAATTTCATAATTTAAACAAAAGCATATCAATCTTACTCTTCAATATTACAAGCTGCGCTAATAAGAAACAAATACACGACAAATTGCGGATCGACGATTTAAAATCACCGCGCGGACGGAGCCTGCAGTGGTAGCGCCGCCAAGCGGGTACAATCCGCGGATCTTTCATCACTTTTACAACCATTTCGCCAGCATTGCGTTCGGGCTCCTTTACTTTAGTCTCCATGCTCGGACATCTTCGGAAAGAGCCGAGCGCGGACGAAGTTTTCCGACCTCGCCTTTGGCAGCTACACCAATGCATGGACGCTTGGCCGTTCATGTGCGGCCAAGCCGAAACGAAGGCTTCGAGGGAAAAAGCAATCTGAGCACGACTCGCGCGTGACGTCACCTGACGGCACGCATGAGGCTTTTAGATGATTTCAATGCTTATTTAGCTCTTAATTCGCTGCGTTATTAATGTATACAAAAAAATGTATCGCGCACTCTGATCGCTTATTTTTTTAGTTTATACGTTAATTTAAATATAATAATAAATCTAAATTACAATTTATTTATCTTATATAAAATTGTTTACGCTTTACTCACACCCGTCCTTATGCCAAATAAATTATAATTCATAAAAGTAAGCGGAAATATTTTATATTCGTATTATTATATTAATTCTCATACTTTCATCAAGCGATAAAGCATTATCCCAAAAAACAAGCCAATCATCCATCCGGCCGCGAATTGTAAGTACCAGAAAGTGCACATATTCTACAAGCGATGAGATGGTCCCGTTGGTAGCGTTCCTGGCTTGGGTCCGCAGGGGCCCCTAGTGCAATTTTTTTCTCCAAATTTTTAGTAATTTCTCATATTTTAGTCATATTTGAGATTTTCGGGGAAAAAATGATTCAAAACAGATTTAAGTTCTGGTCTATTTCCCAAAAACACATTTTTTTTCACTGAAATTTCATGATTTCTCATTTTTTTCCCGGAAATTTCCTTTTTTTCCTATGACCTGAGTAAACGGCTGCGGAGATATTCAGAGAAAAGTTAAAGATGAAAAGAAATGAGATTTTCGTAAAAAAAACTTATTATTATGATTCTTTTTTTCCGGAAATTTTCCTTTCTCCTATTACCTGAGTGAACGGCTGCGAAGATATTCGGAGAAGAATTTAAAGATGAAAAAAATGAGATTTTCGTAAAAAAACTTGCTATTATTTTTTTTCCGGAACTTTTTCTTTTTCCTATTGAGTGAACGGCTGCGGAGATATTCGGAGAAAAGTTATAGATGAAAAAAATGAGATTTTCGTAAAAAAAACTTATTACATTTTTTTATCCCTCATAATTCTGAGAAACAATGAATTTCCAAAATTTTGCAAACATTATTTTCCTTGAGGGGTAACACCACTGAAAAGGCCTGCCACGAAGCGTTTTAGACAAATAATACTTGGGGTAATTATTAAGCATATATTGAAGTATATTGCAAAAAAATTTTATGGGAAAATATTACAAAATGCCGACACTGCAGCAAATTCTTCCGATGCATGTTGAACTTAACGTGCTCTGCGGCACGCAGTATAACTTGTGCCAATTTTAATCTGGACAAAATATTTTTTTTAAATTAAATCTAGATGAGTGTAGCTAGTGAACCACGTATGGGATTTTAAAATATTGATTTTTTAATTAATTACCGAGTATTTGACTAAAAATGTTCATTTAGACTTAATAAAACATTTTTTTTTTTTTAGATTAAAATTGGCAGAGTTATACTGCGTGCCGCAGAGGTTCGACGTGCTTTGGAAGAAATGCTGCAGTATCACCATTTTGTAATATTTTCGGATAAAAATTTCTAGCAATATACTTCTAGCTCAATAAATACCGCAAGTATTATTTGTTTATGACATTTTCTTCCGCCAAAAAAAAATATTAAAAAATACGCTTCCTGTAAGGCCGTAACAGTGGTGTTACCTCTTTAAGTCTTCATATAATTTCCGAGATTTCCTCGTGATCGTAATTAAAATGATGAAATATTCGGTGATATATTCATATTTGTTCCAATTCATAGAAAAATTCGGAAACATTTTCGGAAAAAATCGGAGTTTTTCGGAAAAAATTTTGTACTAGGGGCGCGGGATCGTTCCCCGCGCTCAGTGCTTTTTTTAAAATTATTATTACTACTAATTCTTATTTGATTAGTTATTTTTATTAGTTATCATCATTATGTTTATTAGTTATCTGTTAGTGTCGAAAATTTTTTCGCACACTCTGACCGCTTATTTTATTAGTTTGTACGTTAATTTAAATATAATAATAAATCTAAATTACAACTTATTTATGTTCTAAAAAATTGTTCGCGCTTTACTCACACCCGTCCCTATGCCAAATAAATTGTAATTCATCAAAGTAAGTGGAAATTTATTTATATTCGTATTATTATATTCATTCTCATATCCTTTCATCAAGCGATAAAGCATTATGATAATGCTTTATCGCTTAATGAAAGTATATGAGCGAAAATATATTTATATTCGCATTATTATATTTATTCAATAACTAATCAAATAAGAATTAATAGTAATAATAATTTAAAAAAAAACACTGAGCGCGGGGGACGATCACGCGCCCCTGCGGACTGAAGCCAGGAACGCTACCAATGGGACCATCTCATCGTTTATAGAATATGTGCACTTTCTAGTACTTACGATTCGCGGCCGGATACATTATGATAATGCTTTATCGCTAATAGAGGCAAGAATGGCTAAATAAATACTATACTATACTATTTAAATTAACGTACAAACTAATAAAATTAGCGGTCAGAGTGCGCGATACATTTTTCGACACTTAAAGATAACTAATTACAATAATAATGATAACTAATAAAAATAAATAATCAAATAAGAATTAATAGTAATAATAATTTAAAAAAAAGCACTGAGCGCGGGGAACGATCCCGCGCCCCTAGTGCAATTTTTTTTCCGACAAATGTTTCCGAATTGTTCTATGAATTGGAACAAATATGAATATATCACCGAATATTTCATCATTTTAATTACGGTCACGAGAAATTCTCGTTAATTATATGAAGACTTTAAGAGGTAACACCACTGTAACGGCCTTACAGGAAGCGTATTTTTTTTATATTTTTTTCTGTCGGAAGAAAATGTAATAAACAAATAATACTTGCGGTATTTATTGAGCTAGAAGTATATTGCTATAAATTTTTATCCGAAAATATTACAAAATGGCGACACTGCAGCAATTCTTCCAAAGCATGTCGAACCTTTGCGGCACGCAGTATAACCGTGCCAATTTTAATCTAAAAAAAAGAATTTTGTTTTATTAAGTCTAAATGAACATTTTTAGTCAAATACTCGGCAATTACTTAAAAATCAATATTTCTAAAATCCCCTACGTGGTTCACTAGCTACACTCATCTAGATTTAATAAAAAAAATTATTTTTTCCAGATTAAAATTGGCACAAGTTATACTACGTGCCGCAGAGCACCTTAAGTTCAACATGCCTCGGAAGAATTTGCTGCAGTGTCGCCATTTTGTAATATTTTCCCATAATTTTTTTTTGCAATATACTGCAATATATGCTTAATAATTACCCCAAGTATTATTTGTCTAAAACGCTTCGTGGCAGGCCGTTACAGTGGTGTTACCCCTTAAGGAAAATAATGTTTGCAAAAATTTTGGAAATTCATTATTTCTCAGAATGATGAGGGATAAAAAAATGTAATAAGTTTTTTTTACGAAAATCTATTTTTTTTCATCTATAACTTTTCTCCGAATATCTCCGCAGCCGTTCACTCAATAGGAAAAAGAAAAAGTTCCGGAAAACAAATAATAACAAGTTTTTTTTACGAAAATCTCATTTTTCTCATCTTTAAATTTTCTCCGAATATCTTCGCAGCCGTTCACTCAGGTAATAGGAAAAAGGAAAATTTCCGGAAAAAAAATCATCATAACAATAAGTTTTTTTTACGAAAATCTCATTTCTTTTCATTTTTAACTTTTCTCCGAATATCTCCGCAGCCGTTCACTCAGGTCATAGGAAAAAAAGAGAAATTTCCGGGAAAAAATGAGGAATCATGAAATTTCAGTGAAAAAAAATGTGTTTTTGGGAAATAGACCAGAACTTGAATCTGTTTCAAATCATTTTTTCTCCGAAAATCTCAAATATGACTAAAATCCGAAAAATTATGAAAAAATTGGAGAAAAATTTGCACTAGGGGCCCCTGCGGACCGATGCCAGGAACGCTGCCAACGGGACTCATCGCTTGTAGAATATGTGCACTTTTTGGTACTTACGATTCGCGGCCGGATGGATGATTGGCTTGTTTTTGGGGATAATGCTTCATCGCTTGATGAAAGTATGAGAATTAATATAATAATACGAATATAAAATATTTCCGCTTACTTTTATGAATTATAATTTATTTGGCATAAGGACGGGTGTGAGTAAAGCGTAAACAATTTTAGATAAGATAAATAAGTTGTAATTTAGATTTATTATTATATTTAAATTAACGTATAAACTAAAAAATAAGCGATCAGAGTGCGCGATGCATTTTTTTGTATACATTAATAACGCAGAGAATCAAGAGCTAAATAAGCATTGAAATCATCTAAAAGCCTCGTGCGTGCCGTCAGGTGACGGCACGCGCCAGTCGTGCTCAGATTGCTTTCTCCCTCGAAGCCTTTGTTTCGGCTTGGCCGCATATGAACGTTCGGCTAAGCGTCCGAGCATTGGTGTAGCTTCCGAAGGCGCGGTCGGGAAACTTCGACCGTGCTCGGCTCTTTCCGAAGATGTCCGAGCGTCGCTCGCTCACGGACACGCGCTACTATGATTGTGTGATGGGCGCGTATGAGACTAGAGAGGGGGTAACTTTTACGCGCGATCTGGCTGCACTGCCGCCAACGCTAGGCAGTGGCGATTTCAAGAACTAAAAAGCCGGCACAAAACGCGTTTTCGTTAATCGTATGGGAATAGTAGGCCAGTGTCAGGGGGCTGGTCGCCACTAGGTTCATTGCGATCAGAATACCCGTTGCGTCGTGGCCGGGAGGGGGGGGGGGGGTCAGACAGAGACAGCACTAGTCGGCCATGCTTCTATCGCTCTATCTCTATCCCACCTTCATGATCGTTACGCGGATATTTATTATGAGTTCGAAACACTTTTAAAAGAGCCAGGAGAAGGCGTTAGTTCTGTCAGTTTCGACTGATACGATTTAAAAAAAATTATGCTAATTGTAATCAAGCAAACCATTTTTTAAATCCAAGCGAGCGTGATAAGCATACACATACGATTTTGAAGCTAACACATTGCATGTGAACTTTGACGAAGTGGTTCCGTACTCGCCTCATACTCGCGTTGTTGTAGGTTCAAAGCTACTTGTCTCAATTTTTGTTCCTTCCCTCATTCCCGTGTTTTTTATGCAATTTAATAGAAAATACAAATGCAAACAATTCTCTGATATTTTTTATTTTTGTACGTGCATTTTTTTCATATCGAGGTAAGCAGAACGAATCCTTTCCAAAAAATTTATGTTGCCCCTTCACGCGGCGTACAGCGAACCACTTCACCATTTTGAAAGAATATGCTCTCATTTGATCGAAAACGCAATGTGTCCAAAACGTAGAAAAAACAATAGTTATCAGCGACTCAGTGACACACGTTTTCAACCGCTCACTCCGTTGCTCGTCGTATTGAGGTTATGTATGTCCGGGTTTTGGAACAGCAGCGACAATTAGTGGCGGCGCTACGACCGAAATTCGCCACGCTAAACGACGCACCTGATCGCGGCTGCCACCATTAGAGCTTCCAGACCTGTATGTAAGACCGTGCTCTAGGCTGTCCCGCTTGCAATAATGGCCGACCAAGCATTGGGCGCTTTGGTAGGAGGCAGCGCATCGTTTGAATTCACGCTAAGGCGGGATATACAATTACAACGATAAAAAATCGATTAATTTTGTTGTCCCTTTAGGCTGGGAATAGACGTCCGATTTTTTCTTTCCGACAATCCGATCCGACAGACGGATCCGACTATCGGAAGGCACTCGTGCCATACATTCGAGTGAGCATGCAATACACATCCGATCCGATAGTCGGATCTGAGTTCCGATAGTCGAATCGGAAGTGTATTGCATGCTCAAACAAATGTATGGCACGAGTGCCTTCCGATACTCGGACCCGACTGTCGGATGGGATTGTCGGAAAGAAAAAATCGGTCGTCTATTCCCAACCTTAAACGATAGATCTACAGATGTAGAATATATTCCCGAAGTTCCAAAGCGAAATTCGGAAAACTTCAAATGTTACAGCCCATCAACGCTGTGCCTCAGCGCTCGGATTGGGAGCAGGCGTAAACTTCAAACCCCTTGTTCTCATAACTGCATTTGCGAAATTGGCGTGCAAGATTACTAAAAAATTAATAAGTCGATTAAGTTGAATCTTGCTAAAAATATTGATAATATTGCTACCTTCTACTTGACGAGAATTGTTTCTGAAAAATTTGGAAAAAAGTTACTTTTTTAATCTAAATTTGTCAGAAATGTTGCGTGCAACATTTTTTTTTGTAAATGCATGCCATTCTCTCAAATTTGCATTTTCTTCATTTTAATTACTGTCAAAAAGAAACTATACATGTTCCAACTTAAACATTTAGAAAGACGGTTCGCCAATCATTATCACTTTGATGATAAATGACTTTTCAAAAATGGTTTTGTATACTTAAATATACTATCAAAGTACATTTATAGTTTGATAAATGTAGAATAATTATTTCTTAGTTTAAACGAAAATGGAATAAGGCGCGCACGTGAGAGGGGAATGACCTCGTAAGATGGGACTATATTTTTTTTAACATATTATTTTTCAGTTTGAAAAATCTCTAAAAATTGCTTAATTTATTCCTGTCTAAATGTATATTCCGCCTCGAGGCAAAGATAGTACTTGCAGTAAAAGTGCTGATATTATTGATTAACTCTGTCTTGCAGTATAATTCGACTAAAAAAACACCGCTGTGAAGTAAAAGCACAACTTTTGAAGTACTCTTACTAATATGAGAATGTAGGTGCCGATGGCTGAGCGGTCTAAAGGCATGCATTTTTTTAGCACACAATAAGAAGAAATAGAACGACTGACATGGAAATGGAAAGGAGCAAGAGAGTAGGAGCGAAAAAAGATCGATTTAAAGCCTGGCCGCCACGGGATAACGAGCTACGTGCCTTAGACCGCTAGGCCGTCGCTGCTGTGATCGTTGCGAATTGCAAGGGTGCGAGCGAGACGCGACATCACCTCAACCATAGTTGCATGGAGCCTAGATACCAGGAGGTTCAGCGAGGCCTTTCAACTCGTCCCCAAAACGAGAACGAGAAATGATGGCGCTGGGGTGCTCCGGCACCTATATGTATATAAATATACGCTAAACATCGGTGCGATCTAAGTCAGATCACAGATGATGTACCTAACCCTCATTAGTGTTAAGGGATAACACCACTCTGGGATTTTGGAAAGACGTTTTCTTGCCTAAAAATATTTTGGTGTCATAAAAACAATATGCAATTGGTCCTGTAGTGATTTTTTTTACTTAAAGGTTCAATTATCGATTCGGCCGCAGCGCCTCGGAGCGCGCGCTGAGTTGCTCGTGCAGCTTTAAACGCGTTTTTCTCGAAGCCTCTTTTTTCAATCTCGGAAGACGGTTTACTCGACGACCTTTGCATGCATCGATTTGAAATTTTGATAGCAGCATCACAATTACATTCTCTATGGGAGTACCTAGCCGTTTTTTGATTAAATGTAGACTTTTTTTTTATGGACAATTTACTGCTTTTTTGGCAAAAATCGATTTATTTCCTTCAAAGTGCGCTTTTTTTTCCAAAATTTGAAAGCAAATTTGTAGGTAGTCTCATAGCTAATAATGTATAAATTATCATTTTTTTGGTTTTTGTTTCAGGTCTTATATTTTACGAGAAAACCGTTCTCCCGTGAAGCTATTTGTAAAAAAAAACACGCTTTTCTAGATGGGCTGTATCGCCGCCATTTTGAGTTTGAGTTTGAGATCTTTTCTCGCTTTTGCGTTTTTTTTCCGAACCGTCATGAGGAAATTATGAATCGGCGAATATTTCGACGTTTGATGTCACGATCGGTCTGTCGTGAGGTTAGAAACTCATCCGATCACTTTCACCTGGTTGACCAATGTATTACTATACATGTTGGTACCGCTGCACCCTAGCGCCATCACTTCGACACATTTTCGGGGACGCTTTTTTTAGCGCCTTTGCATTGCCGCTGAACCTCCTGGTATCTAGGTTCCATGCATAGTTGGCTCTAGCACAGGAAGAGGTGGAGCTGGGTGGAGCCAAACACGCCTGCGAATGTTTTCGTGCACATCGATACAGGCAGCGGTTCAGGTGGTTGGGGTGATTTCGTAGTTATCATTGAGCGAAAATTTATCCCTAGACTGGTACTCTACATTATCAGCGGCATTGACGAGATATTTCTTCACCATTATTTTTCTTTGCGTTAGCCTTTTTATTGCTACCCGCCATGTTGCAGGATCTTTCCCATTACGAATAAATCTCTAACTCAGAAATGATGAACTTATACAATATTGGATTTATTGTAATTAAACAAAAATTGGCTTCACAAGTTGTTTGTTCGATTTTGCCTTGAGACTGACCTCTTCGGTCGTCAACCGCAAACTCACTTTTCTCGTTGAACTTCGCTATTTATTAACTCGATTTTCGACTGAACGTTCCAGAACGTTCGAATCGTACGATGTCGATTCAACTATACGAGTGACTAAAGACACATCTGGAAGTGTTACGTCGCCCTAAAGTGCTGTGGTTTGCACGGGAGCATTCGGTCTTACAATTTGATGCACCGACACTTGATGCATCGACACGTGATGTATCGACAATTTATTTATTTATTTAATATTGTATTGTGGGCGTTCCAAAAAAGTTATTTATTCTGAGATCTGAAAAGGTTAGCGCACGAAAAAAAATCCGAACGGCTGTCATCGATGAACTAACGATGCAATTAAGAAGCTGTTAGTCCCTACGTACAGAGTGAACCTGAAACCTTTGGTGACGAGGCAGCTAAATCTGATTGGTCACCAAAAACCTACCGTTATCCAACCCCAAAATTGGCAGTGGGATCAATATGACTCCCAGTGACCACAGAAGATTCAAAGTAACGCAACAAAACTCGATATCACTCGCCGTAAAAAAATTTGATAAGGGACCGAGTATACAAATTTTTATTAGAATGCAGTAAATAAAAATGTAAAATCGCGGAATCGGCTGGTCTAGTGGTTAGCGTGCTGGCCAGCGGATCGGAAGGTCCCGGGTTCGAATCCCAGTCGCGTCACTTTCGTCTCGAAATGTTTTTCTTTGACATTTTCTCGGCGAAAGACGACTAGTTCCGTGGCTGGGAGGGTGAACTTGGGACCGGCTGTATCGGTATAGGTTTTCTGCAGTTTCCCTATGCCCATGGCAGATATATCATGTCGAATACGATACAAAGGGGGAAGTCGGCTGCGGCCGCAAGGGGGGGGGGGGAGGCAATGGGAGGTAGGGTACAGATGTGAAGGGGATATAGGGTTAGTGGAACCGGAGGTAGAGGAGGGGGGTGTGGAATCGGAGGTAGAATGAAGTTGCGACGGATTGGGGCTCGTAAAAAGGGGAAGACCCTGTACGGCTGGAACAAAAACCAATTAAAAAAAAACTTTCACTACCCATTTCATGATTTACTGTTACAATACTCAACGATCTACTCTTACGAGAGAGCGCATTGAATTGAAATTTTTCTATCCGGATTTAATTGCCGTGTGAAAGTTGTAAATTAGGTACCTAGTTATTTTTTTAATAGCCAAGCTTTGTAACATCGATTATCATAAAAATGTAAGGATGTTACCGTTAAAAAAAATCATATTTTATAAAGTGAATGCTTGACGAATAAAAAATTCCTTGGATCGACCCGCATTCTGGTTAAAAGTTAAGGTGAGTGCGAGCTTTTCTGTAAACCGTGATTTTATTTTTACCCGAAGCGGTTGAAATTTTCAAAGACTTCGAACACTTTCCAACTTTTAACCAGAATCTGCATTCAGAAAATAAGATTTCCCTCCCGATCGGATGTTCTCTTTCGGAAAAAGTAAAAATTGCATTTCTAATGTCATCAGAGTATGCGATATACGGAGACAACCAATGGCCGTGGCTTCACAAAAACCACGATGGAAGTTCGTCGAATACGTATTCGATTGATGACTCGAAGGATCATCGTATTGATCACATGTCTAACTGTTTTAAAAAAAATTCGACGATCGACACATCATTTTTTTTCTTATATGTGAATATGGGTCATGTCATATGAAAGTTCTTTTCTAAAAGTGTAACCTTTTTCCATTACTATAAATTTTTATCATCATTTCATCGAAAATAGTCGGCTTGTTATTTTTCCATTTTTCGATGTAACTCACTTATAGAGATCAAGCCGACAGTTGAATCTTTGAATTCTTTGTCGACCTTTTTATCTTCCGGCCATAATCATTTGCAAATCACTGATACCACACAAATAATTATTAACACAATTTCAGTTTTAGACGAGGTTTCAGAAAAAAATATTGGAAATTTCTTTTGAAAAATATTTCTAATTTTGTACGGCTATTTTTTTTCAATTGATTTTTCAAAACTCTTAGTTAAGTTACGAAAATGTTATACCAATTACAATAGATAATACCAAAGTACGCCTTTTTCGGTAAGGGAATGTAGACGTTTAAAGTTTGTGCATAATTTCAACTCTATTTTAAAATCAAATTTTGAACTTAGCACACTACCCAATATATATATATATATATATATATATATATATATATATATATATATATATATATATATATATATATTATTTTTATTTTTTGAAGCTTCCATCTGTACAGGGTCCTTCCCCCTTGATACATTCCCCACAATATTCTACTTCATATCCCCACCTTGCGGCCGCAGCCGACTTCCCCCTCTGCATCGCATTCACCATGTCATTTCTGCCATGGGTATAGGGAAACTGCGGAAAACCTATACCAATACAGCCGGTCCCAGGTTCGCTTCCCAGTTTCGGAGCTAGTCGTGTTTTGTTAAGAAATAAATCACAGGCTACAGTCACACACACACACGTACCGGTCCATGTCGCGACATCCGTTTAGAACTAGAGCTACGTCACGCCCGTATTAATTTTTCTCCGAGACTACGAGACTGCGACTCGAACCCGCGACCTCCCGATATACTGGTTCAGCACGCTATTCACTAGACAAGCACACCGGTGAGAAGACCCAATATATATAAATCGATTTCCCATCGGAGTATTCATTTTCTAGTATATTTTTGCAATTACAGATAAATAACGTATCTATAAGTCTTGATATTTTTTTGAATAATGGATTTTATTTTCACTTTTACTTTTTCCTCAAACACATAGGGAAGCGATCACGAAGGCATATACTGACACCCGATATTCCGAAGAGTAAATTAAAGAAATAGGAAAAATAGATAAAAGAAAAATCAGACAATAAGAAAAAAAAGAAAGAAAGAACAGAAGAACTTCAATCAGCTCTTATTACAAAAGTAACCTATAAAATTAGTATTCAATTACAAGGGCGGTTTATTAAAAATATGTATTCACCTATTTCGATCGAGTTAAAAGGATCGACCCACTCTGGGCTTGAATCTCAACATATTTGTAATTTCATTTAGAGGTTTAATAAATTGTAATCCAAAAATGAAGTGTTTTATAAAAAAAATAGCGCTCTGAAAAAGATTATGTAAAAAACGTAAAACACTTTTTAATAATTCTGATAATTGTTTTTTCTAAAATAGTCACCGTCCCAAACCGTTCATATTCGCAGAGGCGTTCTTATGCCGACATCCTATATGCAACATTCAATAGTAGCACGATCTTTCTTCTTTACTTAAACTAATTGAAAGTTAGAGGATTGTTACGGAATCGGGATCAGCTTGAAATTTCAACAATGCATAAAGACAGAGCACATTCTAGAAAGGTTTTTACGGTGTGGCTGGATGATTTTTTTATATGTCTATCCATTTGTTATTAACAAATAATTAAAGTTGTTTATTTGGTCGAAAAACGAACGTTTTTCTACAGCCTCCCATTTCCGTAATTATAAAAATTTTCCAAACGATCGCGTCATATAAAACTTCTATGATTATAATAGAAGTACATTTTTTTCGTTTCACATCACCCAAGTTGCCAAAATTACGTTAAAATTATTAACAAAAGAATCGCGGAGTATTACTATCGAAAAATATAGTATGATAAACCCCGCCAATGTAGCAAATAATTTGTATTATATGCTATTAGTATATTATGGAATGTCGTCTTCATGGCCACGTTTTTATCATCGGTAATCAGTTCCTTGTTAGTTATGTATGAGACAATCTCCTAGATTGCGTTTCCGAAGCTTTGTGAAGCCGAGGAGATTAAAGAAAATATTTTGAGAAACTAATCTTTCAAAGAACAAATTTAAGAAGCTCTCTCACTGTCCATCTCAAGTTACTGCAGATCGTACTTACTTTTTCGAAGTATTTCTTTATCCCCTTCAATTAGAGATAAACACAGGCGAACACGTAAGTTCGTTTCACTTGCACTAGATATTTGAAAGTTTTGATGGATCAGCCTTGTTCCGTCGAGGTTTCTCGGACAGGTCGGAAAATACGCTTCGCCAGAAAACAAATTTTGAATTAAAGTATTGCAGTTAAAATCTACCAATGGAACAGTATAGCTCCATCAACTCTGCTCCCCATCTCTATTCACATTTGATCAAGAATGCGAGGCTTTTGATATCACAGTTAAGGTATGAACACACTGGTTCATGACACTGTGGTTTTCTTCTATATATACTCTAGTGAATATTAAACATGTAATTATTATTCACACGTGTACATATGCTGTCCACCCGGAACGCCAGAACTAGCTATTCATACGCGACCCATACGACGATGCATTATGCAACGTGTATACCAAATCATATCGATGTTTCAATATTCATTGATAGGAATAAGTACCACGCGTTCTTGCCACGTTGTCGAAGAATGAAGCGTCCACGAGAAAGAAAAACAAGACTGATACCGAAATTGGGCGAAGTGAAGACTCCTGCGAAATATGGGGGTCATAAAAGAAGTTGTAACGCTTTTGAACTTTGTAGTTAGCGAATAACGAGGAGGTTTCAAAAGTTCCCGACTCATAATATAAAGTAAGCATTGTAGCCTACCAATCCATTAAGGGCTATGCATAACCTTGGCATTTCAAATATCGATTTTTTGTTTATTTTATTTACTCATTGCGTAGAGCCTTAATTTTGATTTGGTTAAAAAATTATGTAAAAATTCCAAAAATTGACCGAGTTATGACGATTTTAGCGGAGCAGGTCAGAACGTCCCCTTGCGTTACGGCTCTATACGATATGACTTCGTCTAACCAGGCTACAGGTTACAGGAAGGTACGAAAAATAATTGTGATTTTATTTCAAGCAGGTAGTTCATACACCAAGGCACTGTCTTACAATTAAATTTTTCAAATAACAATTGGGACGAAAGAGTGCATTTCATAGATAGAAATTTTAAATAAAAGATGTTTAATTTTTTTACCAGCTCCATTACTAATGGAGATATAAGCGACGAAAATTGATCGCATCACCTCTCACTCATCGGTCCGTCTTTCTCATAAAAACGTTCCTTGTTAATATCTCCATTACTAATAGAGCTAGCAAAAAAGTTAACGCGCTATTTTTTATTGTCAATTCAAAAAGAAACATCTTTTCTTTAAAACTTTGTTCCTCAAAATGGAATTCTCGTCACAATCGTTATAACAATAAAATGGTTTGTAACGAAAAAAAACGATTCTAGAACAATATAAATGTCCTATTCGTATTGCCCGTACGCGAAACCATAGAGAACCACCGAAGATATTAAGCAGACCTAAACATTCATGCAAAAATGGTATAAGGAAGAAGTGGATCTAGTACGTTTTCTTCTCTTGCGTTTATCTCGGAAGTATACTTTGCACTTTGGCGTACATAATATCTAATCTAATCATTCGATTTACTTCAAATTTGGACTGAACATATTTTATAACATATTCAATTGACAGACGGGATGAATTTTTCAGATGTTCTTCCGTTTGATCCTCCGTGCGGAGGCTACAGTCCTGAGATTAAATGACACTGATTACGTCGTGTATATATATTTTACGATAAACAAAATACGACGGCATGTCAAGACTATGTTATATCGGTGGGCAAAAGATGGACCTTATCATCTCAATACCTGAGACGAAAAAAAAATTAAACATCGATCTGTTTTTTTTTAACTTCAAGGTTATGCATACCCCTTAATGGTGTTGCGTACTCTATGCAGGCAATTCCATTTTTATCATTTTCACTCTTATTGTAGGGCCGAATATATCGAATTTTTCTGTTTCTCCATTGTTTTATGACTTTGTCATGAGGTTGCCTGGTTACCATTAACAAAATAATAGGTGATTGGTATAAAGGGATTTTTAATAACCCAAATGAGGAGTAATTCATATCAGGATATTTTCGGGTATCCAAATAATTTATGATTATTCTAAAGATATTGTCAGACAACCAAATAATGGGCGATTGATCAAAAATGTATTTTCAATCACCCACGTAAGGGAGTTATCCAAACCCCAATGAACCCAAGTAAGGAGTAATGTATATCAGAATCTCACCATCTTTTTCTCTCGTTTGGAGGTTTCAAGCAGCTCAACCAGACTCGACTTCCCTTGATGTGGAAGCGCTACCTCGTTGTCCGGAGCAATTGATCCGTTTACGTCCTCCTTAGCTGTATAGTAGCGCGATTCTGTAACTCGTTTTAACTCGGCAACGACAGTTTTTGTTATCCATAAATAGTAGCAGCCAATCACATGCACGATCACCGAAGAAAGAGGACTTCTTATTGGCTGTCGCTAGCTGACGATAACGAAAACTGTCGCTACCGAGTTATAACGAGTTACAGAATCGCGCTACAGGCTAGTCAACCTGTGCATCGTTAAAGTTTTTTTTATTATTTTTTTTACTGACAGCCGACAATGAATCTGCGCTCAGGTAAACCGTTTCATGACGCGGTATGATCCCGCATATGATACTCCAAGCAGTTTCGGTATCGCGTCATTCCTGACCTAGACGTGTGTGCATTTATTTAGATCCTCGAAGATATGCTTCATGTCCTTAAGTGCTGCGACGGGTGACCTAATGAAGCGGTTCCTCATCGTAAGACAATATCGGTAACCGCTGACGAGCGGAAGTTTGTTCCAATCCATGTGGATATGATGAAAGCGCCTATTTGCAACATCGATGAGGTTTATTGGGTTCAGGCTATTGTAACCGTTGACATCCTAAGGTGGGTCCCTTCTAATGCCTTGCCACGTCTACGTTTCTCTCAGAAGGAGGTTTTGACACGTCTGGTACGACAGGTAGATACTGAAGCGCTAGTGATGTTTCACTAAAAATAAGTCGTTCAGCTTGTCGTCTTCGGCTTAACTGCCGTGGATTTCTCAAGCTGTGCGTATCTTGAACATTTCAATACACTGATTAAAAAAATGTTTATTTACATCAACTGAACGCAATCATTTGAATCTTTTATTTGAGTTGACAGAAAAAATGGGGTCGGTATCGCGAACACGTCTGTGCCGTACGAGTGATATAGATTGAGCCGATGAGAATGCGGGGTAAGCATATCCCGACTAGAAATTTTGATCCGGCAGCCTGAAGACTGATCGGCCGCGATAAAGCTGCGGTCCGTAATACGGTAGTACGGCATGTCTAATCAGTGCCGGAAGTCCTCCGAACCAGTGGAAACTTAGTCCAGGCGCGAGTAGACACCCTGAACAGGGCCAAACACGGTAGCCTGTATGCCGCCGTAATATAGCATCCACGCCGTGTTACGGCACGCCTGGTCTGTGCCGGATGTCGACCGGATCAGTAGAGCCCTAGTACGGACGCGAAAAGGCACCCTGAACACGCCGAAGTACGGTAGCCTGTATGTCGCCGGAAGATGGCGTCCATGGGAGCCAGGTTACGGCAGGGCTGATCCGGGCCGTGGGTGGTCCGGATCGGTGGAACCTTAGTACGGGCGCGAGGGGGCACCCTAAACAGGCCGAAGTACGGTAGCCTGTATGTCGCCGTAATATGGTGTCCATAGACACCGTGTTACGACCAGCCTGATCTGTGCCGGATGTCGGCCGAATCAGTGCAGCCATAGTTGGCGAAGCAAGATTTCGAGGTTAGGTTTTATTGGGGTCTGCGATATAAACCGCGTAAATTCGAATAATCTACACTCTGCAAGCAGGTAATAAATACGGATTAATTGTTGATATACATACGAACTGAAACGATATTATTTAATAATACATAATTCAATCTATTCCTAATGGCAGAACTTAAAATGACTGATTAATATATATATATATATATATATATATATATATATATATATATATATATATATATAAGATTAAAGTGAATTTACTTTTTTTTTGTCGAAATTACATGTATGTGGGTTGTTTTCACAGCCTAAGGGCCTTTGCACACGGCGTATTGTCTACGCGCAGACGACGCAATACAAACGCGATGCTTTTTGGACTGAAAACGCATATAGATCAAGTAAGTATCGCATTTGTATCGCGTGGTCTGCGCGTAGAAAATACACCGTGTGCAAATGCCCTTAATGGGCAAAAAAGCAGCGGTAAATACATAATTATCGTTGCATTGCAGAGATACATCCTTCAACATCATACATAAAATTATTGACACTCTTTAGAATAGAATTAGACTGATAAAGATAGGAAAGAAAATAAGAAAGTTTACACAAGTGTTAGGATGGGTAGCGATACAAACGCGATGCACACATGATCCACACGCATTTTGGACTGACAACGCATATAGATCGAGTGAGTATCGCATTTGTATCGCGTGGTCTGCGCGTAGAAAATACACCGTGTGCAAATGCCCTAAATGGGCAAAAAAGCAGCGATAAACACATAATTATCGTTGCATTGCAGAGATACAACCTTCAAGATCATACATAAAATTATTGACATTCTTTAGAATATAATTAGACTGATAAAGATAGGAAAGAAAATAAGAAAGTTTACACAAGTGTTAGGATAGGTAGCGCGCTCAGCTCTAGAATAAGAAGGCACAGGTTCAATTCCGAGGGTAGGTACAAACTAACAAGGAAGAATACGTTTTAATTTAATTATCATATAGGCAGGAACATAAATAAGGTATATGGAAACAAAAAATACTAACTTAATTTTTTTATTCATAATTTTTGTATCGTTTTTATTTGTCATGTCAGGCATAGATACGGCAGCCGGATCAGGACCTGCAAAGGTATACTGATCAAGTCCGTGACCGGCATCCGCATCAGGGCCGGGTGCAAAAAGCGTTCTACACCTGTTGAAGCCCTGATACGGCGGCCTACAAAGTGCCGTCGTACGGAATACGGCATGCCGGATACAGCCCTGGTCTGCCCGTAGCAAAATTTCTAGTCGGGATGTTTCCGAGCCCTGTCCCAGCGGGATATTCATGAGGCCCCCGGTCTGCTAAGAAATGGATGTATTATTGATGATATGTAATTTTACTAAACGCCCTACTTATGGCATGAGTAAAAAAGTTAGAATGCGGATCAGCATTCAGCACAGCACCTAGCGGGTAGAGTGCAAATAAATAATGAAGACTATAATAAGAAAGCAACTTTCATTGTACTTATATGTTTAGAAACAAAGCTTTTGTTTTGTAACTATTTTACATGTTTTCGTGCTTCCGTTTAACTGAACTTCTCAATAACGTCGTTGAAATCTTTTCCCCTCTAATCTTTCCTTTCAATTGATAGAATGGACTGATTGGCTAGGCGTTCTTGGTTCACCGTAGATCAGCGATTTTTTTTCTACATTTCAGTTTAGAAAAACTTCTCTCGCATGATGCGACCGAGACACAAATGATCAAGAAGTATTGGATTATAAGTGATAAACAGGGCAAAGATTCACTGAAGTCCCATTTAATAATAATACAGGTTTGATACAGGTTTGGAAACGACCACGATATGTTAGGCGCGCTAAGCCGATCTACTTTTCTTTACATTTTTCGCCACTACGTGGCATTGCTGTTGACGGGTACGTGTGTGATATGGACAGAATATCTGTCTGTCTCTCCCACTTTCCAGATTGCGGCGTATGCGCCGTCGACCTTGCCCCCGAATATTTGATGAGCATACGAATAAAAAACCCAATGAACAAATAACACGCTTAGTAAGTAAGGGGGCGTCCATTAATTACGTGAGGCGTTTAGGGGGGGGAGGGGGTCGAGCGAAATCTCACCCAATCTCACGTGGGGGAGAGGGGGGCTTCGGCAAATCTCACGTAATTTTAGTAATTTTAGTAATTTTAGTAATCACATCATTTTTATCACGTAGGGAGAGTCTCCCTACTACTTTACATGGTGGAGTGAATGGTACTACAACCGCAGTTACTTCTACTACAATTTATTTTCCGTGAACGTATGCATTTTGAAAAATCTCACGTGAGATTAGGGGAGGGGGGAGGGGGTCGAGCAAAATCTCACGACATCTCACCAGGGGGAGAGGGGGGGTCGAAAAATCGCCAAAATCACCTCACGTAATTAATGGATGCCCCCTAAGCTGATTGATAGACCCATTCTCTGAAAAATCGCAGCTACGAAAATTCGTCTGCTAGTCACATTTTTTTAAGTTTAATCCTGAATATTTTCTCTAAACATTCGGTGACCTGCTGTTTTTATTGTCGTTACGAAATCTATACAATATTTTACTCGTGTGAGTAGTTTATATCTAGCATCTAGAGTTATTTAGTGTTTAAATTATTACATAGAAATGTGGCCAGCGCGTTATCTCCATAATGTGCCGTATAAATGAGACCTTTTTCCGAATCGTCATTTTTTGTTAAACGTTCGGTAAATTGGGTTGCAATTTTACCAGTATACGGGGATATATTTTTACTTGATTATGGACGAAAATCAATGAATTGTTAAATATTCGAGTTCGTGAAAGAAATGCTTTAAGAGCATGAGATGACACACGGACCGAGATTATCATTCACATTACAACACGGAAATTATAAGTGGGGGCGTAGGGTGAGCTCACAGAAGACCGTGGGTGGGGGATATCCTCCGATAGGAGCGACGCATGTGGCGGCAAGTGGAATAAAAAGTGGATCTTGTAACGGTACCTCACGGCATCATTGAAATGTGGCTTCGTTTCCAGACCTGTACGTAAGACCGTGGGTAAGGAACGTTGCGCAGCGGCTAACAGTATTGCCATCTTAGTGGATTTTCCACGTAAACTGGTGGTTTAGACATTCCTTTTAGTGGATAAAATTTGTTTTTTGTGGCTGGTGGTTTTTGTTAGTGGTGAGCAAAATATTCAACCACTAACGTGTAAACAAATTTATAATACATTATATTTTGCTATGACAAGGCCCTTCGACATAAAGTGTGTCAGCTTTTATCGTGTAGGCAACACTACGATCTTGTAAATACCTACCAGCGCCATTGCGATTCCCTGAATAACGTTTTGGCTGTATATAGATTTGAATGAATATAGACCACAGGGTATAATAATTGAATCGAGTTCAATTTGCTTGAAAAAGTATGTTTTGAAATACTTAATATTGTTTTAATGTAAGTGCATCAGATGTAGTTGCTTACTTACTAGACAGTAAGCGGTCACACCAGGCGGTACTAGATGTTTTCTGGTGGTTTGAAGAACCGCTTATGGTGGGTATAACAAAACAAGTTGGCAACAGCGGTGACTACTATCTTTATTATGGCTTCTAACAAGTTACAAGTTATAATGTAATTTTATGACAGAAAGGTTCAGATTGCTTGATTTCCCCTGTTGTTATTCTTTAGTACTCTTTAGTATGTAATTTCTTTAGTACGCCTGTATGTAATATTTTTTACGAAATGTCTCTATTGTTCGGATCTAGTATTTATGTTTCGCGCCAAAGCCCCCATAGATTGAGCGGGGCCCACCCCGCGGGGCGCACCATTTTTATGGCGCTAGCTATAAGTAAGTAGAGCTTTATGGTATATTGACAATTGCTATCATGACCTGATAACAGGTGAATTAGTACCTACCTATCGATGTTTATATTTTGCATACGTATGGGGCCTCCAACCCCTAACTGCCCCTTACTGAACGTATTGCGGCCTTGGTTGGAATTTGACTAAAAATGACTGCTCGAGATTTGGAGGCCCTCCAGGACCAGAGGCCCGGGGCGGACCGCCCCCTCCGCCCTCTCCTTAGTCCGCCACTGAAGGGAAGCAAACGGGAAAGGCGAAACAAAAGGTGAAAATAGAGAAAAAGATCATGTGGACAGACGAGCTAGGAGAGTGATACGCAGAAAAGTTTCGAGTGATATGGAAACCAAATGAAAAAAAGAGAGAAGGAAGAGACAGATGGGACCACGGTCTTACATACAGGTCTGGAAACTCTAGTGGAAGGGGTAGACAGCTTATTGAAGAGAGTCGGTAGTTCACTAGTCGCCACTAGGTTCGTTGCGATCAGAATACCCGCCTTGGCGCGGGCAGGGGGATCCGATAGCGACAGCACTAGTCTGCCATGCTTCTATCTCTCTATCTCTGTCCCACCTTCATGTTCGTTACGCGGATATTTATTATTAGTTCGAAACACTTTTAAAAGGGCCAGGAAAACACCGGCCAGTTTCGATTAATCCTGTTTCAGTCCTGTCAGTTTCGATTAATACAATAAATTTCAATCCTATCAGTTTCGATTAAGGAGAGGGTAGGGATTTCAGCGTGAAAAAAAACACTTTTTTGCGAATTTTTTTCATCTATATGGATAGAGTAAATTTATTGAAACCTTTTATACATTGTTAAGTGTTATTTCAAGAACATTCCGTGAAATTTGTACGCGAAAACATCCACAAACAAGCCGGTGCCGCGTTTTTCTCGAAACCACATTGTCAAAGTCCGTGTTCACTGCCATTGGAATACTACGTGACCGATTTATTTTAAACTTGGTACACACTTTCTACATATAAAAACCCCTACCCTCTCCTTAATACAATTGAAAAAAATTATCCTTATCGTAATCAAACAAACAAACTTTCTAAATCCAAGCGAGCGTGATAAGCATATACATACGATTTTGAAGCTGTCACATTGCATGTGAACTTTGACGGAACGGTTCCGTACTCGCCTCATACTCGCGTTGTTGTAGGTTCTTTTTATGCAATTTAATAAAAATACAAATGCAAAAAATTGGCTGATACTCTTTATTTTCGTACGTGCATTTGTTTTCATATCGAGGTAAGCAGAATGAATCGCTTCAAATTTTTGTATGTTGCCCCATCAAGCGCCGTACGACGCACCACTTCGCCATTTTGAAAGAATGTGCTTTCAATTTATCGACAACGTACTGTGACCAAAACGCAGAAAAAACAGTTATCAGCGACTCAGCGGCACACGTTTTCAACCGCTCACTCTGTTGTTCGCCGTTTTGAGGTTATGTATGTCCGGGTTTCGAAACAGCAGCGACAACTAGGGGCGGCGCTGGGACCGAAATTTGCCACGCTAACTGATGCATCTGATCGCGGCTACCAGCATTAGAGTTGCCAGACCTGTATGTAAGACCGTGGATACACTGGACACAGATCCAGAACGGAAACGTGACCTAATGGGGCGGGAAATGGAAAGAGTCCAGGCAAGAGAGGGACAGATACGAGACACATTAAGGAGGAGTAATAAAGACGAATGGGCGGTAAAGACAGGAAGCGCAGTGCAAAACATGACGGGTCAGGAAATACAGAGAATCTCGGAGAAACTTGAGAGGTTAGGATACTGCATTGAGTATAAAGACAGGAAGAAAGAGGTAGGAATGGAGAAGTACTAGGAGAAAGGAAATGTGAGGTGAGAAATCAGAGAAATACGGGCAAGGATGAGGTGTGGAAGTGTGGGAAGGGAGAAGGAATAGGAATTCAGGAGCACGACGTGCAAAGTGTGCAGGAGAGAAGAGTAAATCTCGGCGCAGATATGGGAATGTGAGGAGGCAATATTACAAAGAAGGGCGGGATAGCAACAGGATGGATTATGGGGTAGGGTGTATGGGATAGGGCGCTACAAGGGAAGGCAATAGTAGACGAAATGTGTTAGGTAGTAAAACGGTTGGAGAAGCTAGCAAGGAAGAGAGGAGAGGAGAGAGGACTAGAAGACTCGTAGTTATACGGAATAAATATATTATAACGTAAAAAGGAAATGAAGAACAGATGGGAGGTTGTAAAAACCCGCAAGGGTATATATGTGGAATAAATTACTACTGCTACTATTTGAGTTAACTAAAATGTTTGTAAAATTAATGTTTTTCTAAAATTTGTTTCTACTATTCTAGATATTGATTTCCAATATGTTTATCTATTTGAATCAAGATCTACACCGTTCAGTAATAAAACTGGTATTAGCTTCTAAGGGGGCATCCATTAATTACGTGAGGTGATTTTGGCGATTTTTCGACCCCCCCTCTCCCCCTGGTGAGATGTCGTGAGATTTTGCTCGACCCCCTCCCCCCTCCCCTAATCTCACGTGAGATTTTTCAAAATGCATACGTTCACGGAAAATAAATTGTAGTAGAAGTAACTGCGGTTGTAGTACCATTCACTCCACCATGTAAAGTAGTAGGGAGACTCTCCCTACGTGATAAAAATGATGTGATTACTAAAATTACTAAAATTACTAAAATTACGTGAGATTTGCCGAAGCCCCCCTCTCCCCCACGTGAGATTGGGTGAGATTTCGCTCGATCCCCTCCCCCCCCTAAACGCCTCACGTAATTAATGGACGCCCCCTAAGTATTTTGGTGTTTGGTATTGCCTATTCAAAAAAAAATTTAGTCGTATAGATTAAATGGGTCTGTTTAGATTTCTTTATTTGATTTAACTAGTAAATTTGTAGACATAGTAGTACGCTCTGTAGCCAATGTGTGGCGCAAAGAGCCCGAGGCTTCTCCCGCAAACCATTTGTGTTCTGAGCGAGAATATAACCGAGTCCGCGAAACCTATCGACGCACCAGAAATTTTGCGCATTGTTGTTCGTGTGCGGCCTAATGCACTCCCATGGAAGACATGGAAATTACATATCTTGTGATACTCGTGCAAGAGAAGCAAAGACGAAGAAAATGTAATCCATCATTACGTTGCAGGGTTGTTTTCGACGAATGAAGTATATTTTCAAAAACTAATATTTCTTGGTATAATCCGAATTGTTTAGACCGCCGTTATGCGTTGCGACTAATGTAAATCTGTTACACACGTATTATTACATATGAGACCTGCTGAGCTTTTGCTTTCCATGTAATTAAGGTCGTAAGCGACGGACAATGCGATTTGAATGTCAAACGAGCATATTGTCTTGGCCTGAATCACCAAGTATGCACTAAGATTTTGAACGCTGACTTGCATATTTTGCTGGATTGCGCATTTTAATAATGGAAACTTTTTATTTGTCCGTTTAATTGTATAATGAAGGCTGTTTTCACTCGGAATGAAGTCTACCCAAGGAAAGAACTAGCGTTTTCGATTGGACAACCCAGATTCAAGTCATTACAGCACGCTTCATTGGAAGATGGTCTTCAATTGAAGATCATAATTTTATGTTTTAAGACCGCCCGGTTTCTTGTTATATATTTGTTGAATATATAAAGCTCCCTCAAGGGCATGTTCAAGACCATCTTGACCTCTTGATTGTGTTTGCTGGGAAAAAGAAAGAATCAGGCTCTGTAGAATTCTCTGACGCAAAGCTTGATGATTTTTTTGCCTTAAATATGATTAACCCCGGAGAAGCCGAGTTCAAAATTTTCGCGCTCTCTCGTACAATGATGTCACGTGGTACATCCTCTACTTCGCCTTGAGAATACAGAGGGAAGGGCGGGAATGTATCGATAGTAAGGGCTAGGCGATACCGTGACGGAAGCACGTTATGCCAGCCATCTTGAGGCGGCACATTTTATAACCTTTATAAGCGGTGCCTACAGCCACCTGTTGCAGTCTGCAACAGCTAGGCTTGTGGAATAATAAAAGCAGCTAAAAATCAGCGGGTACTTCCGGTATCTCCGTCATACTGCAATGCCGAACAATGATTCAAATCAGTCGCCAGTGTGCGACCATTTTGAGGCGAAACTTATTATTACTAGATTTCCGTCTAATTCGCTTGGCAGTACACGCTGTTTTCTATTTCTCTTTACTCTTCGAAATTTCGAGCAATCAACCGGATCATCTACCAGCGATGGGAGCTAGGCGAACTTAGCGCTCTGGCATTCGCATTTCAATTTTTTTCTTTCTTATCGTTTACAAGTCGTTCGTCGGTGATCGTTAGAACAAACAGAGCGTTGTTAGCCGAGCCCTTCGTTAAAACATAGAAATAAAAAATGAGCGCTGGATAGTCTCCTCATTTTTATTTATATCACCATTGTCATACTTAAGGGGGTCATTTGTAAGATCATTGGTTCTGAATACAAAGGTAAAAAGGAAGTAAGCCGGAAAAAATCTTTCGTATGGCAAGTGTGTAGAATAATCGACTTAATTGATGCAGAATCGTTTGCAGGTGATGAATATTTAAATGAGAACTTTTGTTAGATCATCGTGTCCGAAAAAACGATAAATACTATGAGCGGTATATTTTCCATGTACCGTCACGTTACCCGACTAAGTAAGCGTCGTAAAGTTTATTTCTGCAATATTTTTACATTATAACTGCTTTCATCGGCATGGATTAATTTCCAGGTGACGAATATTCGAATGAATACATTTGTTAAAAAACAGTTTCTATTTAAAAAAAAACCTTGTCCACGCAGCGTCACATTACCTGCCAGAGGTAGCGCCGAAAAATTCATAATTTTTACAATATTTCTACGGTATAACGAATGGCTTAAGCGGCTTGAAACCATTTCGTTTTGTGGTTAGATCAACGTTTCTCAGTATAAAGGTAAATACCATATGCAGTTATACCCGTGAAAAACGACGAAACCGACCAACCTCGAGCCAGCGTCACGCCAATCTCATTCTACCATTCGCCGATGAACGGCAGCACTAGCGGCTTAGTGTTGCGCCACGGTAGGAGTGATCTCATCGGCCCAATGCTGGCATGTACGGTTGGCCAATAGTAGGCTTACCGGAAATCCTAACAGTTGGCCGGGTATTGGGCCAACTTTGGGCCCGTGAAAAACGACGCAACCGATCCAACCTCGAGCCAGCGTCACGCCAATCACATTCTACCATTGGCCGATGAACGGCAGCACTATCGGTTTAGTGTTGCACCACGGTAGGAGTGATCTCTTCGGCCCAACGCTGGAATGGCCAATAGTAGGCTTACCGGAACTCCTAACAGTTGGCCGGGTATTGGCCCAACATTGGGCTAAAGAGATCACGATCATTGGCTGACGGTTGGCGTGATCACCGGCCCATAGTAGGGCTAAGGTCGGCTTCGTATTGTTGGCGCAATATTCGGGCTAGTGTTGGCCCAGTGTAGGGCTGTCAATACAACCCAATGCTTAGCCAACAATCGATCAAATTCACAAGTTTCTGTGCTCGATGATTGCTCATCGAAAGAATTATTAGATTCACTAACATCGTTATGCACGATCACTTGTTCGTGGAATGTTTCCAAATTTGTTTCACTATCTACTTGTCTTTTTGTTTCGTTGCCTCTGATCCTAACCTGCTGTACAGAGTCTTCTAATTTTTGTCGTCGTTTTAACACTCGACGTTTTTTAATACTATCATAGTAACACGGCATTTTTTCAATACACCACAAAACTTTAGTATAAATCAATTTTATTTTTAATAAAGTGAATTTCAGATAACAGTAATTATGAGTTTTTATTGTCACAGGACGTAGAAAATTGCATGCAGCGATAATAAAAAAAATATATAATAATAATATACGTAAAAAAGAGCATTCTTGTATAGATGTATGGACTATACCGTTCAAAGCCAGTGTTGGGCCAGGATTGGCAACTCATCAGTTTGTCATGCTAAAAATAAGCATTGGCGAAACCACGGTTAAACTATTGACACAGACTCAGGGCCTGAGCTCGCCCCGACAATTGCCCGACGGACATTAATTAGTACTGGCCCAGCGTTGGCGCTTCGATGGTGTGCCGAGCTTCAATTCGAGACTGCCAAACCCATGATCAACCGATTGGCCCATGTTCGGGGCCAACACTGGGACCCAATAGTTGGCTGACAGTTGGTAATCGATATTTGGCCCAAGGTTGGGTGTTCGTTGGTTTGCCATACTTCAAATGAGCACCGGCGAATCATGGCCAAATCATTCACCCGGATAAAGGACCAACACTGGGTATTAGTGGTTGGTGCTGAATATCGTACCGAGCGTCGGCCGCATCTTAAGCGCCGGCAAATATTGCACGGGTTCTGGCGTGTTCGCGCGAATCAGTGGGTCAGTAGGATCGCGCGTATACGAGCTTATTAGCGCGTCAACGTTCGTACGAGATGCGTGTGTGGCAAAGACGCGTATTGACGAGCGTAAAACAACGAGCTTATACGCGCGAAAAAAAACACCAGTCTGAAACCGCCCGTACGCAGTGGGTGACGTTTATGTTGGTGGAAAAAAAATAACAGTGTCGTAAAAAAATGGACGTTTTTTTCGACGACTGTGTAGCATGGTGAATATTATAAAAACAAATTTTTTAGATTTTTGTTGCAAAGAAAAAAGTTTTTTGAGGAAAAAAAATCTTTCGTTTTTTTCGATATCTCACATGTTTACGAAAAAAATTGATTCTTGCGAACAGAAAACATTTTCAATTGAAGAAAATGAATAGAAGATGCAAAATGTATCATTTAACTGACTTTTAGCAAAAGTGACAATTTCAATCATTCGGAAAACAATGAAAGAAAAATCGCAGCGTTTTGAATTCTTGATGGTTTCTTCCGGATACTTTGAGGTTAGAAAAAAACCAAAAATGTCCTTAGTCTATCCATTATTTGTAAAGTTATCTAAAGTTTAGAATAAATCCGTAAAACGCAATTTTTTACCTTTTTGGAATCAAAGTTCTTGCTTTAAAAAACATTGTTTATCAAAAAACAATAATTACGCCTTATAGAGGATACTTTGAAGTTTTCAAAACCCTCCTTTCATGTTCTGTGCGATCATTAGTTCCTGAGTAATTAATTATCAAATCCAAAAAGCTCATTTTTGCTTTGAACGACGATAACTCAGCGAAAAATCATCGTACAAAGCTCAAGAACCGCTCAAATTAAAGAGTAAGAATCGAACTTTAGAACTTTCGAAGAATTTTAGAACTTGAAGGTGAAATTGCTGAAAAAATGTATTCGAGCCCGTGGACCTTTTGAAAGGCATGCATGAATTTTGAATTTTTTTTCCCGCTGATGTTTTTGAGCTTACTCAGAAACGGTCAACGTTAAAAATATTTGACCTGCGGGCTTTAAGTCTCGAGACTTTAAGCGTGAATTTGCATTTTATATCGCTCTACGACCATTTTTCGCCATAGCCTTTTGAAAATCACCTTAAAATTTACACATTCTTTTGTATCCTCTAATTTTTTTTGCCTAGTGTATATATATCAAAATATCGGAATAACAACCATTTTAGCGTGAAATTAGAAGTATTGTCTGTTTCAGGTTAATTCCCGACAAGTTATATTTTTTCTCTTATTATAATTTACAGTGTCGTTTTAATCGTGAAGTCATGAATCGTTATATTTAATCATATATCTCGGTTTTTATTATAGCAAATATACGATCAGTTTCGTGGCCATGTACAGAAATACTAGAAAAATAAATTTCGCGGGGCTCTCTTTCTAGTGTAACATGCCTATCGCTAGAGCATTTACCGAATATGATTGTTTCCTTTCACTCCATTATCAAATTTTCTCATTCGAATTAGAATGATCAATTTTTATAACTCTTAATATTGCCGTTTTTAATGTCAAATCGATTAGGACCCTTATTGGAGAGAAATATATTGAAACTGAACCGCTTCAACTAGGATAGTCGCCACTTAATGACGATTCCATGTCGATTCAGCTACGCTCGAAGATACGATAGAAATGAATTTTTCCGGGTTAACTTTCTCGGGTAATATGACGGGAGTAAAAGATGTACCGCATATGCATTGTGTCTTTTTTTTAGCAAGATGATTTAAGAACTTTTTCATATCAGAATAATTGTCACTTACCAACATGTCTATTTTGACTAAGCTAATTAGTATAGAAGAATATAACAAAAATGCCGTTTTCGTGGCAAATTCCCTCAGTAATATGACCGTTTGTGAAAAATCAGCTGCGTGTCATTGACCTTGATCTTCATAGCTGTGTTCATACACATTATGGCCCTTGCACACTGCACGCAATGCCCTTTATCTTTCTTAGGGATTCCTGTAATAGTCGAGCTCTCCTTGGATACACCTAATTGCACCGTGACGCCGATATCCAATAACAGCGGAGGTATGCCAAAAAATCATCCGGAAAGTAAAGCTCTCATTGGGTTGAAAGCTTACCATTCATCGCGATCGTGCGCAGTATGGAGCGGCCACAATGGTGCCCGCATTTTTACACGCGAGTTCGGAAGAGCAATTAGCGATATTCAATGGGAATTTCACATTCCTAGAAAGCTTCTCGAATACCTTAGCTCCTATTGGAAACCACTTATCGCTTGTCGCACATCGCGCGCACTGTGCGGGTACTCTTACTTCGCGTTTGACAGTAGCATTAGAAAGAGCGGCAACGATGCCAGAGTAACTTATGACGGTTTTATAAATGCATAAATATGAATTTGCCGGATATAGTTCTTACCGGTTTTTTTTAGAAAGCATGAGCTAATAAATCTTCTAACTAAAATATTCGAATCCTACGAACAATACTACGGCATAAAGGCGCTTATCATGTAAGTTTATCATGGACATGAATTTATGTGGCTAATGGGATAATCAGGTAATGTGAAGATTGTTGGAGAACTTACCCGTGAAAAATTTGCCGGCGCTTAAGATGCGGCCGACGCTCGGTACGATATTCAGCACCAACCACTAATACCCAGTGTTGGTTCTTTATACGGGCCAATGATTTGGCCATGATTCTGCCAGTGCTCATTTGAAGCATGGCAAACCAACGAACACCCAACCTTGGGCCAAATATCGATTACCAACTGTCAGCCAACTATTGGTCCCAGTGTTGGCCCCGAACATGGGCCAATCGGTTGATCATGGGTTTGCCAGTCTCGAATTGAAGCTCGGCACACCATCGAAGAGTGTGTGCCGAGTCTGTGCCAATCGTTTGACCGTGGTTTCGCCAATGCTTATTTTTAGCATGGCAAACTGACGAGTTGCCAATCCTGGCCCAACACTGGCTTTGAACGGTATAGTCCATACATATATACAAGAATGCTTTTTTACGTATATTATTATTATATATTTTTTATTATCGCTGCATGCAATTTTCTACGTCCTGTGACAATAAAAACTCATAATTACTGTTATCTGAAATTCACTTTATTAAAAATAAAATTGATTTATACTAAACTTTTGTGGTTTATTGAAAAAATGCCGTGTTATTATGATAGTATTAAGAGGCGTCGAGTGTTAAAACGACGACAAAAATTAGAAGACTCTTTACAGCAGGTTAAATCAGAGGCAACGAAACAAAAAGACAAGTAGATAGTGAAAGAAATTTGGAAACATTCCACGAACAAGTAATCGTGCATAACGATGTTAGTGAATCTAATAATTCTTTCGATGAGCAATTATCGAGCACAGAAACTTGTGAATCTGATCGATTGTTGGCTAAGCATTGGGTTGTTTTGACAGCCCTACACTGGGCCAACACTAGCCCGAATATTGCGCCAACAATATGAAGCCGACCTTAGCCCTACTATGGGCCGGTGATCACGCCAATTGGGCCAATACCCGGCCAACTGTTAGGATTTCCGGTAAGCCTACTATTGGCCAACCTTACATTCCAGCGTTGGGCCGAAGAGATCACTCCTACCGTAGCACAACACTAAACCGGTAGTGCTGCCGTTCATCGGCCAATGGTAGAATGTGATTGGCGTGACGCTGGCTCGAGGTTGGGTCGGTTGCGTCGTTTTTCACGGGCCCAATGTTGGGCCAATACCCGGCCAACTGTTAGGATTTCTGGTAAGCCACTATTGGCCAACCGTACATGCCAGCGTTGGGCCGAAGCGATCACTCCTACGGCGGCGCAACACTAAGCCGGTAGTGCTGCCGTTCATCGGCCAACGGTAGAATGTGATTGGCGTAACGCTGGCTCGAGGTTGAGTCAGTTGCGTCGTTTTTCACGGGAATACGCGCGTGCACGCGTGTTCGGTTTGTTGAAACGCGAAATGTAGCGCGCGCGTATACAAAAAACGAACATATACGCGCGAAAAAAACCGAGTGTGGAACCACCCTAAGCGCATGTGCAAAAAAAAGAGCTTAAACGCGCGAAAAAAACGCAAGTCTCAAACCGCGCCACCACGTGGAAATTGTGCGGATGGATTTACGCTTCTTTGTGTGCGTGTGTGTGTGTGTGTAATACGGTTCGCAATTTTAAACCGCGTATTGCCGCCTTTGTTCCTGACTACCGCTTTCAGGCGGTCTCGCACGTTGAGTCATGTTTTCCAAAGTCAAAATCTATTCGGTGCTTTCTGCACCGAAAATCAATAGATGCACTGCATTCAATTTCAATGAAATAAGACAAATTTGACACGCATGCCCTCCTCGTTATGACACTTTAAATGGGGTTCCGGAGTCGAGGCAAAGTTAAATCGCTATTTTGCACCTGAAAGGAGTAGATTGATTCTCTTTCATATTTTCACAAACTCATTCAGAATTCAAAGCGCTGCGATTTTTGTTTCATTGTTCGAATGATTGAAATTTTGATCCGAATGATTGAAATGTTTACTTTTGCTAAAAGTCAGTTGAAGGATGAATTGTGCATCTTTTATTAATCTTTTTAATTGAATTTTTTTTGCAAAAATCAATATTGTTTCTAAAAAATGTTGAATAAAAAAAAATATGAAATATAAAAAAAAATTAATAAATAACATAAGAATTCGGATTTTTTGTTACGTACAATGTACACGGTTACGGATACATTGTTACGGATTTTTTGTTACGCACAATGTACACAATCATCAAAAAAATAATTCGTTTTTTTAAGGTTGGTTCCACCTTGTTTTTTATGGGCAATTTTAAAATGAATTGTGAAAATATGTATAGCCCCAAATCAATCGCCGTATTTTCTTCCGCAAATCTCGAATCTCGAATCGGAGTCTCGAAAATTCTGACTGCATCTCACCCCTTAAGTGGGGACCCACCTCCTTCTTCTCACGCAGTTTGGGCGAAATCGGTGGGTCCCGATTGGCCCTCCCCTTGCGAGTTTCCTACCGCAAAAATCGTTTCTACGACCTTTTATTTAAAAAAGGAGTTTTTTAAACTTACCCAAAAATCTTTTTTGCATATTAATTGTTTTTTCCATGCCGCGATAACATCTGTCCGAAGCTGATGTTGCTTATCTTGGTACTCCTCTTCAAGAGGGCTGCAATCAGGGTTAAGTTGCAGCTACTATAAGAGAGAGCCAAACGGTTATTAGTCGTGTTTATGCCCGATTTAACGAGACTGGTGGTTACGAGCGACATACGGCACAAGGTACAGGACGAGTTACTACCGAGCGGGATGATCGACCTACGATTCGACAGGCTCGTCGAGAACCTACCTTGCAAGTCCATACTTTAGCTCATCAATTCCGAAATCGTCGACAACAATCCCCTCGAAAACACATTTCAGCGTCGACGGTTTGAAATCGTTTTCGAGAGTCCGATTAGCCTACACGCAATATCATTACCATTGGGGTCGTAGACAGTCGGCTAGTGCATTATTCACAGACGAATCCTGATTCACTCTTCATGGCAGTGACAGACGTTCTCACGTTTGACGCCACCGTGAGGAACGTGATCGCAACCACTTAACTCAGCCAACTTCTTGGGTATTCATTCCAGGGACATTGACTGCCAAAAGGTACGTCAATGGAATCCTAAAACCACACGTTCTGCCCATACGTAGACGCGTGGGTAACCACCTCATGCAGGATAATGCTCGTCCTCATACCGCAAGGCGGACGAGAAATTTTCTTGCCGTATGCAATGTGGTGATTCTCAACCACTCACCCATGAGTGCTGATTTAACCCCTATTGTGCATGTTTGGGACTCGGTTGGGTATTGATTGCGACGGGATTATCCGCAATAACACAATCACCGACAATTGACCCAGGCGCTTCTCCGAGTTTGGCGAGGAATGTCGCAACGAGATTTCCGGCGATGCATTAAAGGGGCCGTTGCATTAAAGGGGGCGATGCATAAAAATACTTCTCTAAGTATTTTTTTTTACCTGAACGTCAGGACCTCATTTCGTCTACCTGAGCGTATAACGCGGTCGGCCGATCATAGTATAAACTTTAAACGCGTTTTTCTCGAAACAACGTTTTCAAAATCTAGCTTCATCGTATCTCTAAAACTAATAAACCGATTCTCTTGAAATTTGAACCACATATTGTAAACATGATTCGCAACAAGATGACCCTCGATGGTTTTAAAATTTTGATTTTACTCTTTTTTTGCGAAAAACTGCGAACAAACGCGTTTTTTAATACTTTTTTCGTTTTCCATCTGCCATTTTTTCATTTTTCGATAAAACTTTATATCCGAGGGTCATTTTGTGGCTGGTGTCGTACTGAATCTAATGGACTTCGATTTTTTTGTTTCAGACAAGCCGTTGCTGAGTTGTGATGGAGCTACCTAGCCCATCTATTTTTGAGGCGTTACGTTAAACTATAGTTTTTGTATCAAAAATGAATAAAAACGAATAAATTTTTTTTTAAATGTATTCCAAGACTTTATTTATCAAGCCCAACAACTTTTATATTCATATCTTTCATAAAATCGTTTTAAAAAATCGCGAAAATAGCCTTTTTCGTGGCGCCAAAGTGAACTGGTCCCTTAAATGAAGTTTCCCATAATTTTGATTAAACCATGGAACTTTATCGGAGCTGAAAACATAATATTTATTGCATCTCAGAAACACTGATATGGACGATTTGGAATTGTCTTCGCACGTGGCGGTTTTTTCACTGCGACCCCTTAAGCGAAGTTCGATAGTTGTGGCTGAGTTTATCTGCTCTCTCGCACCTGCACAGGACACATTGAATTCATGATTGGAAATCTTCAAGGTCGTCTCAAGACAAAATTTAAACAAATCCCAAAGGTAACGTCTCCCAACAGTGCGATAGCATTGCATTTTTTTATTGCAGTAGAAAATACTTAACCCATTTTTAAAATGTATCAACGCCCTCCTGAAATGTTATGTGGACGCAGTTTGCATCGAGTATGATCCGTTAAATCAAGTATTTGACTAACGCATCACAGCGAAATCGCATTCTTGCGCACAAGGAGCGTTGGCTCTCTTGACTTTTAAGAAATGCCTTTACTACATTGGAATATGATGCAAACGCGGGGACTATGTTTTAACTCGCCCCCTTAATAGTGGCTTTCGAACGTCGTCGTATGGCCGAATTGAATAACAGCATTGGAAGATTGAGCCCATGTTAGATTGAGACCATTTCGTTGAAATCCTTCAGGAGGTTTAATAAAAGATTGTAATTTACCTATGTATAGATTAAACCGCTTAAGGGGCCAGTCCACTTTGGAGCCACGAAAGAAGCTATTTTCGCGACTTTTTTTGAGGATTTTATAAAACATATGAACATAAAAGTTGTTGGGCTAGAAAAAGAAAGTCTTTAAATACATTAAAAGAAAAATTTATTCTTTTTTAAGTACAAAAACTATAGTTTAACGTAACGCCTCAAAAATAGGTGGGCTAGGTAGGTCCATCACAACTCGGCAACAGCTTGTCTGAAACAAAAAATCAAAGTCCATTAGATTCAGTATGACACCAGCTACAAAATGACCTTCGGATATAAAGTTTTATTAAAAAATTAAGAAATGGCAGACGAAAAACGAAAAAAGTAAAAAAAAACGCGTTTCTTTCGCAGTTTTTCGCAAAAAAGAGTCAAAATTTTAAAACCATCGAGGGTCATCTTGTTGCAAATCATGTTTACAATATGTGGTTGAAATTTCAAGAGAATCGGTTTATTAGTTTTAAAGATACGATGGAGCTAGATTTTGAAAACGTTATTTCGAGAAAAACGCGTTTGAAGTTTATACTATGATCGGCTGAGCGCGCTATACGGTAGACAAAAGGAGGTCTTGACATTCAGGTAAAAAAAAATACTTAGAGAGCTCGGATTTCCATAAAATTATGACACAATATTTCGGAATGTATGTACTTTCGGAAACAGTAAAAAAAAAACGTTTTTTTTGAAATTTTCAGAGTGGACTGGCCCCGTAAGGGGCTGAATCAGACGAAGAGTGAGTAAAAATCAGCTCTTGTGCGGAGCTTGATGAATCTTATGAATTCGGCCAAATGTACCGTAATTGAGTGCGTAGAATGCAGTTGAGTCAGATATCAACTTTGGGAAACTGCATTTACGGGGTTGAGAAGTAAGGTGACGTTACTCTTTTCGTTTCATTGTAAGAGAGCATTGGAGGCGCCCATCTGAAAGCGGATTTACCGCTCTTGGTCCCGAAAAAGCGACTTTGCTCGATCGCGATATTCGAAGACTCGATCTAAGGGGTTTAATTGGGGGAAAAGAACAAACGCGTCCAATATTTATTATTGTGCTCTCAACCAGTTATTTTGCAGTAAACAGTTGAGAGCAATGGCTCCATCAGTGGGCCGGTCTAAAGAGATTCAATTGTAAGAAAAATGCAACCACGATTTCCCTTGGGCCGGACATGAGTGTTTTGACGAAGCTGAGTCCACCTATATTTTTCAGGGACGAGGGAGCTGCTGTGGCTCCGGATTCAGCCTGATACCTTACAGTAGTCTGGTCTAGAAATTTGACAAAATCGTTTTTTTTAAATTCATTTTATTGTTCCTTAGACCTTTGTTAATACGCTCGTAAAAATAGTTTAGTGATATTTCAAAAAATAGCAGAGTAATAGAAATTATAAGCAAGCCGCGCGCAAACTCATCGATCGGTATCAAAACTTTGAACGCGTTTATCTCAGAACTATGTTTTTCAAATCGGCGCCCACGATATCTCGATAACTAATTGACCGATCGAGCTCAAATTTTGCACATACCTTCGGTAGCCTACTTCTGAGGACTGGTAGCAGAATAGAGTCGAACAATAATTTTGCCCACATTTCATAACTCGTCGAATACCCGAAAATGTATGAAATATCGTTAATTAAAGTTTAACAGGCCGCCATTTTGTAACAAATTTTATTTAAGTACTAATTCTGCTACCAGTGCTCAGAATACTCATACAGATTGAGAATATATATATATATTTTTTTTTTCAGATGCATACATCATCCAGAGTGGGCGCCGATTGAGGCGGTTTTCAGCGGACCATGTTGTAAAAAAAAATTTTAAACTACATGAAAATATTTTTTTTAAATGTCGATACATTCTCAAAGGAACAATAAATACAGATGAAAAATTTCATCAAGACAACTTTAACGGTTTAAAGGTTATTCCAACCCAAAAATGACGTCAAAAATATCGCTCTAGACCAGACTACTGCCTCAAGTGATGCATTCGAAGAGAGCGGCACGTGATCATTTCGTATAAAATCGCGCCTGACGGTTTCGATTAAATGAGTCGGATCTTCTGTTTTCGTGTGCGAGTTACGGCGCAAGCCAGGTCTCTACCATGGAAACTTTTATTTAAGAGGGTTCGATTGTAAGCAGAGTGAGCGAGAGTATTTGCCGAAGGTGGACTGGACCATTTTTACCAAGTTTTTCATAAAACTCGTCAATCCCAGCTTTAAGCAACCGCACTTAAGGAGGTCAAGTTAAAAACATTAAGCGCGGATGTTCCGTTTTGAAACGGGCTCGCGAATTAATCTTTCTATTAAAGGGATTGCCCCGTTTTGGGGCGTAAGAAAGTGCCCTCGTAGACGTGACAGTGGAAAAATTCGTTTACGGGATTCTGTTGGAAAAGTGAGGTTCCACATTATACTGAATTGTTATTGGGTACTTATATGAGTTACGGAAAATTTACTTATTTCCTGACGGAACAGTAGACTTTGATTTTCAGAACTTGCACTTGAGCTAGCGGCTGCAAGCTAGTAAAGACTAAATCGATGCTTCGAATGGACTTCGGAGCCTCGATCAGATATTCCAAACACGGTTCGCCCAAATTTCCCCTCGATTTCATCTTATTTTTTGTCATACCGAGTAGGACAGGATTTGAGCGAAGCCATAAGCAGCGAGAACAACCATTGCATCGTTGTTTCCATTCGCAAGATGAAATCAGCAATGTGCTTTAATGGATCCGCGTGATTTTACGATGTTTCGACAGTACTCATCACAGCGGCCGTCGCTTTCTTCTTTGGTTCGGTGAATGAAGCTCAATGCGTGCATGGTGCGTGATTAAAATGTCGCTCGAGCGGTTACTAGATGGCACCAAGCCCAGTAAGGACGAAATCGATGCTCCGCAACGTTTTTGCAGGCTCTAACAGACATTTCTACGTTTCATCTTATTCCCCGGCAGAGTGAGTGGATCATTCGACCGGTGCTATAAGCTGCGAGTACGACAACTGCGTTCGTCACATGACAAAGGTGAAATCGACGTCTCGCTTGACATTTCGGCGTGACTTTTAACGTACTCCGATCGTATTCATCCTAACACCCATCGATTTCACCTCAGTTTGAGTGAATAAGCCCAGAGGCGTGCGAGGTGCCTCATTAAAACGAAGATGAAATCGATGCTCCGAATGGTTTTCGTCGGACTGTCCGAAAATGATCCACCCAAATTCGTTCTCGATTTCATCTCCTTTCCTGTCAGAGCGAGTACATCATTTGACCGATGCTGAAAGCTGCGCGAGTCTAACGACAGCTGTAAACGACACGGTAAAATCACGCGGATCCATTAAAGCACTTTGCCGATTTCATCTTGTGCTTAGGGCTTCGGTCAAATGATCTATTCGATATGACAGGAAATAAGATACAATCGAGGAGAAATTTGGGCGAATCGTGTTCGGAATGTCTAACAGAGGCTCCAAAGACCATTCGGAGCATCGATTTCGTCTTTACTAGCTTGCAGCCGCTCGCTCATATTGGATCATGCGCGATGCATTACGCCAATGGTCGTGTTCGTTGGGTCTCATCATTTTGATACGAACAAGTGCGCATGGGCATCATTATGCGCATGCGCACTTGTTCGTATCAAAATGATGAGACCCAACGAACACGACCAATATCCTTCATATCCGTGAATAAAAAGCCTGAGTAAAAACGCTCGGAGTAACCAGCCTGACGCGGGATTTCCCGTTCTTCCATCTTTGCGCAATCACCCTATATTTGGAATCGCCAGGCACTTATTAAATGAAGCAATGAAAAACGCTGTGGTGAGGAACATTGGGGAAACCATGGTGCATCCCATCTATCTTGCGATCCGGTAAAAAATGTGAAGTTTAATTTTATCACTTTTCTTAAGAGGGCCGTCTAGTCTGTTAGATCAAAAGAAGAGAAAACGGCCTTGCATGAATTCTTTGGAGAAGAGAAAGGCAAGTTGGTCCAGGCACAGCAGATTGATGGTGAGGACATCTTTTTATTATGAATTATATACATCAACTTTCAAACGCATATTCTCAAAACACGATTTTTTCAAACTGCTGCCATGATATCTCAAAAACTATTTGGTTGATTCTGCTCAAATTTATACAGCATCTTTAGTACATATATAACAAGTTGACCTAAAATAATTAAGATTGCTTCGTTAGTTTTCTTTTCATCAGCGATATAGACCCAAAAAAACGAAAAATTGAACTTTTTTCTAAAGCGTAAAACAAAATCTTTGTTGGAATTCTAACTTTATTTTAGTTCCATGCAGAGCTTTAAGTCTCACGATTGAAATTGCGTTCGGTTTTTTAAATTCAGATGAGCAGAACGGCCGGAATCATGGCAGCAGCGGAGCCCCTCTTTTTATGTATGTGTTCCTGTTGTGCGGTGTATCTCCGACTATATTCTATATAATGACTTCAAAAAATTCACAAAGTTTGTTTGAACGGTAATAAAAATGATATACAATTTATAAATTATTTGATTTTAATGGTTTGTCAAAAAAAAGAATTCAAAAACGGCCTTCACACTAGACGACCCCGGTAATGAAAAGAGGGAGTTTTTGGAAGGCTTAACGATTATAAGACCAATAACATTTGAAATTATTCTTTCAAAGTTTAGAAGAGCGGTACAATTTAAAAATAAAAAGAAACACCGTTTTTTTGGGTGTCGACACTCAAATCAGTGTCGACACCGTTTTTTGGGTGTCGACAGCCAAATCTGTGTCGACACCGTTTTTTTGGGTGTCAACACCCACAATAGCCTCGTTCAGATGGATTAAAATTGTAATTTGACACCCTACACGTGACACTCGACACCGAAAAATTACGGTGTCACGATCTGTCAGGGCGGTAACGCCATTATTCTGACGATAACATATTTAAATGAAAATAAAATGGAAATCACACGAAAGATATTGCAATTACTCATTGAGGCAAAAATTTAAAAAAATTGTCCAGTAGTTGTTTTTGATTTAAGAAAAACACCGTAATAACAATATAAAGTCGAAGTGATATTGCTTGCTTCAATGTTTTAAAGACAAAATATTGGTGTCCTCTTATCAACATCAAGGCTGGGGTGTCTCGAAAATTCGATTTAAACAATTCTCAAATTGCTCGAATATTGTGTGTATATTATCGTATTTGCTGGTACAGTAAAACCTCGTTTATCCGACTTTTGATTAACCGACGTTCCGCATTATCCAAGGTGTATCCTCGGACAATAGGCAGAATCTCGGATAAAACGGAAAAATCTGCTATGCCTATACGTGGAATAGTCCCATATTGCTACTGTTTTCCGTATTATCCGAGATTTTACTTATCCGAGGTACCCTCTCCGCACATTACCTCGGATGAGCGAGGTTCTACTGATTTGCCATGGAGGCTAGAACGCGTATTCGATCCACTTCCATCTCTCTTACACATCAATACTCAGCTTACTTCTCGAGGTCTTAGAGATCGTGGCGCCATCTCTGTTTGACCACATTTTTGTAGTCACTTTGAAATGCACAGATTGGACCACGGTCTTACGTACAAGCCTTGCAACGAAGCTACATTTTGGTGGTGGGGGTAGGCACACTTATCATCTCCACTTTTCGATTCACTAGGCGCCGCTACGCGTCGCCACTAGCAAGGGGAAGTGCTTTCCCCTTATCGCTTACCGGCGAATAGGACCAAGGTGTTTACGTCTGTTTTTGTGGCGCGCTTGTCGAAATAACCTTTATTTGCGACCATATACCACGAGGTCCTACGCGATTTACCGTCATACATTTTTTATATTTTATATTAGTATTATTTTTATATGTGTTTTTACGCATAAACGTCAATTTTTTTGGTAGTGTTTTCGAAAAAAATGCCACCTAGTTAAGCGTTGCTCGGTTCGCAATTATATAACGGGGTACAAAAGTTTTAAGCAAAAATGCTCCGTGTTTCGACTGCCCAGAAACGTCGAACGATACAAAAAATGACTCGATGCTATTCCGGGATCAGGGGGCTGGCATCTTTTGGACGTTTTGCCACGCGAATTGTTCGCTGTTTGTAGTGTCCCACTCTGCCACTCGCAGCGCTCGTTGTTCTCGCACAATCCTGATGCGCGCACAAGGGCTATATATGTGTACGCAGGCACACATATAATCGGGCAATACCCATATACCACCAACAATACACACTGATGGTCTAATGTGGTGTATGCGGCAGCACGGGCCGCGCGCCTGCACAATAAGAAATTGTCAGAAGACTACTAGCGCCACAGGGAGAGGCAGTAGAACTAAATAAAGCGTAACATTTTTATATACGGTAAGGGATAGGAGGTGCCAGCTCCATGTCCGGGACTGGAAGAGTCTCACTACGTATGTGAAAAACATTTCGAAGAACGGTGTATTGTGAGACATTGGAGAAAAAAGGATGTAAATGGTCGTTTTATCGCTTTTTATTGGTTTCGTATATTATGCAGTTTACACGACAGTACGGTACATTAAGTTAGAGCAAACGGCGCGTGCGCTGTGGTCAGGATGGAAAAGGACAGAAGAGCTATTTCTCTCTTTGTCGCACCACCACTTTCCCTTGTCGTCATGCACCAAGCGGCAGAAATCGGAATAAAAAACAGAGCCGTTAAGCCTACCCCCACTGCCGCCATTGTCAGACCTGTCTCAGCCCCCTGACACTGGCCTACTATTCCTATACGATAAACGAAAACGCGTTTTGTCCGGGCTTTTTAGTTCTTAAAAGCGCCACTACCTAGCGTTGGCTGTTACGTGACAGGCGTCGGCTCTAAATATTCCGATCAGCTGAACGATTCGATACTTTCGTTTCGTGCTGTTATCGTTATTGCGATAACAGCGCGTACTGTTACAGCGATAACAGGATCCATCATACACGCGAATAATGGTTTTCGTAAAGTTATCTACACTAGACTTTTATTCATGTGAAATATTCGAAACACCGGTGCAACGTACATATATATGCATGCCTGTCACACGACTACTAGCGCCACAGTGCGGAAAGGACATTTTGCGAACAGCATTTATCTACCAGTGTCAACCCCCTGGTTGTTACGTGACAGGCGTCGGCTCTAAACATTCCGATCAGCTGAACGATTCGATACTTTCGTTTCGTACGTTCAGTACGTGCTGTTATCGTTATTGCGTGCTGTTATCGCAATAACGATAACAGCACGTACTGTTACAGCGATAACAGGATCCATCATACACGCGAATAATGGTTTTCGTAATGTTATCTACACTAGACTTTTATTAATGTGAAATATTCGAAACACCGGTGCAACGTACATATATATGCATGCCTGTCACACGACTACTAGCGCCACAATGCGGAAAGGACATTTTGCGAACAGCATTTATCTACCAGTGTCAGCCCCCTGACCTGTATGTAAGACTCGTGGATCGGACTCCTCCCACTCTAGCCTCCATGGTTTAATTATTCAGTTTTTGGTCGTGTTCCTCAGGGAGGCTAGAGTGGGAGGAGTCCGATCTCTTATGGAGAGACTTGAAAAAAGTGGCTACAAAAATGTGGTCCTACCGGGATGGCGCCACTATCTCTTAAATCTCGAGATACGAGCTGGGTGTGACAGAGACGGAACAAGTAAATAATGAGAAGTGAGCTGTGCATGAGGCAGAATGATACTTGAGAAGTAGGCTGCGTGCGAGAGAGATGCAAAATGATATATAGCCATATCGCGCGCAAAAGTTACCCCCTCTCTAGCCTCTTACGCGCCCATCACACAATCATAGTAGCGCGTGTTCGTGAGCGAGCGACGCTCGGACATCTTCGGAAAAAGCCGAGCGCGCCGAAGTTTCCCGACCTCGCCTTCGGCAGCTACACCAACACATGGACGCCGAGCTCGTTCATGTGCGGCCAAGCCGAAACGAAGGCTTCGAGGGAAAAAGCAATCTGAGCACGACTCGCGCGTGACGTCACTCGACGGAACGCGCGAGGCTTTTATACGATTTCAATGCTTATTTAGCTCTTGATTCTCTGCATTATCAATGTATACAGAAAAATGTATCGGGCACCCTGACCGCTTTTTTTTAGTTTATACGTTAATTTAAATATAACAATAAATCCAAATTACAACTTATTTGTCTTCTAAAAAATTGTTTACACTCTACTCACACCCATCCTTATGCCAAATAAATTATAATTCATAAAAGTAAGCGGAAATATATTTATATTCGTATTATTATATTAATTCTCATACTTTCATCAAGCGATAAAGCATTATCCCCAAAAACAAGCGAAACATTCATCTGGCCGCCAATCGTCAGTACCAGAAAGTGCATATTCTACAAGCGATGAGATGGTCCCGTTGGTAGCGTTCCTGGCTTCGGTCCGCAGGGGCGCGGGATCGTTCCCCGCGCTCAGTGCTTTTTTTTAAATTCTGATTACCATTAATTCTTATTTGATCAGTTATTTTTATTAGTTATCATTATTATTTTAATTAGTTATCTTTTAGTATCGAAAAATTTATCGCGCACTCCGACCGCTTATGATTAGTTTGTACGTTAATTTTAATTTAATAATAAATCTAAATTACAACTTATTTATCGTCTAAAGAATTGTTTGCGCTTTACTCACACCCGTCCCGATGCGAAATAAATTGTAATTCATAAAAACTAAGCGAAAATATATTTATATTCGCATTATTATATTCATTCTCATATACTATCATCAAGCGATAAAGCATTATCCCCAAAAACAAGCCACATCCATCCGGCCGCGAATCGTAAGGGGGCGTCCATTAATTACGTGAGGCGTTTAGGGGGGGGGAGGGGGTCGAGCGAAATCTCACCCAATCTCACGTGGGGGAGAGGGGGGCTTCGGCAAATATCACGTAATTTTAGTAATTTTAGTAATTTTAGTAATTTTAGTAATTTTAGTAATCACGTAATTTTTATCACGTAGGGAGAGTCACCCTACTACTTTACATGGTGGAGTACATGGTACTACAACCGCAGTTACTTCTACTACAATTTATTTTCCGTGAACGTATGCATTTTGAAAAATCTCACATGAGATTAAGGGAGGGGGGAGGGGGTCGAGCAAAATCTCACGACATCTCACCAGGGGGAGAGGGGGGGGGTCGAAAAATCGCCAAAATCACCTCACGTAATTAATGGATGCCCCCTAACTTACGAGAATGAATATAATAATACGACTATAAATATATTTCCGCGCTAGCAATTTTGGCAACTGCAAAGTCAACCGAAATAATCAACGGTTGAATTTGGACAGCTTTACAACTATAAAGTCGACCGTAAAAAAAATCCTAATGGTTGATTCAACGGTTGTTTAACCGCGGCCATTTTGTTTTCGCTGGATGGTTGTCTCACTCCGTCGCACAATCTGCTGCGGATATTCCCCCCCCCCCCCCCCCCCAGTGTTTGATGACTCAATTCTCCGCAAATCATCAATTTAATTATCAAGACAGTCTAATTTGATTAATCATTAAATATATTGCGTCGAGTCAACCATCCAATCAACCGCCGAGTTAACCATCGAGTCAACCATCCACAGAAAACGCAGGATGGTCGACTTTCAAAGATGAACAGTTGAGAAGCTGTCCAAATTCAACCGTTGAACTTTTACGTTGACTCAACTGTCTTGTACAACCGGTTGACCAATATGACAGGGCGCTTACTTTTATGAATTACAATTTATTTGGCATAGAGACGGGTGTGAGTAAAGCGAAAACAATTTTTTAAAAGATACATAAGTTGTAATGTAGATTTATTATTACATTCAAATTAACGTACAAACTAATCAAATAAGCGGTCGGAGTGTGCGATAAATTTTTCGGCACTAAAAGATAACTAATAAAAATAATAATGATAACTTAATAAAAATAATAATGATAACTTAATAAAAATAAATAATCAAACAAGAATTAATAGTGATAATAATTTGAAAAAAAAGCACTGAGCGCGAGGAACGATCCTACGCTTCTGCGGACCGAAGCCAGGAACGCTACCAACGGGACCATCCCATCGCTTGTAGAATATACACTTTCTGGTACTGACGATTCGCGGCCGGATGGTTGATTGGCTTGCTTTTGGGGATAATGCTTTATCGTTTGATGAAACTATGAGAATTAATATAATAATACGAATATAAATATATTTCCGCTTAATTTTATTAATTATAATTTATTTGGCATAAGGACGGGTGTGAGTAAAGCGTAAACAATTTTTTAGAAGATAAATAAGTTGTAATTTGGATTCATAATTATATTTAAATTAACGTGTAAACTAAAAAAATAAGCAATCAGGGTGCGCGATACATTTTTTTGTATACATTGATAACGCAGAGAATCAAGAGCTAAATAAGCATCGAAATCATCTAAAAGCCTCGCGCGTTCCGTCGGGTGACGTCACGCGCGAGTCGTGCTCACATTGCTTTTTCCCTTGAAGCCTTCGTTTCGGCTTGGCCGCACATGAACGAGCTCGGCGTCCATGTGTTGGTGTAGCTGCCGAAGGAGCGGTCGGGAAACTTCGGCGCGCTCGGCTCTTTCCGAAGATGTCCGAGCGTCGCTCGCTCACGGACACGCGCTACTATGATTGTGTGATGGGCGCGTAAGAGACCAGAGAGGGGGTAACTTTTGCGCGCGATCTCGCTGCACTGCTTGCTGGGATGCGTATTCGATCCTCTTCCATCTCTCTTACACGACATCGATACTTAGCTTCATGCTCGAGGTTTTAGAGATAGTGGCGCCATCCCGGTCTGACCACATTTTTGTAGCCACTTTGAAATGCACAGATCGGCCTCCTCCCACTCTAGCCTCCATGGTGTTCCTTTTCATTTTCGCTCAATGGAATGAAGTTTCTCGCGATTTAGTCCCACCGCTGAAGCATCAGCCATCACTGGCACCACGTAGCGGCCGCAATGGGAACTGTGTGTTCCAAACAGATTCGCATACCATTTCCTTAGTACATAGTTCGGACTCCATTAGTATAGCCTCCATGTGCTAACCGTTGGAAAATACAACGGAGAAGAGGAAGACAGTGTAGGAATGAGTCAATCGGTGAAACCCAAACGCCATTGAGTGCTCTCGATTCGTAAGGCGAGTTTTTATAATAATCTGACAATTTGCGTCACGGCCGATCTGGATTAGAAGACTGGCATCTGAATACCGTTGCGCCTTGCACAATAAACAAACATGTTCGGCCAAACGGGAAATACATCGTTCGGTAAGAGAATTTGACCTGCAACAGTGAACTTCCGTTCTTAAAAAAATACCTCGAGTTTACAGTTTTTTTTCGCATTCTCCAAGGCGGATTCAATGCAGCAACCCAGAGTAGTCCCTTCGGACAATCTGCTTTTGGTAAACCGATTTCTACCACGAGCTTCGGCACTGGGGCGACACCAGTATTTGGTAGCAACACCACCTCACTTTTCAGTGCTAAACCCACAGGTGCGACAACCGGCAGTTTATTCGGGAATACAACAGCTGCACCAGCATTTGGCCAGCCGGCTACTACTCAGTCGTCCTTTGGAGGTAATTCGTCTGTCTCCTTTTATATCCAAGTTACTTGTATACTGCAATCATTATTGCCGTTAGCTGTGGAATAACGTCTCAGGGTGCAGTGTGGCAGACTGCGAACATTTCCATCTGGTTTGCTCAGAGCGTCACTGTTGAACAGTCCACTACTGCTATATGCACCTATTGTTAGTCATATGGAACATCTTGCAATGTTCAAAACTATACGGAAACTCAAAACGGAGTTACTTGATGAGACTGCACAAGCTGGTTGCCAAAAAAAAACTGGTTGATCTTCAATATTATCGAAGACGGTGTATCACAAGCTACGAAATTTCAATGTGGTCTCCATTCATGACGGTATTGCAGGACTTGTAGTTTTTGGCTACGAACCGCTGCTAACTACGACTGGATGGCACAGCAATTGCTTGCTATGGAGCCATACAAATTTACACTGTTACAGAATTGAGGCCAATGGGAGACGATCGCTGCATTCCATATGCGTAGGCGTATGTGTGCACATTCGACAACTGCAGTAGTAGGGAAACGTGCACTAGATTTTCAAGATTGACGATAATATTTTGAGCTTTGTTGGTACAATTTTGCTAGTTTTATGTAAAAACCTCTGAATTCCAATTTTTCTGTCATTTTTTTCATAAAATCAGTTGAAATAACCCTTAAAATGCGTGTTACTTTAATGTCAAGAGCCTAACCGTCTCAAAGTGTGCATAAATTCGGTGTGTCAGTTGGTAATTCACAATTCATCCTTTGGTAACAACAATCATAAATCTTTTTCGCAATTAGGCAACATGTCAAACGTTAGGCAACCTCTGCAATAATATTGCACGACACAATAAATGTCATGGCAATTGATTGTATCTGTTGGTACAAATTATGGTTAGAAATTTCAAAGTGGTTGGAGCATGTGATACATGGCCTCAGGCGTCTGCACAAGCATGGGGCCCAAAAAACAGATCGATTTTTAATATTGTTTGAACAAAGTACCTCTGATGCTCCATGGCCAATTGGTACAGGTCGTTCTGGCAACTAGGGTAATGTGGAATGAAAATATAAAACGTTCGTTTCCACACTAATAGAACTCTCGGAAGAAAGGATACTTTTTTTGAAATTTTGAAAACTATGAAAATGGCAAGCCGCGGGGAAACAGTTCAATTTTTGACAAAAAAACAGATAAGCATTTATTATGGAATAAACGAATACCGAGCACACAAATAGCACGATTGTTGCAAAACCGCTTGGATCTTAAACACCTGTTCTACTGTCCTAGTTTATCTAACAGTTCCAAATTTTCCCGGAAACCCTCTTGCCATGGATAAAAAATTCAAGACAATATGTTGTGCAAATATATAATCATATTACAGTGAAAAACATTTCCTGATTCAAAAGCGTGAATTAAAAAAAATTACAAGACTGCATCATTATAAGATGGCTTCGCCGGTTGCATGAAAGTTACGGACAAACTTCCAAATAGATGTTATCTCCCATTAAGGTGGAATATGAGTCTTCGCCTAGAAGAATTTTTGGCGCATTGCAACCATATTCAAAATATGGAGTGAAAATATTCATAACCTAACATGCATGTATTAGTGTGGTCCTTAATGGGGGTGTTGACGAATTTCGACAAGTGCGCCCCCGAGATAGGTTCGAAATAAATAAATAAAAATGTGTGTGAAACCCTACCGCTGTAGTCCAATGAGAATACATGCCTGTAAGCTCGTTTTGTTCCCCATTTGAATAACATGAGATTTTCAGACTAATTTAGTCATTATTTTTTGGAAGTGCTCCTAAGCATTGAAAAAAAATATTATTGATATAAATCTATTCTTAATTGGTATATCTACGGGTAAAATTTTTTACAAGGGCTTATCACATCCCTCACACCACCCACCCCTCTTATATTATACGCGACAGTTCATTCAATGGAAAAATACAACAATATTCTTACACGGAACGAAGATGAGAAGCAGTATATTCTTCAGGTAGTCTCGGAATATCGTCAAAGCATTCCCGATCCAAAAAAACAGACGGTGATGAAAACATTTTAATTTTAATTATTATTTTTTAAAAAGTATAAAGTGTAATAGATGTGTTTTGAAATGCGCTAATTGAAATAATTATTTTTTTCTTCGTGTACAATTATTATTTTTACAAACTTATGACGCAAATAAGACTGCCTTTTAATGAGTGAAATACTGTAAAGCACTGAGCGGCAAAAAATAGGTAGTCAAGTTGATCAATTTGCCGTCGTGTAGAATATGAGGGGGGTCTGGGATGTGAGGGTTGTGATAACGCCTTGTAAAAAATGTTATACGTAGATATACCAATTAAGAATGGATTTATATGAATAATATTTTTTTTCTATGCTTAGGGCGCACTCGTTAAAATTCGTCAACACCCCCATTAGGGACCACCCAGCGTGTATATCTATCATAGTGTAGCAAAATCTAAACAAACGCAACCGAGCCTGAACAATCCAGAACGAAACTCAAACAAACACAATCAAGCCAGACCATCTCAAACAAACCCTACCAAACCAAACAAACACAACCAAGCCTAAACGAACCCTACAAAAGCCAAAAAAACACAATCAATCTCAAACAGGTTCAAACAACCTTTACAGAACCCAAACAAACACAACCAAGCCCAAACAAAGACAATCAAACCCTATAAAAACTGACAAGGAGACGGCACGAACGTGGGGTCGGGGATTTGGCCGATTTTTTTCGTGGTGAAAGAGAACCCCTAGCACCTCACGTGGTTAAAGTAGTAGGACGCACTACTCGGAAAATTCCGAGAAAAATCGATTCAAAGTTTCTTAGGCGCCTTATGAGTTCAAAATGTCAGGCACTCTACTCTGTCTACTCTACACGTCTACTCTGGACGGTTAGGGCTCGGTCTTTTGCGCCGGAGGTCTCAGGTTCGATTCCCCCTTCGGATCTTTTTTTTTTCTTTTTTTTTTTATCCCATCAATTATTCAAAACGTTTCTCATCCCTACATGATTTTTTTTTAAATTATTTTCTTTTTTTTCGATAAAACAATTCATAACGGTGGTTTTTTTTATTTTTCATTGTAAAGTATATGAGGAGGAACATTAGGTTTTTAATGAGAATAACAAAGTCGATTAGGAAAAATTCAATTTTTATTCATATAATTATATACAAAAACCGCAGTGGTAATTATCGTAGAAACAAACAAAGCAATAATTATTGCGACATCTTGCGCCACATTTAAAAGCGGATTTTTTACAATCGTAGGGAGTTTACAATACATCCGTACAAAAACATGTCCCATTAACATTCATGAAAATGTTTCTAGTAACTGATCATTTTGGAACAAACCAGGCGTATTAAATCATGTCTTGGAATATTGGTGACGATAATTGATGGTGAATTACTGAATGGATTTTTATACAATCTTCCCGGGAATTAATTTCACGATTCTGCAATTTTGCAAGCGCTTTATGAAATTTTTAACTTGTCTGTAAACATTTGTCTTGTCTAGAAACATTTTCATGAACGTTAATGGGACATGTTTTTGTACGGATGTATTGCAAACTCCCTGCGATTGTAGAAAATCCGCTTTTATATGCTGCGCAAGATGTCGCAAAAATTATTGCTTTGTTTCTTTCTACGATAATTACCACTGCGGTTTTTGTATACAATTATTATATGAATAAAAATTGAATTTTTCCTAATCGACTTTGTTATTCTCATTAAAAACCCAATGTTCCTCCTCATATACTTTACAATGAAAAATAAAAAATCCGCCGTTATGAATAGTTTTACTGGAAAAAAAAGAAAATAATTAAAAAAATGAAAATAATTAAAAAAAATAATGTAAATAAATTTAAAAAAATAATATAGGGATGAGAAACGTTTTGAATAATTGTTGGGATAACGAAAAAAAAAGAAAAAAAAAATAACCTCCGAAGGAGGAATCGAACCCGAGACCTCTGGCGCAAAAGACCGAGCCCTAACCGTCTAGACTAGACGGCGGCTTGACAAGTACCTGACATTTTAAACGCACAAGGCGCCTGAGAAACTTTGAATTGATTTTTCTCGGAATTTTCCGAGTAGTGCGTCCTACTACTTTAACCACGTGAGGTGCTAGGGGTCCTCTTCCACCACAAAAAAAATCGACGCAATCCCCGTCCACACGGTCGTGCCGTCTCCTTGTGAGTAAACCCAAACTCAAACATACACACGCACGACAGGACACAAGCGCCGAACGTGTCTGATCGAAATTCAACACTCGATATTTCGAAAACTCGCGATGGGCCAAAACTTTATTTACACAGTGATTTACATTATGATAAGACGGTCTCCGCAAAATTTTAGCTAAATCAAAAGTACAGCCAAAGTTATTTCCAAAAATACAAAGCTGACTGTATCAAAACAGCATAACATCAAAAATTGAAGGTAAATTCATTCATTATATGGCGGTAGATTCAACATTGACAAATTAAGTATATTTTCAGAAAAACAATACCGCTTGCTTGTAATGTGAATTGTTCTGTCCGCCAGTGTGCTTTTCATCTAATGCGAATCTGTTACATACGTATAAAAGACTTTACATGTAATTACAAACAAGAGTCAAAATAAAAAATGGTCATCTGAAATGAAAAAATGAACAAATTTACTTTTAGTCTAATAATAGAAGTTTCTTATGACCGAATATTTTTTTGAAAAGTTGTAAAACAGGTAAACGGCAAGCTGTAGAAAAAAAAGCGTTCGATTTTTGACCCAAAAAATCAACTTTAATAACTTGTTATTGAGAAATGGATAAACATTAAAAAATCATAATTATGAAAATATAAATGATGCCTCGTCCGAATTTGAACTGAATACGAGGAATAGATTTCAGGATACGACTAACACAGTTTCGAGAAAGAAACGTCATAACTCTGTTCATTTTCAGAACTTTTATAAAATCTTCGCTGCAAAATGCAGTTAAGGGGCCGTACGCAAATTACGTAACCCCATATGGGGCGGGGGGTTCGGCCAGGCGTTACGGTCTACGTACGGGGGGGTTAGAGTTTGCGTTACGTCACGATTTTAAAAGTGCCCGAAATAGCAAAATTTCTGCATGTTCAAGTTTTTAATTTAAACCTCGCGTGTGATTTTACCGTGGACAGCTCACAGCTTTCTATACGCAATGTCAGTGAAGGAGAAAGTCACTGTGCAAGAACTTGCACAGTAGCTGTCCCACATCTCCCAAGCAAAATTTAAAGGCAATTTTTTTTCATTGTAATCCTTGAAAGTACAGGTATTGAAAAAGATGTTGGCAACATTTTTATTCACAAGTTCGAAAATTGGCGAAGTTATAGTAACTTTAGTGAGAACAGGTAGCGCGACCGGTTAGTGCCCTCAGTCCCTACAGGTGTGGCATCATTTACAGTAGATAAAGAGCAGTCTCTTATTATTTTGTGAACTATCGTGAAGATGAAGAACCGTTATATCGCGTGCGACTAGATACTTCAATGTAAGTATCAATATTCTAGAAAAAAAAACATAACTTTATATCGAGAAACACGGAACGAAAACTATGAACGCGTTTTTCTCGAAACTAGTTTTTTCGACCTTGTCCGAGCGAACACTTAAAAACTTATCAACCGATTTACAATTAAAAAAAAAACACTTTTGTAACCGCAGTGACTAAGGTTGTATGTATCCGCGTTTTTAACATCTGCTACTTACAATTTTTAAAGACTGCTTAAATACAGACAAAGGGCCTTGGGAATAGACAAAAATGTGCAAAGTCTGGGCATTTTGTAAAAAAAAAAATTAAGAAAAAACGGCTACGCATAACGATAGCTACATTTGTATAGATATCGATAAATTGTTGACTTTTAATTTAAAGATAACCTTTCATAAAGATATCGATCGGACAATGAGGAGAAATTTTTTTTCCTCATCAAATCATGGCGTATATCTCGGTTAATTTTCAAGATTTTGTCATACAAATTGGTATAAAACTAGATGAATATATACTTAATAAAATGAGTATAAACTCGATCCTTTCATAATTAGTTGTCTATGAAAAAATCGCAATAATTGACGACAAAGCACCCGTTACGTAACGGAAGAGGGGGGGGGGGGGGGGGGGGTTCAGCCCGAGCGTTACAGTCCTGTTACGTGGGGGACGGGGGAGTCAAAAATTGGGAAATTTTGCGTAACGTTATTTGTGAACGCCCTCTAAGACCCTAGGGCCCCAAGCTATGGAACGACGTAATAAAGAAGCGTATTTTTCCATATGTTAAGCTTATGTAAACCCCTCAATTAGTGAGAAGTCAAGAAACGTCCAATTTTTCATCCAAAATCTTATCGGTTAATTCAAAATTGTTCGCTGCCCGAAGCGTTATGCCAACGTGCTCGCAGAATTGTACCAACTTTTTATTAATTGGCAATACCCGCATCGCTACGTATCTTGGACACGGTTTACAAACGAGCACGATTTACCTTTTCATTTACTCCAGGACACGAAAAACGTTGAGACTACAATATCCCTTTTTTCCATAATAAAATTATACTTTTTTTTATATAGCTTTTGGGGGCACAGGAACGAATACGAGCTTGTTCGGTACCCAGCAAAATGCAAACACAAATTTATTCGGTACGAGCGCCACTACATCGGCATTCGGCCAAGCGAACAAACCTGCTAGCTTTGGGTTTGGAACTCCAGCTACCAATAACCTATTCGGTCAACCTCAACAGTCGCTACAACAAGCAACACCCTTCGGTCAAACCAATGCGACCGCCAACACAAGCCTGTTCGGTAACGCTGGAGGTACGAACGCAGCCCTTTTTGTCTTACTGTAAAAACAAATAATGCACATATAACCGAAAGATATTGCACATCCCGCATAGGATTCGGGAGTAACACAACCGCGACAGGCATGACTGGGACTATGGTGAAATTCAATCCTGTTACCGGCACCGATACTATGGTGAAGAACGGCGTAACTCAAAATATATCGACGCGTCATCAGTGCATAATGTGCATGAAAGAGTACGAATCCAAATCACTCGAAGAACTTCGCCTGGAGGATTACACGGCATGTTTGAAGGGATCCGCCCAGCGTAAGAAAAATAAAATGAAGACAAATTGTATAATATATCTTGAGGGGGGAAGTAATTTAGACACGTAAAAGTTTTTTCAAAGAAAATAACGCTTTGTTTTACAATTTCGAAGCTAAATTCGTTATCACTTTTAATTATTAGAACATTTTATTTCTTTACCAAGTGACTTAAAATTGCGGAGTTTTGGCACTATTTTCGGGCAGGCTTTGGCGCGAGTTATACAACAGCATAAGCTCTAGCTTCTGCTCCATTGATCTGAAACAAAACAGTAACATTTTCTGTTATTATCAACACTTACACGGTAAATGTTGGGGACAAAATATGAAACAAAAATGTATAAATAATAAACAAAAAGGGAACAAAACAAACAAATAAAATATCGGCCGCGCTTTAAAAAAAACTTCGAATTTTACGTAACATTTTTGCATTATTGGGCAATCAAATTATTTGTTCTAATTATATTTCGAATCCTATAGTTTAAAGTACAAAGTTTTATTGTTATTAAAATGTGTGCGAAATTTGACCGGGTTCGTCTAATTATTTTTTAAGTTATTGCTTCGGTAATTGCAAAGTAACAGGATTGAGAAAAATGCGTTAAAAGTTTCAATGAATAAAAATTCAATGATTTCAGTAATTTACCCTCTAGTCGAAATTTTCTTCAGTATGTTGATTATTTTTGCAAAATGTGCGTCGTTGGCAGTAACTACTTTTCAAATCAATAACTTTACCGGAGCAGTAACCTCTAAGCGCCAAATTACACCTACGGTGCAAGCCGAAGTCAAGCGCAGATGAATGACGCTTACAAGTTATAACATCAGAAAGACTTTGAATTTCGTTTCAAAACAATTCTATCCTATTCTTAAGACGTTCAACAAACAGTTTATGAAAACAAAATTAACAATTCTGAAGCTTCCAAAGGTATTTCCCCGCTTAATCTTGCATAACTTCAATCAATGGGCATCTTTCGTTGACGTTTTTTCTCAGCCGGTCAAACGACAGGACTCTTTGGTGCAACGCCGCAACAATCGCCTTTTGGAAATACCGGAGCGATTACGAGCACCGTGTCGAGCGGTGAGACTCGATTTACAAATTGTTCCATATCCAATTTCTCTTAGAACAAATGTGAACGTATTTTTTCTTCTATTTTTCCTGAAGGTTTTGGCTCCATGGGAAGCGGTTTTGGAGCTCCCAATCAGACAACAGCGACCGGAAGTCTCTTCGGCAAACCAGTGACCGGCTTTGGCGCACCGACCACTACGACCAGTGCGTTCGCTTTCAATCCCGCTACAACGTCGAGTCTCTTCGGGACGAATACGCAAGCCAAACCGTTTGGAGGTATAGTCAAATTTCTGTGCAGTTCTTTGAACATCTAAATTTACGTCCCATGAGAAATCTCGATTGACGCAAAAGTAACGCTTCCGATACCAGCCAATTTTATTGAGGATCCCGCTAACTACGTTCACGCGACGCAACAGTTGTAGATACATTTAAATCAGGCCAGAATCCCCATCAGGCCTCTTTGTTCCGAGCGGACTCATAACCGACTGGCATATACGCGAATAAAACTTTCTCCAACTTGACCGATCACTTCTTGCGCGTTCGATTTGGACAAATATCAATTAATAGTTGTCTCTCAATATTGTGGATTTGTTCTATCATACGGGATGGTTCCCCTTTTTACGTGCCCACCTTATACCATTTTCCCCCGCCTTGCGACCGCAGCCGTCTTCCTTTTCTGTGTCGCATATCTGTCATGGACATAGGGAAACTACGGAAAACCTATACCAATACAGTCGGTCTCAGGTTCGCTTACCAATTTCGGAGTTACGTCACGTTTCGTCAAGAAATGAATCACGAGCTACAGGTTCATCCACACACGACACACACACGTACCGGTCCGTGTGCATGACGTTCGTGGACAACTGAAGCTACGTTATGCCCGTATTTATTTTTCACCGAGACTACGAGGCTGCGATTCGAACCCGCGACCTCCCGATGTTTTGGTTTAGGGGCAGCCACGCTAACCACCAATCCAGCACTCCACTTTTTATCTGTCTCGTAACATAATATATTAACAAATACCATTTGATATATTAATTTATATTCGGCAAGTGATTATTAAAGGACTTATCAAAATCTGTGGATATAAAATAGAACAGTGTATTTTTTGTACGAATGAACATTAAGACGGAATGACACCTCATCGCGGTCGGTATGGTAGAACAATTATAGGTACCCAAAAATCTCTGAAACGGCTCTTCAGATCCCGTCGAAACTTTGCCAAACGACGTCAAATAGATAGACGAACAGCTGTCTGCCCCTCAAATTTCATGAATTTGAGAAAAAAACGTAGATTGTCTTATCATAAGCCATTCTACGTTTTTTTTTTTCTTAAATTCCGACAATTTAAGGGGCAGACAGCTGTTCGTCTATCTATTTGACGTCGTTTGGCAAAGTTACGACGGGATCTGAAGAGCCGTTTCAGAGATTTTTGGGTATCTATAATTGTTCTACCATACCGACCGCGATGAGGTGTCATTCCGTCTTAATCGTATAAGGTTCGCACAAAAAAAGCAATCTGGACGGGAAGGGCAAACCAGATGAACATTACATTGCGACGTTAAGAAGGCTCTCACTGGTTGATTTCCATTGCGAAATACACTTAGGCATTTGCAGGATTTTTTTGCAATATCCTGAATTTTCCGTTCCTCTTGTACTTTTTCAGCTGCTGCACCTACAGCCTTGTTTGCAAATACGAGCACGGCGCAACCTGCTGCTACCGGATTCAGCGGCATGAACGGAACTCAGAACACAAGCTTTGGAGCCTTTGGCACTGCTCAACCAAATCAGGTATATATATTTTTCTAAAGACGATAGACGTCTAAACGGGATTTCTTTGCGATTGTGTTCCGTCGACGAACGTAGTGACGAAGCTTTCCTAACTTGTCTTCCGCGTGGAGGAATCTGCGTCGAGCTCTGAGAATGGGGTATCTATTTATGACCACCCAGACAGTTTTATCAACTAGATCGACTTATATTTATCGTATTTGGAGCGTACATCGGGCCAGGATGTCTCAAGTTTTTGGAGCTCCGTAGTCAAACAAGCAATCCCTATAATTCCCTATAAGTCCGTCTGTCCGCCACAGCCTCGCGGTCCCTATAAGTCCGTCTGTCCGCCACAGCAATCCCTATAAGTCCGTCTGTCCGCCACAGCCTCGCGGATTCTAAAGTTTTAAACCCATATGCATGCAAATTTCTCGCGGATTCTAAAGTTTTAAACCCATATGCATGAAAAATTTTGCAAGTAGATGCCTCAGATGGCGATCCCAATTGATTTTGAACGTTTTCTTTTTGGCATTTTTCACTTGACTTTCCGCAAACCCCGTTTGCGAAATATCAAGCTTTAAAGTCGTGTGAAAAGAAGTTTGCTTAAAATATACATTAGTTTTCTCTTGACATCCCACAGAGCATAGGACTTTTTAATCAGAATAAGCCCGCGTTTAACATCGCAACGTCGATGGCGGGCTTCGGTGCTTTTGGTCAAACGTCAACGGCGAATACCAGCACTTCGGTTTTCGGCGCAAAGCCGATAGGAACAACAGGCTTTGGTGCCACACCGTCTTTTGGAACAGGCACGACTTCCTCATTCGGAAATTCCACGGGCTTTGGTACAACCCAAAACACAAATACCTCGTTGTTCAACTCAACGCTGAAACCCACCGGTCAAGCTACCGGTTTTTCATTCGGGGCTACACCAGTTTCCTCATCGGCGCTCGGTATTCATCGAGACTACATCGAGTTAATTCGCGCGACTTTACAGACTTTAAATGTGAATCTTTTTCCGTGCAGGCGCCAATACAGGCCTCACATTAGGCGGAGGCGGGTCTCTCTTCGGCCAGCCGAAACCGGGTGGCTTGTTTAGCAGCGGCACATCCGGAACTGCGTTCAACACCGGTGGAACTTTCGGTTCGGTACCCGGATTTGGAACGACCACGGGCCTCGGTACCACGGGCCTCGGAATGAATTTACTCGGCGGCGGGTAAGATACTCCAGTTTCTCCAGTATTCATTAAGTAAACTTGAATATCAAGGAGGGCATCAGTTGCTTCATACTTTCACAACTTGGAACAGAATTGTGTCCAATAACGTGAAAGAATTATAGTTACGACTAAATCCAATACAAATTGAATTATAGAAGTATTTTTTGGGGGGTCTCGTTACTTTTACTTCAGAAATTTTTGATCCGAGATGTTGTATTGAGATCGTCGACGGCGAAACAATATCGACGTTTATCTGCTATTTTGGTTTATCAAAATTATTACATTAATTTTATTTGAATATCGGTCGCGGTCCAGCTCCGGCGGTACTTTGAGTTAAGCACCGTTATGCATAGTCGATATTCGGTGCGGTGACCGCTTAGCCGAACATCGGCTGGCTTATCAATCAGTGAGCGGAAGGCCAAACCATGGTGTAGGTACTTGAGTGAAACGTCTGTGCACTATATAATCGGTGGAATATGGGGGTGTCTATACCAGCACGGGTTTTCCAGATTTTCTCCGTGCCCTTGGCAAGTGCGGTATAGTGTAGGTTAACCCTACGACCCTACACTATCTGTATGAAACAAATAACCTACACTGGAGTTACACACATCCCAGCCCTTTAAATCAACGCTGCAAACGAATTGTTTGTTGTAGAGATTTTTTTTTAATCGAAAGCTCTAGAACTGACGAATGGAATATGTTTTGCGAGGAAAACCTAATATAAATGTATCACCGTGAAAAATGCGATTGAACAAAGCAAGAAAAATGAAGTTAGCATTTCTCACTAATAATGTGGGGTTTGCGGTACCCATGTGTGGGGTCCTAGGGTTAACACGGCTGTGGATGCAACGGAAGTTAGGTTGCATTAGCGAAGTGCAGGTAGGGATTGCTAGGAAAGGATTCAATTGGGAACGGTGATACGTAAAGACCCGCAAGGGTATATATTGGAATTCAAGTAATAAAAAAACAAATGAGTATTTCATGATTAAATAATATAAAAGTTAAGAGACTTTGGAACTAATTCACTTTATGTAAAAACCTTAATAATTATTACTAGAAATTAGTAATTATTCCAATAAAAACTAGAGGGAAGACAAAAAATAAAGTATTCGCCGGAAAACGCGGTGAGAAGTCAACAAAAAAGCTAATTTCTGCGACCTTGTCATTCCTTGAGGTAAAAAACGGATTTTTTTGTTGTATCGTTTGTACATTTTAATAAATACTCTCATCTTAGCGATATCGATATTCGGACAGATTCGAAAAAATGTACAACGCTGCGCAGCATAGGAAGCGATTTTTCTTTTCATTCTCTTAATACGCGGCGTAGATAGCTTTCGCTCGTAATTATAATGCATAAGTATGGTTGAGATTTCGTTCGTTTTAGTCGAAATGATGGGCCTAGTTCTAGAACACGTTCGTTGTGTTTAGTTATAAAAATGCTGGAGCGAACTTACGTTTTTCAAACGTGAATGTTTTTTTGTTCACAGACTTGGGACTGCTCAGCCTCAACAAAATTCGACTTCCGTTGCTGTTCACCAACAAATTCTGGCATTGGTGTCAGACCCGTTCGGCGATTCGCCGTTGTTGAAAAATCTGTTACCCGTAAGTGCCAATTTGACAATACAACTTAAGCTAGGCAAGCTTAAGTTGTATTGTGACATTGTATTGTCAAGTTGCATTGTCACAGTTGAAAGCATCTCTACTTTACTTTAATGGCTCTCAAGCTGCACTTGTTTCGATGACTTCCTGCAGAAAAACACTTCGGAATTTTTCATTAAACATTTACATATCATCGTCCGAAGGCTAGAATGTTTCACCAAATAACTCGCGCTAAGCGCAACAATTGAAGGATCACTTATTTTTGCCAGAATTTCGCTCTTTTTCAATAGATCCGCAAAAGATGATAAAAAAAATGCGTTCTCAAGCTGTATCTTCGTCTTTAAGAATTGCGGTTCAACAAAAAATGCATACTTTCACTTATATAGTTATTGGTCCCTGACGGACAAGTTGCAATATGTTATTTTAATTTTGGCAGTCAATAACTCGGCCAAAAGAATAGCACCTCGTTCACTGAAAATGGATTAAAGGAGATTGGAGCGGTTCAGTTGAGTAAAATAATAGTTCATGCATTTTTTTTCAATGAATCTAAAAAAAATGCATACGAGGTATAGATTTATTCTGTAGATCCTAACCTTCATAAAATATACAATTAATGGGCCAAATTATATATTGTAATATTGAATATAAATAGTTAACGATCGGCAAGATGGCTTTTTATTGTAAATGTTTACGAAATGGTTTATCTTGGTGCTAAATAGCCAAAAAAAATACATCACCCGTAGCGTGAACGTCTTACGCATCTAACCGCTTATTAAATTACATACATTAAACTTTTTTTTAGTCTGGCGTTTTGTGGTGAAAATTGATCAAAAAAATCAATATAGACTTGACTATAACATACATTTGTTTTAATCTTGAAGTTTGACTAACGCTCCGACTTCCTTAAACAGAATGCATGCTTTTTGAAATGGCGGAAGCGTTTTTTGCAAGAAAAATATCTCTTCCCCATGCACAACCTCAAAGTTATGGCAATTTTTTTTTCGGTTTCTGCTTTTTGTTGGTCATGGACTAATCATTTTATTTTTAAAAATGTCAAAAGATTGTACAATTCAGACTTTTAAACACGAAGATCTACACTGTAAAAGCCTAGTAAAACAAATTCTGCCATTATTTTCCGCAATTTTTGCGAAAAATGAAGTGATCCTTCGATCGCTGCGCTTAATGTACAAATCTATTGACGCTCCGAATACACAATGTGGGTTCAAATTTAACGATGGCTCAATTCAAACGACTCACGTGGATTTTCCGTGTAATTTTGCATTCCAGGCTTCCGGCAAAGCCGAGGAACTGTTGAAACCCACCAATCCAGCGTCAAGATCGCTGAACAGTCCGCAATACAAAGTATCCACAAATAACAATTCATCCAAGATCAAGCCTCGAGTCGTAACAACCGTGCAATTGTCGAAAGTAAGTAGTTTTCCAGTTCGAATGAAAAATTTCTCAATCGAGACGATGAGACCATGACTTCAACAAAATGTCACTTTTTTGGACGTACATTTTTTTCAGAAATCACTTTTCGAGGGCCTGGAGGAGGAAGATCCAACTTTGCTGGAAGCCTTTCAGCCCCGCCCCAATGCAAAGCGATTGGTCTTACGTCCAAAACCGTTAACGAGCAACGCTCAAGCTATGTCGGACGAGCAAGTAAACGCATCGCGAAGTAACGAAGTTCGTAACGAGAGCGTCGACGCCGCCTCCGACCCATGTAACAACGACACCCATGATGAAAGTGTCGACGCGCCTTGCACCTCTGGTGGTGACGATGCCCAAACCTCGACGATGAAAAAACATCGAAAAGCCATTCTACGGAGTACGAACGAACGCCTTTCTTCAGATACGTGGTAAGTCCGAAGGGTCGATTGCAAGGACATATTCTACTGTGATCACCCGCAAATTAATTTTTTCGTAATCATCTTTCGTGAAATTATATTGAACTTCATTATCGGAAGGGGACGTAAAATCATTTTTTTAAATTAACTTGTTATAGTCTACATTTTTTATAGCTTTACGGCACGAGAATCACTCAAACGTTTTTTTTTTAAATGTTCCAAGTTCTACAACCAAAATCTATCAGAATATTTTGGCTGACAATTAAAATTTGAAATAATCCAAGAATTTTAGGTGCGTTCTAGCGGTGAAGTACACCATTTTGTGAATTGAGCAAAGCTTTGAAATATTTAATGAGATTGAAGAAAACGTTTTTTTCAAAATTAAGTACAGGCATTCGTTGTTGAAAACAAATAGGATCCATTTGTTTTTTCATCCTAGATTTAAACGTTGTAATTACGGAAAACGGCAGTTAAAGCGTATTTATAAACGAAGTTGAATCGCGTTAAAGCCTAATATTTATTACGCGCTAATTGTTGTCTAAAAAAAATAAAAGATTGTGTTTTATAATCATTTTAAAAATTCATACTGGCACTTTTAAATTTTCTAATGCATTCTCTGGTTTATATTCTAATGAGGTATCCGTGAGAAAAAAGCAATTTTCCGATGAAAGAAAAACCGGTGCACCTGCGTGCAGTCGCTGAACAAAGGATAATACTTAATCAATACTGTATCGGTACCAATTATTGTATAAATTAATCCTGAATTTTATTAGGAATTTCATTGGTTAGTAGTCATCTGTCCTACAATCAGAAACGCTACCCCATGGGTATGTTCGCCTTAGGCGCTTACATGCTTAGGGTGCTCACGATTTTATTAGGGCGCGACGACTCATTTGAAATTATTAACAATGAAGCTGATGATCAAGATTACAATCTGATAGTAATTAGTAGAGATAATAAGATGGAATCACTTTTGCCTCCGTACCTCGCTGGAAAAAGCATTGGCGAGCACAATATGGGAGCGGTAATAATGTCTCCCGTGATGTGATAAACGTCTTCTGTAAGTGCGAACAACTTCAGGTTGAACAACGTGAGCGGTGCTCACAAATGCGGAAACCGTGTAAGCGCAAAATTCGAGGGCACCTTATATATATATTGTGACACGATTTCCGGTACTCGCGTCCCAAAATTCGCTCTCGTCAGACTCGTGCGGGATAGGGCGCCAGCCGCGCAAATTCTTACGCGACGAATTTATTTTTCCCGACGAATCGACGAGATATCTTTTGCCCGACTGCCGCAGCCCTGAATTTGGTAGAGGGGCGGGGTTGATCCACGACAACGATACAAAATGAGTTTTTACGAACACTCCGAGATTTGGTGAAAACAGGAATCGATTTTATTATCTCGCGACTCTCGCATACGACGGGATCGGTTCAGGATACGCGCAATTCGCGGTCCTCTTATTTTTCCAAATTGTACAGATTTCTTTCTTGATCGTAATTTTATCTCGTTTTAACAATGGCAAACAAATAATAACTTAACTGTAACTTATGATAAATGACTTTAGTTCTGGTACTTGAAAAATGAACCCCCCTCGGCGGCTCTACTTTAATTTAATTTAAGCGAGGTCTTCGCGAATGACGATATCGCGCAGGGTGACTCGATATTTCCCGTCCGTTAGTGATCCGCCGCGACAATATCGCTCGTGACTTTAATATTTTCAATAATTTCAACATTAAGTACTTTACCCCACGGGCCACAGCGCGCGCATTACAACGGGTTTGACGAGCGAAACGACGACCTCACCGCTACAGCTTCAGAAGATCTCGATCCGGTAAAACCTCGGTCTCGATCTACGAGTTTTCCGGTGGCGTCGCTTTCTTGGGTGGCGGGAACGGCGACGGCTTGGGAAGTGCACGTCTCCTCGCTCCAGACCAGAACTCAAGTGACAATATTTTCGCGAGGAGCCTTTCCGCGGACCTGGGTCCCGACCCCCACTCCTTGCCTAGTCACAGCCTATTCGATTTTGCAGAGTTGACCTTGCCGATAACGTTCGCATTTTCATAATTACTGAACGTGAAAATTGCCTTAAGCTCCCGTCCCGGGACCTGATTGGGTCACGGACTCTTCGGAATGCTGACCGGCTTTAGAGGGAGACAGACAGCTCGGAGTGGGGCTTCGAGCCAGCGACCCATCCTTGGAATTTGCGATTTTCCGTTGTCGCTCGTCGATACCCAAAGGAATCCATTGTCGCAAGGCGCGGAGGGCCGTTATTAGGCGAGACCCCCCCCCCCCCTTCTTCTTATTGGGATCCGCCGGTATTGAGTGTAGAAGAGCGCCGCCTCATCGCGAGACCGTGTGCGCCATGGTCGGTAACTCCGTTGCCGTTCGATTCTCGACTCGTTCCGCGATCCTGTCCTTAGTAACGGCGAGAACACGCCGTTCGCTCACGGAGTACAACAAAAAATAATAACGAAAGGGTTGATAAAATAATGTTACGTTAAGCTGGGCCCTGGGAAATCGTTTGAGGGGGTTCCTGGACGGCGGGAGGCGCCCTTCCATGTGCCGAGCCTGAGCCACCTTTAATCCATTGTGACGTGTGAAATTGCCACGTCACTATATATATATATATATATAAGATGCCCTCGAATTTTGCGCTTACACGGTTTCCGCATTTCCGCATTGTGATATTATATATATATAACTTCTTTGATTATGAATATTTTTTTGAGAATTTTCGGGAGGCTTGAGCGGCTTCCAATATATACCACGCTGATATATATCAGAGTAACCAAATTTGAGCTCTATTTTTCCCTTTTTCTCACTATCCAATTATCTTCTTTAAAGAGGAAATAGAATTCTCACGAAATCTGCGAGCGGTCAAAAAATATTTGGAAGTCGCTCAAGCCTCCCAAAAATTCCCAAAAAAATATTCATCATCAAAGAAGTTATAAACCACCTCCGAAAGACCTTTAAGCGTTAGAAGCTCAACCGTGTACTTGATTTTGTCCACCCGGGCCATGTGAAACAAAAAAAAAGAGTTATTTTTTTCTTAAATTAGACAATAGTAGCTTTGCGCCCACGGCTTCGCTCGCGTAGCCTTGTATTGAATGCTCCTTAATGAAATGTAATCTTGAAATGTTTCATTGAGGAACACTTAGTATTGTGTTGAAAAGCATTTATACCAAGTTTCAAGTAAATCTGACCTGATATTTCTTTTACCATACAAACTTTGCCACCTCTTTTTCCCCTTAAGTATTGAATTTCTAAAAACGCCGAAATTTCATTAATTGTGTCTAGAAGTAGTTATACAAAGTTTCAAGTAAATTTGACCCGATTTTTTTTCTTCTTTGAAGAAGAAAACGAATTGTCACGAAATCTGCGAACGGTAAAAAAATATTTAGAGGTCGCTCAAGCCTCCCAAAAATTCAAATTTTCATTAAAAAGTCGTTTTTTTTCGTTTACTTCTCACCCATGAATTTCATAATTACGCTTCATAATTTTTAAATTAACCTCGCGAAAGCTTCAGTCATTTAATGAATATTTAGTGGTCGCTCAAGTGCTTCGAAATTTCGAATTCTCGCCAATTTTTTTTATTCATCTCACTCATAAATTTGGCGCTTTGTAACATTTTCAAAACAATTAATCGTTTTTCTTTAGAAACAGATTTTTCAGTTACCTCATACTACAAACCAAAGAATTATAATCTTTGTTCTCATAAAATAATTCTTTAAAGCTCTTGTCCGTAAACAAAATTATAGGCTTTATATAAGATAAAGTGTACAAAGAAGTACCAACTACACTTGACGACATGCAACAAAGAATGATTACAGCCCGTGCATCAATGATTGTGCCGCTGTAAAACTTGCAAGTCAATCAATCGAAAAAAGAATATAATGTTGCATTAATACTGATGGTCGTCATTTCGAACACTTACTATAAACGTAGTAATTTGATTTACTACCGAAACTGTAAGTATTATCGCCTTCCTGTCCTTTCTATGACCTTCAATGACCTTATGTTATAGATCGTTGAACTCGTTTTAAACTCCTCTCTCGTACTGTGCAATTTGATTTCAGCAAATATTTCTGTGAACCTTATAGTTTCGAAGATATCCAAGGGTCTAACAGTTATTGATCCACACTGTGTATATATATATATATATATATATATATATATATATATATATATATACATGAATTTTAAAAAAATGTTTGGATTCTCAATGAATTCCTGAGTTTCACTCATACCCTTGCGGATTTTTGCGTCTAACGCTTCCCAATTGAACCTTTTTCTATCACTCCCCGTCACTACCCGTACTTCGCTAATCTAACCTAACTTCCGGTACATCCACAGCCATCTTAAGTTACACTATACCGCATTTGCTGAGGGTACGGGAAAACTAGAAAATCCTTACCTCTATAGACGGCCCTATATACTTCTGATTCTCTGGTGCACAGACTTTAACTCAAGTATGTACACCAAGGTATCAGATGTATTGGCTTTCCGCTCGCTGGTTGATACGCCAGCCGGAGCACGCCTAATATACTTAATGTATACAGCATATTCGGTTCGATAGATGGCAGCGCCGCCCTTGATCTTGTAGAGATTCGGTCGGTGGCTCTCTACTCCGTAGTTGTCCGCGGCTTCTCCAGGTTCTGAAATGTCGGTAAGATAGGAGGAGGCACAAAAAGACATTTGCCTTTCGTCTCGGGTACAGCGACAGACTCATCAGTAGGGCTGTGCCACTGCACCCTGTCCTAGATGCGCTGGGTGTAAGAATCTAGGGAAACTCTGGTTATTATATATTGGAACGCATGCCCCTGCGACTAAACCGGTGAGAAACGCTGGAATGATGTAGCCGCGTAGCAGTGATGAGATGGTGGAACTAGCAGGACCGACGCAATCTTGGCCATTTTGGGGATGCATTGGAATTCCGAGTTTAAACTCCTTCCCTCTGATCCCCATGTATTACGTTTACCGCAGGTTAAGACAGCGGCTGATCGCAAAAGAGTTCGAAGGACAAAGTGCTTCCGTGGGCAGTATCGACATCCCTGAGGAAGCTATGGAAAATACAGTGATGGAGTTTCGATTCCACGGAAACAATCACGCCCAATCGTCGAACAACGACAGTTCATCCGCCAATCTAAGCCTTGGTGCGGATAAGAGCGCGGTCGACGCGTCCGGAGGTTTCAATGGTAATAAGCGAACATAATACGAGTGTACGGGAAGTTATGAGACGCGTCATGAATATCAACTGAAATTGTACTATTTGTGTAATGTTATGTAGAAAAAAAATATATTCCAGATTCCAATAACGATCTGGATGAAAGCCCGCTTTCGATGCTCCAGCAAGATTGTGAACCGAACAAATCGAAAGTGATACTACGACGCGTTGGCTACTACACAATCCCTTCCTACGAACAGCTCGAAGATTACGTTGAGGGTGAAACTTGCATCGTTCCGAACTTCACGATTGGCCGCAAGGGATATGGAAACGTTTATTTCCCAGAATCATTCGATATCTATGGATTGAACCTTGACGAGATCGGTAAGTTACACTGAACCAATGTTCAACGCCCCGTGGGTATGTTTGGGTTTAATACATAGTCGTGCCAAGTTTAGGTTTTTTTTTTGTTGAAAAATATTGTTACACACTGAGGTTATTGGTATTAAAACAAAGTGTCGGCGTTGCTGCATGGCCAATCGGTGTAGGTGGCAACTAGGCAACCAGGGTGAACTAAGATAATTTTTTTAAAAATAATTATAGTATAATAATTAAACTTTGTTATTGCCTTTAACTAAACTAAACTTTAAGGGCTTAGGCCATTGTGACGAAAATCGGAGTTATATTATTTTTAAACTTATAGGAATAAGATAATTGAAAAATTGTTTGGGCATCTATTTATATGTGTATTAAAAAAGTTATGTACCATAGTTCATAAAAAAATATTGATAATCAAAGAAATTATAAATAATCTCCGAAAGACCTTTAAGCGTGAGGGGCTCTACGGTGTACTTGAGTTTGGCCACCCGGATTATCTGAAACGAAAAAAAAGAATTATTTTTTTCATAAATTAGACAATACTAGCTTTGCGCCCGCGGCTTCGCTCGCGTAGTATCGTATTGAATGCTCCTTAATGAAATGTGCTCTTGAAATGTTTTATTGAGGAACATGTAGAATTGTGTTGGAAAGCATGTATACTAAGTTTCAAGTAAATCTAACCTGATATTTCTTTTACCATACAAACTTTGCCACCTCTTTTTCCCCATTAGTATTAAATTTCCAAAAACGCCGAAATTTCATTAATTGTGTCTAGAAATAGTTGTACAAAGTTTCAAATAAATTTAACCCGATTTTTTTCCGTACAAACTTTGTCACCCCCTTTCTCCCCTTAGGAGGTGAATTTCTGGAAACGTTGGAATACATGTTTCATTAAGCCTCAAAATTTCACGTTTCTACATTTAGCAGTATAGGCTGGGAGTCAGTCAGTCAGGACTTTGCCTTTTGTATACTACTAACTAATACCTCAAATACCTATGTATACCAATTTCCATGGCGATCGGTCGAACGGTGTAAAATTTTATGCGCTCCAGCGCCATCTATTGGCGAGTTACAACAAAATGGATAGCATAAAAGTCTTCTCATGAAAAAAACACTTATATGTGCCAACTTTCATAGTGATCGGTGAAACGGTGTCGGATTCTATCAATCTCAAACATATATATCAACATCCATTTTTATATATATAGATAACTAATGAATCTATAATCAAAAATATTCTGCATAGTCCAATACCTATACCAATTTTCACGGCGATCGGTTGAACGGTGTTTTTTTTAAATTATATATTACAAAATGTACATAAGAGAAGGCTTAGGGATACAATATCCCATCTAGCCGTTTAACCTACGCGCTAGTCCCGAGCTTATCGACTAATATAAAGAGCTATACCCAACCCGCAGCTTACTTAAGGCGTTACCCCCACTTGTAGCGCAAAAAAAGGCCTTTTTCATGAATTTTTTTAAAGACAACTACAAAACTTTTTTAATCGATCAATATACCATCTTAAAGAACACATCTTGAAGAACTTTCAGTAATTTTTTTATTGAAGAATATTACATTGTTCAGTGGCAAATGGCCGTCAATGAAATAATGTTTTTATATACACGGTTTGCGGTGACCAACATTGCGGCGAAGAGGATCATCTGAAAAAAAATGCGGATGGATTTAGTAAAATATAAGTATAAACTAGTCTTTAATCGAAGGATTTTAAAAAATATTCATTTTTCACAAAATGGCGGACGGTCAAAGTTAATGGTTCGATTTTAACGAAAAAAACGGCCGTTTTTTGGCTATAAAACGGCCATTTTTTTTCGAAAAAAAAATAGAACGATTAAAGACTACATTTTTATGTATTAAATAAGCCTGAAAAATTTCAAGAAGATCGGTTCATTAGTGTTGGAGTAATCTTGGTCGCCGACTTCAGAAATGCCATTTTGAGAAAAAACGCGTTTAAAGTTTCTCTTTCAACGCTCTTTTAACGCAGATTCTTCTCTTTCAACGCTCATATCTCAGTCAATTTTGTTCGGATCGACTGGAAATTTTCAGGACATATTCTCAGATACTTATACTTCAAAAAAAATGCAATTAAAAAAAATCGATTTTTTTCAAAATCGCAAGTCGGGATAACCCCTTAACCTAGGTTTAATTTTTGTTAACGCAGTAGGAGCTTAACTTCAGTCCAACATTGAGTTCGAGCCAACGCAGTATCAGGTTTATAACCTTTTCATAGTTGCACAACGGAAAAACAAAAATTATCAATAGATTTTTTCTTTTCCTTCGAATAAAATGAAATAAAACAAAACAAAAAAAAAATAGCTGTTAGCCTAAATACAGGACTCACATTTATCGATATGGGAGATATCCCTAAGCCCCAGCTGGTTACTTGCCGTAATTGTCAATTCGAGTATGAACATTTTTTCTTGGCAATAAACAGATGAAGGAAAATTCGGTTTAAATGCCGATATTCAACTTGTTAATACATTTTCCGATAGTTCTTATTGACGTAAAGTCCATAGCACTCAGAAAGGATTCGACTCGGTGCGGAGACATGCCATGATAGTTTTGTAATTGCGAGTTGAGATACAATTTCTCCTGGTTAAATCGTGCACATTGCCAGAAGACGTGATTTGCTGTTTCATATGCTGTCCCACATGGGTAGACCGCTGATGGCACAATATCGAAACGTTTCAAACTCGATCTCAGGGAATTATGGTTGCTTCGTAGGCGGTTAATGGATACAATTGATCTCCTATTCAAGTCCCAAGAGTGGAACCATGACTGTTCTTTTGTTTCATGATACCTCGAGCAGTACTCAGTACCCTTTTCTTGACACGATCTGACGCACCACTCATGAAACCCCGTTTTTAGTAAGTTTTTACAGTCATTTTGAATGTCTAACATTGGAACGCCTAGCTGTGTGTCTCGACCAGAGCAATGAGCCGCCTTGGCAGCCTCGTCCGCTGATTCGTTGCCCGCAATCTCTTTGTGAGCTGGGATCCAGAACAGTCTAACTATTTTCCCCGTTTCAGCCAAAGTTCTGATTTGGCCTCTGATATGATTAACCAAATACAATTTTTCCTGGTTGTTGGGGAGCAATTTTATTGCCATAAGGACACTCTTTGAGTCTGAAAATATTGTGAAATATCTATCTTCTGAGGTAGCTATAATTCTTAGAGATTCGATAATTGCCGTAGCCTTCGCTGTAAAAATTGAGGAGAAACCCGCAGACCGGAAGGTGTAGGTATTACTATTTGTATTTACAACCGAAAGACCGACGTACGCATCCCCAGGCAACTTAAAGCCGTCTGTGAAAAAATAGACAGAGCTTTGTATACTATCATTAAAGATACGATTGAATGTCCCATTGCAGTCGGAAGCATTTTGTATGATAATCCCTTTTTCAAACGAGACATATGGACGAAATAAAATGGACTTGTAATGATAGTTATAGCATAGCGGTTAACACGAAGTGGCAAGAAGGTGGGCTTTGCTTCTAAACTCCCCGTAACAGTCGGCTAGTGGAATATTCCCCTCTTTGTTAACGATTGTCGGCTCGTCCTCTAGATCTAGTATTTCTTGCAACGTAGAGTGTAATTGGTGTGTGGAATTAGACAGAGCCCGCGTTATATAGTTCCTGCCCAGATATTTGATGCGCCGGGCCAGAGGCGGTATTTTGGCCGCCGCCAAGGTAACATTCGTCGGCGTTGAAACTCTATATCCCATCGCCAAACGCAAAGCCTTTGTTTGGATTCTCTCAAGCTTTAGCGCTTGTTCTTTAGACAATCTGTGGAACAGAAAACTGCTGTATTCGATTCTCGATCTCACTAAAGCGATATATAGTCTCACAAGCAACAATGGATCCGCGCCCCACCAAGTGTGACGCGGACAGCCAAGGAATTTTAGGGGATTCTGACATTTCTCTACAACCTTCTTAGCGTGTGGTCCCCATTTCAAATTCGTATGAAGTTGCATGCCTAAAAAGCGGGCAACTCTACTTTCTTTAATTGGGACATTCACGAAGTCAATCTTCCTGGCTCCATGAGTTAGCAAATGGTTAGCCGCAAATTTTTGCCTTTCGAAGATAATACGAGCAGTTTTTTCGTGAGCCAGGGATAGGCCAATCTGAGATAGATGGTCATCCACCCTAGACTATGTCATTTTCAAACAATTTAGTCCATCAGATACCGGGGAAGCGGGCGCAGCGATTACTACGTCGTCAGCATATTGTAGAATTAAACCGTTGGAGCCGACCACGGGTTCAAGGTCTATTACGTATATAGAATATAACAATGGGCTTGGAACACTTCCCTGCGGAAGCCCTCTATATACCTAACGCATCTCATTAATATCCCCAAATTTGAAGCTAAGGGATCTAGCTAACACGAGGTTAAAGACAAAAGCCACTAAATTACTCGGGAAGCCAATCCTTTAAAGTTTTTTGTTAAGAATATCTGCAAGAACGTTATCATAAGCCGATTGATTATTTAAAATGGCGGTAGGTAGAGCCGTGTCCTGTTTGAAGGCTTTAATTATTCCTGCGTATAGTATAGAAAAGTTGTCCATACAAGACTGAATTCCTGAATCCAAATTGGGATTTCGGAAATTTATCGTAAAATTCTAACCACCAACAAACTCTATAATTTGTCATTTTCTCTAATACTTTGCATATGCACCGGGCCAATGAGATTGTTCGATGTTTTACCCCATCTCCCTTGGGAATAAAAAAGATTTTGTATTTTCGTCACTCCTCAGGGAACTCGTGCGACTGCAAGATATCGGTATAGCGGTCAAACAGGAGTAATTTTGCCTCCTTTGGTAGCGCACAAATAACCAGATAGTCAATCCCATCGTTACCTGGGCTAGATTTAAGGTTCAGTTTTGAAATTGCGACTTCCAGTTCCAGCTCAGTAAAAGATAGGTCCAAAAAGCAGTCTTCATTCGTGTCCTCAAAAGAGGAATGTGCGATAGGGGTCCACGGAGGGCATAACTTCTCAATCATATTTTCAATATTGTTCATTTTTTTATACTATATTCATTTGCGTTATCTTTGAAATTGAATCGATTTTTAAAGCATTTAATTTTCGTCCATAAATAGTTAGGATTTCTATACGTTGTGAGTTTCTCACAGAATTTCTGGAAGTTTTCTTTCTTGATTCATCTCAGTTCATATTTAGCTATCGCCTCTGTTTTTTTTTAACGCTATTCTATCGTCACGTTGTCCTGTGTATTTGAACTTTAAGAATGCAGCCTTCTTTAGCCGGACTAGCTTGTCATATTCCTTGTTCCACCAGGGACTAGGGGGACGAATCTAAACTACGCCGTTATCGCTGAGCTTAGCCCGATTCATGTTAGAAGGATGTCCGGGTTTATGTAAGGCATTTAGCAGACAACCCTCCACGAGGGAGGCAAAGCATGAATATCGAATTTGGGTATCTATAGATTGGTCCGATAAAGCTGGGTTTTCTTGAATTTTAAATTTTATATGTTCTGAAAAGGACTTCCAGTTGGTTTTGGAAAAGTGAAGTCTACGTTTACGTCGATGTGTTATAGTGGGTAAAACCGAGCCCCTATATTGAATAAAAATAGGGAAGTGGTCGCTTCCCCAGGAATCCTCGCCTACGGTTCATTTAAATTCTAGCACAGATTCACCGTCTACAAATGTTAGATCGAGTGCCGATTGTGAGTCGTATGACGCCGAATGAAACGTCAACTGTCCTTTATTAAAGATGGAGCTATCAGATGTATCCATACCATCAACGATTGCTTTACCAACAACACATTCCCGAAAATCCACCAATCAAGAATTTACCTCTAAATTGCGCAAAGAATGTCGACCATTCCCGTGAATTTATGCCTGTCGCGTTAGGTGGCCTATAGCACAAGGTAATCAGCAGCGTGCTATCCCTGAGATCGAGTTCGATTGCGCAAATCTCAATGTTACCCCCACAATCCATAAGATTGCGGTTTTTTCGGTACCTAAAAGAGTTTCTAACCAATATCGCAACGTCTCCTCCTGTTCGGGTTTGACGGTCCATCCGTACAACGTCGAATCCTCGCAAATACAATGGGTCATCTGGCTTGAGCTACGTCTCTGATAAAAGAAAAATATCACATTAGTAGAATTATGCTGTCGTTCAGGTAGCTTTAGTCTGATACTCTTAACGTTCCATTAGCAAATTGTGATTGTTGATGCGAGTCTATCCATTTTCCACACGAAGGTGAAGTTTTATCGTCTTCCAAATGCGTTCCAGCAGAAGTGCGATGTTCGGGGCAGATAGAAAAACCTGGCAAAGCTTCTTAAAATGTTCGAAAGTGTTGTGCGGTATTTGGTCCCTTTTCTCAGCCCCTACTTGGAGTAGCTGGCCGAGGCTTTCAGCAATTGGGTGTCCTGTAGTCGGGGACCTCTGGTCCCTCGATGACGCGATTTGACTCGAAGATTTCGTCTTGGAGTGTTCTCCCAGGGTAATGTCATTGTTTTGTGTGAGCAGATGTCTGTACGAAGGCACCTCCGGCCCATGAGGGAGAGGCGGAAAGTTGACGATGATTTTCGTCGGCGAGCCAATACGTAGGGTAAATTGTCGTAAGCCATAATTTTGTTGATTTTGTTCGCTTTACGAAAATCTGAACAGTTTCGATCGAGGGTTCTGTGATCTCCCTGATAATTTATACATTTCGCTGAATGCTCGCACCGGCCCCCCGCTTCCAGATGACGCTCCATGATGCAACTTAGCGTTCTCTTTTCTGACAGTTCTTACGAATATGGCCGTGTTCCCCACATCCGTAACAAATGACGAGCTCAACGTATGGGGCGACTTGTACGCGTGCCCTCCAAATATACCGGAAGCTTGGAAGCTTCTGGCCTATGAATTCGATGCAAATTGTCTCACCCTTGGACCATACCGAGCGACCATCTGTCGTCTCTTCACTCGAAACAGATGGCCTACTTTTGTGCCCTGGTTTCCCTCCGTGATGGCTTTTCGCATTTCCTCCAAGGAGATGTCACATCGGACGTCCCAGATTTTCCGTTCCCGGCTGAATGCATATCCTGGGATATATGCCTTGGGGTTTTGTTCCTGCAGGTATTCGTTCGACACTGCCTCGTTGGCTTCGTCTCTAGACGAGGAACACAAAATCCATTCATTTCTACAATATCCCTCGATGCTATTATATTTGACCGATGCTCTATCGAGCTTGCTTGATATGTGCAGAATCGACAGAGGCTTGACGGTCTTGTCGCTCGTCATCATGCGGATGTGTACTATGTACGGCGCCTGATGTTTTCGTCCATACACCTTAGGAGTATTTACTCCCGATTATTTGTGTAAGGATTCCCTCGAAGCGGATGCCGTTTCTCCTGATATCTCGTCGTTTGTTTTGTCCAGTAGGACCGGAGTCATGTTTCCGGCTCGCCGGTTCGCGACTGGACTCGTCATCACGGGCAGTTTCTGCAATCTTGTTGCTCTTTTTCATTTTTAAAAATGCTCGAAAGTTCTACACTGATCCACCTCTTAGATTTAGATCCACGGATCTAATGTATCCGCCATATTCGTTGCCTGAAAGCTGTATCCTCGAAGTCCCTTCGCCGTTAATCATGTCCGCGCTGGACGCCAAGGCGCCCACTGGCGAGGTTAGGTTAATAATTGGCCCACTAGTGTTTTAAAATTGTCGTTCAAAACTAGATTTATACAGTTCAAGGATTATTGCACCGCTTCAACGGTGGTGATGGACAGGAAATTCACCTTCTGGAATCGCTATTTAGTAGAAATAATCTTTTTATTTTCCGAGATTGTGCGTGTCTCTCTTTCTCTAGCCGATCGTTGAACGGTGTAGAAGTTTATGCGCTGCAGCGCCTTCTAGTGGCGAGTTACAATAAAGTGAATGGCATAAAAACCTTCTCCATGAAAAAACACTCATATGTGTCAATTTTCCTGGTCATCGGTCAAAAGACGTCGGATTCTATAAATCTCAAACATATATACCAACATTCATTCATTTATATATATATTTAGGATTGGGTAAGACTTGACCGAGCTTTTCTTTTTTAACGTGTTTCAATCATGAAAAACAAATATTTGAATTTTTTCGGCTTTTTGACGAACAATGACATAATTAGTGGTAATAACTAATAAAAAATGTTAAGAAGAAAAACTTCTGTCAAGAATAAACTACTATTACACCTAATAAGTGTATCAAATTTCAAGTCAATCCGATCAATAGCTGTCGAGAAATCGGGTACACCGCTTATAAAAACATAGTGTCGAAAAAAACGCGTTTAAAGTTTTATTGGCAGTTATATCGTTGTAATCATAAGTTTACCTTCAATCTGCGATTCCTTCACCATATGTTAAACCTTTCTCTTCAATTTGAGTTGCCTCAAGCGACTATTGATTTCTCTTTCACAGTAGCCTTGATAATGTATTATTAAAAATTGGAATAGCATATGAAAAAATCATCTGGTGACACGATAGGAAATGTTATAAACTGTTATAATGTAATACTAAAATTCTGTCCAACTTTGAAGTGAATTAGAGATTTTGAGATACGATTTACATCGTTTCATAAGATAGTTCCAATCAAAATGCAAAACAACGGTCGCCGTGGCTCAATGGACGATTTGACACTTTACAAAAATCGTCTTGACTCATTGAATCTTCGGAATTGTCGCAAAATGTTTTTACTCCATATTTAACTTAAGACCCCGTAATGGTTAATTAAAATAAAATGACTAGTAATCTGTGTCATTATTGTCCCCCCTCGCGCAGTACACTTTCGTCACAAGGAAGTCATAATTTACCCCGATGATGACAAGAAACCACCCGTTGGTCGAGGGCTGAATCGTCGTGCCCAAGTGACTCTTGAACACGTGTGGCCGCACGACAAATTCCTTCACGCGCCTATCACCGATCCCTACCGCCTAACTGCGATGAATTACGAGGAAAAGCTGCGAAAGGTTTCGGCAAAACACGACACTCGTTTTCTTGAGTATCGTCCGGAAACTGGCTCCTGGGTGTTCAAGGTTCGGCTTTTTTTTTAAATTCACTCTCTGGAACTGTTACATTTTCTTGAGCCACGAATAACGCGGCTCAATTGTTAAGATCTGAACGTGTAAGAATTCTGGAAAATGCAAAGACATTTTAATTGAAATGGTCTGCATTAGTAATGAGATTTTTTACGCTAAGCCAATAAACGATGGAATTTTCAGGTCGATCACTTCTCCAAATACGGCTTGAGCGACTCCGACGATGACGATAACGACGTTCCTCTGGATCCGGGTATGAAGAAAATGAAGGGCGCTGAAGCTGGTCAACTCAAACCGCCGGGAGCCGTCGAACCACCGCAGATTCTGGCAGACGAACTAAAAATTGATAAAGAGGTACGTTAATTGAGGATACAACGCGACGATTAAGTGTAATCGATGTTTCCTATCATCATCCGCATATCTGAACAAAAGAAGGAATAATTTATCGCAATTCACTGTACCTTACAGTTATCGAACGGTCTAACCGGAAAGATGAATGGCTCGGCCAATGATTTGGACAAGACGGCCAGTTATCACCGCAGTGGTGAAATCGAGTTGGATAGAACTCTGCCGATCAGTGAGTAACTATATTCCGTTGAGTAAACGTGTCGAGACGCCAGGAATTACGATGGGCGAAAATTCTTTGAATGAATATTGCGCGGTTCGTCTCGCAGATTTGTCAATCTTATGGTATTTTTCACGCAGGAGATTCGTCGCATTTTTCAGGGGACTACAGTTGCGAGACACAACAGTCGGCGTTGAGTCCAACGTCGATACACGCTAGGATCGTTGGTACCGATAGTCACAAGCTTCAACTGATGAAGGCCACTTTCTTTGACAGCGAAGATTACAATGACGGTACATGCGCGACACGACCTTTGTTTCTTTCTCCTCAGGGGCACTGTTCTCACCACACGAGTTGTTTTTTTTTTCAGTACCTATGGCCGAGAGCATACAACGTCCGTCTTTCAACGTTCATTCGGACTCTCGGGAAACGGATGATGGCAAATCCACCTCATATTTTCCATCGTTGCGCTCGAATCTGACTCTTCACAACCAATTGCCATTCGCCTCGCCTGATGATTCGATCTATGATGGCAAAGGTACGAGCGGAGGAATTTCGAATTTTATGAAACGTTAGCAACGATCCACCACAAAAATTAATGGCAACTGGATGCAAAAAAATACAGTTCATGTTTCCTGGAAATACCTGGACTACCAGAAACATTCAAATTTTACAATCTAAGCGAAATTATTTTCAACAATTCTATGTTCTAGATTAGTAAACGCTTGAAAAATAACTTTTACTCCGTGTAAGGGAAATATTTTGGAAAAGGGATAGATTTAATGAATGCAATTTGTCAAGTTATTGCAATCAATATTTGTTCTAAATTACTTCTAAATTAGTCTAGTTTGTTCAACAATACAGATATAAAATTACTTCTCAATTAGTCTAGTTTGTTCAACAATACAGATATAACATTATTTCTCAATGACTCTACTTTGTTCAACAACATAGATATAAAATTACTTCTAAATTACTCTACGGTGTTCAACAATACAAATATGTAATTACTTCTAAATTACTCTACTTTGTTCAACAATACAGATAACTGAAAATGTCTTTTACATTAGTCTATTTATTTAACAATACAGATGTCAAATAAAAATCATGCATATGAACCCTGACCCCAACATTTCTTAGTGTTCGAAAGCTTCCAATTATTCGGAGAATTGGCGCAATTCGAACATTCCACGATCTCGCTTTACTGCCTAAATGAGTAATTCCTGATGAATTGCTGTACATTTCAAAATCACTTGCCGATTATAATTTATATTGCAACCAACCCCCGTGACATCGATTTTCTACCTGATTCGTGATACTCGTTACAACATTTTCTTTCACTTTATAGAAGTCAGAACAGCAAGGCAACCAGTTAAAGCAAAGTCAGACAAATTGGCGAAATCGTTGAAAGCCTTTCCACCTCCGATTGTCGAGCCGGCTACCGTGGTCTTGAAGTTTCGGGGTGAAGTTATACCGCTCAAGCAATCTATCTGCAGTAGACTCAAATTTCAGAGTATCGCCGATATTGGCATACAAATGGGAAGAACTTTTCGGCCCAGCTGGGGCCCGGGATTGACTCTCGTTTCATTAAGTAGTCAGGAGCAAGCTGCTGTTGTGCCGCTTCACAATACCTTCAGCCAGATCGAAACTTACGTCTCGGGCCGCTTGTTGGATGACACAACCTCGATGAGCATCGTTCAGCGTCTTCGAATACTGGGCGGTGCCGGGGCTGATGTCGATCACGTTGACATGTTCAGAGTAAGTGGATGAAGCCTTCCCTTTCCATATATCCACGGTGTCCCATTAATCCATCGAGGGATCGATAAGAAACGCGAGATCAGCGAAGTAAATCGAAAAATCCTGAGACGCCTATCGACTAGATTCAAACGAGATGTAAAATGGCAACACAACATTTTCAGTTAGTACACGTTTTCAGGGTGATTTCAAGGTCAACTTTTCAAAACGGAAACATATATTCTTTATACCGTCATCTTGTTCTACGTAAAAAAACACGTTAATATTGTCTGAAACATTTTTTATATGGCGACTATTTTTCTTAAAGAAATTACAAAAGATGAAAATGATGGCCTTTCACTTTCAAAAATAAATGAATACGGCGAATAAAGAATTGATTAACTTTACACAGAGTCTCTTCGGACACGGAGACAAGCATTTCGAATAGCAGGGCCCAGTGTTTGTTCAAAAATAATTGAGAAATGTCCGAAGATAATGGCGAGGATAATGGAAGAGAAAATTTGACCAAAAGTAGCCTGTTTTTTTTTACGTCGAATAAGGCGCGACTATAGAAAAATATATGTTTCCATTTCTTTTCCGGCGACCTTGAAATCACCTAAAAACATAAAACGAAAGCAAACAAAATTTTGCCATTTTACTAATTTCAATTTACTCGATACTCGTGTCGGGTTTTTTTTCAATGTACTTCGCTGTTCTTGAACTATTTGGATGTCCCAAAATCAATGAGACACCCTATTTATGCATTCCCACGGAGGCGAAAAGATTGTGAAAGTTTGAAAGTTTCATTTCTTAATTAAGGTAGAACATGCGGGACATTCCCATTCAAAAGCAAATATACATTCAAGTTTTAAAATGAGCAAACATTTTGAAAAAGTAATGAATTTACCTAATTTCAAACTACAAACTTAGAATATCTTACTATGTAAAAGTTGAAAAATGACAAAGTAATTTATTTGACAACTTTTAAAGCGGCCGTTTAAAGCGTTCCCATCTGTAGTAACAACACTTTGAGCAGGGCTTGCCCGGGCATATGCCAACATTTGGAAAGTTTGTGTATACGCATGCTCGCATACTATCCGAACATACGGTCTGTACATGTAGCAACGTCGTTAGCGAGCACAATCAATTCCGTACCCTAACCATACTTACCACCGTTGTTGACCGTGCAGTTCTTGCAATGCGTGCAGTGTACAAATCATATTTTTTTATAAAATGGAAAATCAGCTGCGCGTTAAGGAATGATTCGTAAAGATTAATGTTAAAAAAAAACAGTCTATGGAACTCGCATCGTTTTCAGCGTTGCCTAATCGATGGAATCAAATCTCTTAACAGATCGCGTTTCATTATGGATTTCATACTTTGGCCACTGATAGATTAAAAACTTTATGATTAAAATTGGTCAATTTAAAAAATAATAATCGTGAAGCATCCATCTATCATTCCAGTATGTTTGTCAGCTTCTGTCACGTAATTTTTTCATCATGACCAGAAATATGATGTTTTCCGGGACTTGCTTTATGCAGCGCGTGTTATAAATGCCAATTCGAAGAGCAAATATCTCGATAACGGGACAGTGAATGTATTTGAAATTTTGCAAGCGTATGTTGGGTACCCGGGACAACATTAGTATTAAATTACTATACTCTGTCGTACGCTACTATTTTATGCCTGTACTATCTTAATGAAGGAGAGTATCGAGGGTCATCTTCGAATTCAATTGAATCACTGCATCATGGGTCAAGAAGGTGATTGCCCAATGATCGGTGCATCGACGGGCGAGGCTGCGTTGGATGCTTTACACGCGCATTGTGCAGAGGCAGAGAAACTCACGGACTATACCGATCGCGATCGTCTCGCTTTCTACGCTAGAGACGTGTGGAGACTGTGCGTTGCACTATGGGGGAATCTTCCCGATTTACAATCAGATGCAGGTAATTCAGAATTTCAACTAACTCTCTAAGTCTATCAAATTCCGTTTACGAACCGAGGTCATAAACCCTAATAAATTAATTGGCGGCTAAAATATGCCCGATTAAAATTTCGCAAAATCGGCTACCCCTACTTCCGACAATGCATATTTTCGCGTTTCGACAGGCCAAAATTGGCCGACAGAATTTTATGTCTGCCAAAGTTCTTTTCGAACTCATATGAGGGTTATGAATTCGGAATGATTTATTAGCAGCTACGATATGGCCGATTAAAAAACGGTGATTCTGGCGTTTGTGCGAAACCGGCCGAATGTTTTGCAAAATAAAAATTATCAATTTTTGTACCTTGAAAGTCTATATCCGATGTAAAATTCTTTGATGATTACGAAAATTCCGACCCCACCCGCTAAAAGTTGATATTTTACTGAATTATTCCCGAAAAACGTTTTCGGCAAAACCGTGATACCCCCTCCCCCTTATGTTTTTTCTTATCAGAGCTTTTTTTGCAAACTTTTCGGTCCTTTAACTGAGCTCGGAGAGTTTTTTTGTCAATGGTTTTTGTTGATAATTCTCAGACAAGGAGAGACACGAGACGGTAATGGTGAGACGAGATGCCTTCGGCAATTGGCTCAAAGCGGTCGTCGAAGAAACAGTCCAGTCGGAGATTGCTGAGATTGATGAGAAGGATCGTCTTATACTTTCATTGCTATCCGGTGAGTCAAATATAAAAGAAGAGTCTCTGTTATAGTGCAAAATGAAATATTTCTTTTTTTCGAAATCTCAGTCGTCTGGGGAAAAAGTGGTCAACGGATTTTCACCTACCTCACCCGCGTTAATATGTTACGTGTTATTTCCGTCACTTTACCTTAAGGAGGCTGCTCAGGGTCTTTGCGGGGCAGGCGGCAAGAGGGGAACGCATATGCTTAAACACGGGCAGGCTGTAACGGCTGCCAACTCCGAATAATAAAATTTTTGGTTACGTAAAATAAATAAATTTTAGCTAATAAATATGTGGAATGCATATAATCGACCGTTTACAAATGTTATTAATTTTTTTTGTTTATTGGCATCGCGAATAAGTTATGAACCAAGTTAAAATGTGGCAAACGCGCAATTTAGTTCTCAGTAACTGGGATCACAGAGCTCAGATACGAACGTCACATCGTGAGCGCGTAGCTGTCAAAAATATCCTTCGAGAATTGCGTTTTTTTGTCCGGCGAAAATGAAATGATGGAAGGGAAAAATGCAAACCGCAAAACAGTCGAATCGATGGTTGGAGAAAGTACAACCTGGAAAACGACGAAAAAAAGTAGTTGAGCCGGAAAATGAATGCGCAGTCGAGGGACGACGCGTAATTGATTTGAAGGTTAAGTCGAAACCCATGAACTGCAGCTTCTGTAAAGAATTATTTAAAATACTCAAATACTCTTTATGAAACCGCGGTAAGAAATTTATAGCAAGGAAGCAATAGCTTGTGCGTTTCAAATTTCAGCCTACTCAAAATGGTCGACTTGACAGTAGCGTTGCCACGTGCCGTAGGGCGCTTTATCGTTTTACGCGAATCAGCTAAAATTTCCTGTTTTATTTCACGAATATCTCGATAACGAGACAGACAAAACGCTGTACTCTTCGTTGAAGTTATTCATAACAATTTCAAGAATTTTGTCCGCCTATTTCCATTCAATTCTTACTATCATTATTATGTTGCGACAGTCGTATTAGAATCCTTATGAAGCTTTTGCTATGTCGCCCGTGTACGAGAGCCCAACTTCAATAATTAATTGCTGAACAATCACGCAGACGAAGTACTTAAAATTTTACACGGTGTCGTAACACCTGTTGGCAAATATCCGCAATAAATTTCAGCAAATTCTTACTATTTCGCGATAGCTGATCAACCTCCTTAAGGAGTTTCTGAACCGTTCCATGGCTGCAAGAGTAGGGATGAAAATCCAATAAGTCTTTAGCAGGATGCCAGACTGTTGCAAGTAAAATTTCATGTAAACGTAAATGAATATTGGGCAATTTCCAACTCATAGTATAGTTGACAAATATTTCTAAGCCGGTTAACGATATTAATAGTTATAATTTTTGCAATGTAATATAAACATATTGAAATTTTATTCGAGATAATCTAACCGATAGATGTGATAAAAGCCACAGTTTCTGCCATTGCTACGACGGATTATCGCTAAAGCGTCGTTGGCGGTAATAGTATGTACGTTTTAAACACCATTATGGATTTTGAAATATCCGCTAGTAGATGGTTGACTCTAAGTGGCTACTAGAGATTCGGTGCGGTGATGATGATGACCGGTGGCTCTTTACTCCCGTCGTTGTTGATATCGTTGTCCAGGTTCACGGTCTCACATACAGGTCTGACAACGACGGTAGTCGGGATCGGCACACTTAACGGCTCCGCTCTTCATTTCGATTCTTACCGCTTTGTGCGCGACGGCAAAGGGAAGTGGTGTGCGACTAAGAGAGAAGCGCCCTTCTGTCTCTTTCCCGCTCGCCCGGACTTTATTTACCGTATTGCCGTGTAAGCTGCATAATTATGAAAGCAATACAAAAATAATGCGTCAATTCAAAAGAAAGATGATTACCATGATAATTATCGTAATTGAGGTTTTTTATATATCCCACAAGTTCATTTTAATACCTAAGCGGCTGCGATGAATACGAATGATATTCATTTTCAGTACTGCGAGGAGATAGTTCAGCATAGTTGCATCATGCTCAGCTCATCTGCCTGGTATTTTGAGTTCGATTCCACTCGGCTTGCTTTTTTTAACCTGTGATTTCTCATCTTAAAATTGATTATTAATCGTTAACGAATAATTTTTTTTAATTCAAGCGCCCGTGATAGGCATGAACAATCTCCGGAGAGGAGATCATACTGAAAAATTCACCTCTGCTGCTATAAAAACACGATTAAAAAATTGGTCACGGGTAATCACGTAAGACCTCGTGGTATATGGTTGCAAATAAAGGTTATATTGATCATCACGCCATAAAAACAGACGTAAACACCTTGGTCGAATACAGCGGCAACCGGTAAGGGGGGAAGCACTTCCCTTAGCTAATGCGACGCGTAGCGGCGCCTAGGGAATCGGAAACCCCCGCCTCGAAAATTTAGCTTCGTTGCAAGACCTGTGTCTAAGACCGTGTCCTCCAGGTTCTATAAGCTCGGTAAGGTAGAAGGTAGGAGAAGGAATTCGCGTTTCGTCACGGGTACAGTGACAGACTCATCAGGACTATGCCACTGTATCGTGCCCTAGACGCATTGGGTGTTAAGATCTAGGGGAGACGGTATGTATATTGCAGCGCATGCCTTTGCGACCGCTTGTAAGAAACGACGGTAGCTGCGTAGCGGCGAGATGGTGAACGGCGGGACCGCCACAGGCTCACTCGACATAGCCATGTAACGCGGTGTTGCCACGTTTAAACTACACCTTACGTTAATGTTCGAAAACATACTGTTCGAGCTCAAAATTCACATCTTTTTTCGAGTATTATTAATGAACGAAGTAGAGAAACCACTTAAGGGAGTAGTCTAGTCTAGAGCGACATTTTTGGGTTGGAATAACTTTTAAACCATGGAAGTTGTCTTGATGAAATTTTACATATGTATTTATTGTTCCTTTGAGGATGTATCTACATAAAAAAAATATTTTAAATAATTTCATGTAGTTTTTTATTTTTTTTACAACATGGTCCGCCGAAAACCGCCTCAATCGGCGCTCACTCTGGGTGATGTTGTATGCATCTGAAAAAAAAAAAATATATATATATATTCTCAATCTGTATGAGTATTCTGAGCACTGGTAGCAGAATTAGTACTTAAAAAAAATTGTTACAAAATGGCGGCCTGTTAAACTTTGATTAACGATATTTCATACATTTTCGGGTATTCGACGAGTTATAAAATGTGGGCAAAATTATTATTCGACTCACTTTTGCTACCAGTCCTCAGAAAGAGGCTACCGAAGGTATGTGCAAAATTTGAGCTCGATCGGTCAATTAGTTATCGAGATATCGTGGGCGCCGATTTGAGAACATAGTTCTGACATAAACGCGTTCAAAGTTTTGATACCGTTACATGAGGTTCGCGCGCGATTTGCTCTAAAATTAGCAGAGTAATAGAAATTATAATTTCTATTACTCTGCTAATTCTTGAAATATCAATAAACGGTTTTCACGAGCGTATTAAGAAAGGGCTAAGGAATAATAAAATGAAAAAAAAATCGATTTTGTCAAATTTCTAGACCAGACTACTGCCTTAAATGTTGAGTTGATTGAAACTGATTGACTTTAAGACAGTTAATGTACCATAGCTTAATCTCTAGGTGATATAAATTTCAATTGAATCTGGGTATTTCGATTTTAGTCTCGAAACTCCTTAAATGCCTTGAGTTGAAACACTAAACGATTCCTTGCTCTCTTTTTTCGCTCAAACACTATCGTATGATCCTTGTGCTAAAAATGAATGGAAAAGAAAACGCTGATTATTCTGCTAATATCAAATCGAATATTTAAAAAGGGGCTTCGAAAATAATGCAGAGATTATCGGCAAGGGGTGGGTGTTGGAAGAAAAAAACTATATCGTATCGATCTTATATTCCACCGGGAAATATGCAAACCGATTGTCTTTTGTTATAGCCAACAGATTGGCAGAAGCTTGCGAAGAAGCCAGAAAAATCGGCGATTATACGCTCGCTCTGCTGATATCACAGCTGGGCGGTGCCTCATCCGTCAAAGAGTTGCTCAAGCAAACAATCACTCTTTGGCAAGCGACCGACGTCGTGGTGGATCTCTCAACGTGTCGTTTGAAATTGTACATGTTAGCGGCCAACGAACAACTGATCTCGTGCCGCGAAGACGTAGTCAACGTGTGCGAGAATCTTGATTGGAAGAGAGCATTAGCCATACATTTGTGGTATTTGTCACAGCCAACAACTTCGATAACCGACGTACTCGAGCAGTACGTTGCCTCGTTCACTGGTCCTTCCACGGATATTTATGCAGCTGCACCGTTGCCGGATTACAAAGGCGAGGACTACGACGCCGAGATAAGCAGTGGAAGAAAAACTTACGATCTTTGCTATCATCTTTTAAAACTGTACTGTACCGGTGTTCATCCCCTCGAAGAGGTTCTTAATCCGCTTACGCACACCGCAGATCCTCTCGACTATAGACTCAGGTATTGGGCGGTTGCAACTAAAACCACTATTTTCTTTATTTTTAATTTTTTGAACGCTATGTACCATACGCTGCGAAATTTCGACACGGTTACGACGGTATTGCAGAAGCCGTAGTTTTAGGCTACAAGCCGCTGCAAACTACCGCCAGATGTCGCAGCCGCCTGCCACTTATACTACAGCAAAACGTCGAGGCCCAATAGGCGACGCTTGCTAGAACTTCGTGTGTGTATGTGCATGTTCGACATGCGGTATCGCCGCTAATGGGAAAACTGAAGCACTACTAGATTTTCAGGATGGTCGATAATATTTTGAGCTCTGTTGATATAATTTTGCTAGTTTTATGTCGAAAACTCTAAATCCCAATTACTTCGTCACTTTTCCATGAAATTAGTCGAAACGACGCTCGAAATTTGTGTTTTTTTTTTCATCGCTGAGAGCCTAACAGTATTGAAATGTGCACTGCGTCAGTAATTCACAATTCATCCTATAGTAACTGGAAAATGTATTTTTTTCTTCAAAATTTGGCAAAATGTCGCCCGCCGGGCTCTTTTTGCAACAATATCGCATGTAAACTATACGTTTCATCGCTCTTAATTGTATCGTTTGGTCGAAGGTGCAGTTCAAAATTTTAAAGCGGTTAGAGCGTGTGATACATGGTGTTAAGCTTTAATTTTGTACAAACTTGGTGGATTAGGTTAATCAAAGTATTTTCCCTCGAATGTCATTATTTTCCCATTTATCGCACCTCTCTGGCAAAAGCTGAATCCTACGCCGAAAGAGTGCCCTGTCTTTTGACGCTATCCACTCGTGTACCCATTTTCGGACGTCCTTCTTATTACGGAAGTGCATATCATGTAAGACGTGCTGCACAAGTTGACCGGAACAAGTGATCCTCACTTTGGGCAAAGTCCGGACAATACGCTGGTTGAGGGAAAACCTCTCATTCCAGTACCATCAGTGTTTTTTTTTCACCGCCGATGTCACGTAGGGCCGACCGTTGTCGCGCAGCAGAATCACCTTTCGGCGATTTGATGCTACTGCCGACGCTTTTCCCATTCATATATCGCCCAAACGTTGTCCTTGGTAACGTTCGGCGGTGACCGTTTCCTTGGGTTGCAAGAACTGATAAAGCACTCCCCCCTCAATATTCAACCAGATACACAGCATAGCATTCTGACCGTGCATATTCCGCTTGGGCGTTGATGATGATGGTTGGGCAGGATCGAGCCGGTCATCACTACGGCTCTTGTGCCAGTCTCGACGCGACTGTTACACTATTAAATCAATCGCGCACCTTCCCAAACAAACTTTTTCCCCCACAACGAACAAACAATATCCAAATTTGATGGAGAAGCCTCTTTCACCGATAGGAATCTGATTAGAATTCTCGCAAGCTTGTATTAATAAGTTCGATCAATTGATTTTCTAGATGTTATCGCCGCGTGCCAAAATAAAGTATGATTACTAAAGCACGACCGACGTTGCTGCATGTGCAGTCGGAGTACGGCTCCGGCGGTACTTCGAAGTTAAGCAGCTCTGTATATGGGCAATGCATAGAGCGGTGACCGCCTAGCCGTGCACCAGCTGGTAGTACAACCAGTGAGGGGAAGACCAATACTTTTTAGACGTTGGTGTAGATACTTGAGTGAATGGTCTATGCACTAGAGAACCAGAAGAATATGGGCTGGTTTATACCGGTACGAGTTTTCCCAATGTCCCCGTACCCTCGGCAAATGCGTTATAGTGTAGCTTAAGACGGCTGTTAGACGCAACGGACGCAACGGAAGTTAGGTGTAATTAGCAAAGTGCGATTAGGGAGAGATAGGAAAGGGTCCAATTGGGAAGGATTGAGCATAAAAAGCCCCAAGGGTGCACGTTGAAACTTCAGAAATAAAATCGCAACGCTAAGAAAATCCCACGTGCATGAAAAAATTCAATATAAAGAAAGTTCAATACGTACAAATATATGGCATTTTTCGTTGAAATATCATACGTACAAGATGTATAAATTCTATACAATGTTCGCAGTTGGTTGGTGCAGCAGGTGATCGTAGGACTGGGTTATTCCCATTTATCGGAACACGTCGCGGCATTGACACACACGAATTTCGCCTCACAGCTCGAAGCTTACGATCTCTGGCATTGGGCAATATTTGTCGTGTTACACCTCCGGAACACCGGTATACGTCGCAAAGCCGTGCTTGATCTACTCTCGCGACACGTGGAAATCAACGATGACCCGGAGTACGTGAAGCGCGAAGAATTTCTCAAGGAAGAACTTGGAATTCCCTCGATGTGGATAAACGAGGCGAAGGCAGTTAAAAGTTGCGCAATGCGAAAATACGGCGAAGCTGCGTGGTATCTCATACAAGCAGAATTGTGGAACAAAGCTCACGAAGTCATTATAGAAGATCTCGCTGCTGATGCCATTATCAACGGTGAGTTAAATTTTTAAAGGTTGACAAATTGAGTTGACTTTCGGAAGGCACTCGTGCCATACATTTGTTTAAACGTGCAATACACATCCGATCCGACTATCGGAACTCGGATCGGATATGTATTGTATGTTCAAACAAATGTATGCCACGAGCGCCTTTCGATAGTCCGATAGGATTGTCGGAAAGAAAAAATTAGTAGGGGAACCAACGACACTCAACCTGTCATGACAGGTCTCCCAAAGTTCATACATATAATTCGTCTTGTCATTCATAGGGGAACACAAAATGGCCCTGCTACCATGTCTGAGACCGTCAACGCTAAAAAAAATAATGATTTTTCTAGGTTTCTGACATGTTAAGTCTCCCGTATTCTGATTGTTCCTCGAGACAGGGGAGGGGTAGGACTATACGAAAAGGCAGTGCTGCCAGCCCCCCTGATAAGTCGTATCAGTTGCTGCCGAGAGATAAGCGACATCTCGCACCCAGGTGTCTATCATCATCGACCTCCTCAAAAAACCAAAGCTTATCTGAAAGATCATCAATTTTTGTGTAAGAAAAACCACTGCTGCATTTTCTAAACAGTGGAGAAAATGGCGGCGGCAGCGTTTGAAAGTCGGTACTCCGAAGATGCTCCGAATGCTTTTCAGAGCATCTATCGGACATTCCTGAAATGATCCACTGAAAATTGTGCTTGTGTTCATTTTACGGCCGGTCAGAGTGAGTGGACATTTCAGGCTGTGCTGCAAACTGCGAGTACGACGACAGAATGATCGTTTGCGTGATAAAGATGAAATCGACATTGCGCTTGACGTTTTCGCGTGGCTCTTAATGTCATTTAATAGTCCTCGTCATGCCAGTCGTTGATTTTATATTGGATTAAGCAAACAAGGTAGCTTAAGCGACTACCAGTTCGCACCAAGCAATCGAAGATGAAATTCACGCTCCGAATAGTTTTTGGACCCTCAATTGTACATCCCTAACATGTTTTACCGAAATCGTTTTGAAATTTCATCTGATTTCTGATCAGAGTGAGTGGATTAGCCGTGCAGTGCTGCAATGCGTCGTACGCGCAGCTTGCACCAGTGCCTGAATTGTCCACTAGCCCTGACCGGAAATAAGATGAAACCGAGAACAATTTTCATTGGATGATTTCAGGAATGTCCGATAGATGCTCCGAAAAGCATTCGAAGCATCGATTTCGTCTTTACTTGATTTGTACCAGCTGTTACTCGCTCGAGGTGCGCGTCAATAGCGCATTGCAGCACTGCACGACTAATGCACTCACTCTGATAAACAAACCAGATGAAATTTCGAACCAATTTGAGTAAAACATGTTAGGGATGTACAATGAAGGGTCCAAAAACCATTCGGAATGTGAATTTCATCTACGATTGCTTGGTGCGAACTGGCAGTCGCTTAAAATACCTTGTTTGCTTAATCGAATATAAAAGCAACGACTGGCATGATAAGGACGATTGAATGACGTTAAAAGCCACGCGAAAACGTCAAGCGCAATGTCGGTTTTTCAAAACTAAGTTTCAAAACAGAAATTTTTCTGTAGCACCCATAGTGATAACCAAAATTTACACTATTCTCACGAGTCAATTATGAGTCGCCGTAATTCAAACGTTTCTTTTTCCGGTACGCGGCAATAGTTAGACATTGGTCTAATGTCCTCTCGGTAAATTTCGTAACATCGCCAGATTTTTTGCAAATAAAACAACGCATTTTAGATAGATGTAAGATTTAAAAAACGGACAGCGACACGACCGTTACTGATGGCTTTTGAAACGAGACTGAGCAGGTATAACGTCTAGACCCTTACAAGGGGACCTTACAGGCTGTCACTCACGGATTTTGATAAGTCTCAGATATGTTGTAGAGGGACCTACCCTGAGTACATGAGTAAAGGGATTTTATACAACGCTCGTTAGTGTTCGAGAAAAAACGTTCGAAAGTTCAGCTCGTAGCTACGAGTAGCTACTATACCGGTATGGTTGCACCTTTCTCGAACTAGCGGGCGTGGCCCAGTGGGCAAGGGTCCCGGCTCTGACGCTCGAGGTCCAGGGTTGGAGTCCTGTGATGGCGTTTTTTTTCACAAAATAAAATCGATGGATGATGCAAAACCGTCTAATTATTTATTATTATTTTATTTAACTTTTTTTAATTTTTCAATCATTTTTTAAATTTTTTACTTTCCATTTTTTTAAAATTATTTATTATTATTTTATTTTTCACGCAGAAAAAAAAGAGAGGAAGAAATTATAACATCTTTCACAAGAAACTGCAGTTTATTATTTTTCATTACAATATACAGGTTTTTCTTACTCGCTATCACTGTGGTCGCTTGTTACATCAAAACAATATTGCGGGTGGTATTTGTCGTAAAAGCAAGCAAAACACAAGACCAAAGAGCAACGCGCACATTGTATAAAAGCTATGGCCTTGCAGGCACACGGAGTTTTGAGCAGCGTTATTGGAAAGCATACTTGATTGACATTTAAAAACAGCGGTCTTTCCTCAATTAACTTCGATGCAAACCACGCATATTTAATCATCGGCGCGAAAGCAGGTGCGCTTAATTGATGAAGAATCAAAGAATGAATTTGTATGGAATCTTCCCTTGATGCAATTTCTTTGGCCTCTGCCTGTGGGTCCCCGTATTACCCCCCCCCCCCCTTATCCTCACCGTTTTGAATAGCACAGCCGGAGTCTTATAATGTAGGGCCGAAGACTTGATTTCTGCAAAAAATATATAGTCAAAAAATCTTCATGCTACAGGTAGTTTTTATTTAGAAATATAAAGCGGAAGAGATTCGTACGGGCCACGAGAAATGATAAATGACAAAAAAACGGCTGAAAAATCCCCGACTGGAATAATTTAGAGAATCTTATTCATTGAAACAATGACACTTAATATTTTTTCACCGAAGAAAACTAATTCACTTTGAAATGTAACGAAAGACATAAGAAAGTATTTAAAAAAAACACAATGAAAACAGCTGAAAAATCGAAAAATATCACATAAAATATGCGATTTCATTTGTTTAAACAATCAACAACACGTAAAATTCATTGTTCGTGATAGTGGTAGGCGTATTTCAATAATACAAATCGAAAAGAACCGGGCGATTGATGATAAAACCGAATTGAAACGCCAAATTCGGTTGCGCGGAGGGTGACTTTCCAACGCTGCTGCCGCAGTTTTCTGCACTGTTTGGATAAGGCAGCAGTGGTTTTTCTTACACAAAAATTAATGATCTCTCAGATGAGCTTTGGTTTTTTGAGGAGGTCGATGATGATAGATACCTGGGTGCGAGATGTCGCTTATCTCGGCAGTAACCTGCCGGGTATACTATACCTTTTCGTATAGTCCTACCCCTCCCCTGTCTCGAGGAACAATCAGAATACGGGAGATTTAAGATGTCAGAAACCGACAAAAATTATTATTTATTCTTTTTTTTTAACGTTGACCGGTCCCAGACATTGCAGCAGGGCCATTTTGTGTTCCCCTATGAATGACATAACGAATTATATGTATGAGCTTTGGGAGACTTATCATGACAGGTTTGGTGTCGTGGGCTCCTAGACTAAATCGAACGTCTATTCCCAACCTTAGGCACGATGCTAAAATTTGCATCGTTGGACTGCAACGAATTTAACCGACAAAAGTTCTTCAATTATTTTCTAAGATATTTATTTAGCTATCTATATTATAAATCTATCAAAAAAGATCGCCTACAACACAATAAAAATATGGAAAATAAAATGTAAATCGAAACTTTCGTAGCGTTCCAACGATGCAAATTTGTTGTGTTCCAACGATGCAAACTTCAACACCATATCTTAGGCTGGGAATAGACGCCCGATTTTTTCGCACAATTTAACCGTTCATTGAACGTGCGCTGGACCTGTACGATTTGTACAGGTGTTGTGCGACCTGTACAGTAGAGGTACAGTACAAGTACAATAGATGCTAAACAATGTTACTATATGGGTACAGTAGACGTACTGCACTGGTACCGTTGAGGTACCGAACAAGTACAATATATGCTAATAAATCTCACTATATGGGTACAGTAGATGTACTGCACTGGTACCGTGGAGGTACCGTAGCCGTACAGTACCAGTACGGTGGAGATACGCTGTATCGATACTGTGGCGGTACATTTGCGGTACAGCATACCGTACGGCGTACCACTAACGTATCAGTATCGTACGCACGTACATGGTGGCCATAGTACCGAAACGGCGCACTCCACGTGAGCAGTAAATCTGCGGTACGTGGTTATCTGGGTACTTTGAAGATTCAATCATGGATTTATATTAAGTTCGGTGTGAAAAGCTTTTTTTCTAAGTAATTTGCGGAAAGTGTTGACATAAATAAACAATTTAAACGTTTATTCTCCTGTCAGCATATTCTGTTTGTTAAATAAATATTCCAAACAAGGTCTCGGAAGGTAATCAAATTTAAGTACTTTTTAATCAATTTATAGAAAACGACGTCGAACGAGCAGTAAAAAAAATCCCGACATTTTTTTATCAATGTACCTATCGGAATATTAACCAGCAGATAACCTTGCAACTTTTAAATACAAATTTAGTGTCTATCTGCTGGGACATGTTCAAAATTCTTGTGTCTCTGGAAAAACGAAATTCTCGAAAACGAAAGAAAATTCGCGGAAATAATAAAAAATCTCAAAAATAAAAGTAAATTCTCTAAAATCACAGAAAATCCTTGAAACTCAAAGAAAATTGTCGACAAGTGACGACAACAGGTCGCATATCCTCGAGACATTCCGAATCGTCATAAAATATGCTAGTACTCAACACAGAATATTACAATATCTTCATCGACAGAAAACTACGAATATCTGCGCTCTTTGCTGAGTCCGCTGGTGCCGACGGAATGCAACACCCTCATCAACGGCTGGGCATACCAGGGTCAGTTACTGTGGGACTACATGGAAGTTGCAGTTGAGATTGAAGCATTTTTAAAAAATCGCGATTTCGCTGAGATCGGCTACAAGCTTGAGCTTCTTCAACCCCAACTCAGTTCGCTCTGCACGAAAATCAACCACTTCCCGTGCCCGACCGCGAAACTCAAGTACGTTCCCTTTTATAAATCAAACCAGGCATCGTTTAATTTTTTTTCTGTTGTGTCTCAAGTTTTTGTCTTTCTGGAAGAGAGCGAGGGAAAGAATTTGTAAAAGGCGAGAAAAAACTCGCACATTTTTATGTGCTGCCTTTTTCCCAAATTTTAGTACCTCCAAAAGTGACCGAAAGCTAAACAAAACGCGGCCGAGAGCATGAAAATGATTACAATTTTTTTGTAAACTCCGGTTACTACGTCGTAATCTCAAAATCGACCGAACCTTGGTCGAAACTCTATTTCCGTAAACATGAAGAGCTTCGTCGTTATTCCAGATTGTGCCAAGCTGAAATCGCGAAAAGGACTTTACACCTTGCGAGGAGTCTTTTGCTACTGCAGCCAAGCGAGACCAGAACAACGGCGCGTGTGCTTGTCCATCTCGTGTCACAACTACCTTTGCCGGAGGATTACGCGCAGCAAGAATTACGACCAATAATAAATATGTGTGTGAACGAGGTGGTCAGTCATTAACAGAGCTGGCTAAAAAATTGTGCCGTACAAATACCTGAAATTTATCTTGACATTGGAACAAACTCTATGTTCTTCGAATCGAGAGAAACTATTCTGACGTAATTTTTCCGTCAAGTACTTAGAAGCTCAACTGTTTGAAATGAAAAAAAAAAACTAAAAGTCGCGGGCATGGGTGCTGTTGTATCGTTCGTGAGCGATGGTGACAGTACTTCCCGAAACCATAAAACTAGGTATTATAGCTTAATTCAGTCTCCGAAAAAGAACAGAAATATTTTGTATTCGTGCATCAATGCCAGTCTGTAAATACGTTCTAAAAAAAGGTATCAATGTTTTTTTTTTACTCTGTCACATTTTTCAAATTTTATATAGGTGAATTCAATACCACAAGTCCTCGAGCGAAGTGTGCTCTGGATATAGGGTAATTTCTGAATAGACGGTCTAGCGGATAAATAAATGAAACAGTTCTCCATGTTATAAAAGTAATTTCCTGTAATAAAAAGAAACGTCCGTAACAAATATTGTGGCAACAAGAAATTTATTTTACATCCATAAGCTGTGCATAGTATCTTATAATGATAAGTTTATGTTTATCACACATCGCTTTTTCTCTATACATACACATATTTTGTCGGATGATAATGACTCGCAGGGACGAATTGCATCAACACGAGAGGACAAATTCGAAGGAAGGGGCAGAGAAGGAAGAGGCGAACATATAAAGATTTTTGTGATAGTTACGATGTACGTGTTTGGGTTACTCATCGCCATCTCGGCGAATGGGCAACATCGTCTCGTCAGGTTCTCTGTCGTCAATGAGCTTTTCAGTTTGACCGCGTGTTATTACAAGCGCTCCGTTTAACTATAAAAAGTTCAGACATCTTTGATATTTGAATGATTTTTTTTTCTTCTAATACGAAATATGTAACAATTTGGAATACACACAAGCGCACGCGTAAATACACGCACACGCACGTACACACACGCACGGGAATTTGTGAACTATGTAGAACAGCGATGTTGGGTCTCACCTGTGTTTGGATCGACGATAACTTTTTCCTGATAGCCGTTGACGCTCGTGGACGCCGACGATGGTGGCGGTGCATGAGTTTCCGTCGTTGGCAAAAATGTCCCGTCTCTACACTCGCGGAATAGAATCTCGCCGTCACAGATTTTCGAGTCTTTTTTGTCGTCCGATACGGGTCTCATGGTGAGGGCGAGGAGTTCAACGATGAGATAAGATTCGGGTTTGTAGAGCCTCGTGAAGTGGAGCCTGATGTGTTCACCAATGTTCTCATCCTTTCGCGGTACGTAATTGCAGTGTGGACACGGTGGAGTTAGTCTCTCGATACCGTGACGACGTTTGTGAGAGTCCATCGCATCTTTGTCAGAACTTGAGAAAGGACAATCCTGGCAGCGCAAAGTCTTTTCTTTATCCTCGAGCGACGAGATGGACAATCCTTTCCGTTTCATGAGAAGCACCGATTGTTTGTCCTGATTGGAGGGTTGCAAAATTGCTGCCGATGAGACGGTGGAGGTGGGTTTTTCAGGATTGTTATGTATCGCAGCTGGCGCTGACGAGATGGTCGATTTCCGACGATTTTTCGAAGCCTTACGGGTCTCCGGACTGTCGGAGTCGTTCACGCTGTCGCTATCGATGTTTATCGCCTCGGGCTCGGCCTGCCTCCTTCGAGCCTGCGCCTCGGCATTCGCCTGGTGCTTCTTCACGTGCTGAGCATAGTTCGCGTAATATTTTACGGAATAGTCGCACTTGTCGCATCGGTAGCGTTGCTTCGCCCCGTGCAGCGACAGGTGGATGCGATATTGTTCGCGTTTCTCGAAAGCCGAGGGACATTTGTGACACTTGTAACGTTTCTCCTTGACGCGCCCATTTCTCATGCTCGCCGGATAAACGAAGTTAGGATTACCTCGGATGGAAACACCGAATTGCGGATCCGTCTGCTGCTGGCCCCGGTGCTGTTGCTGCGTCTGTTTTCTCTGGTCCTGCTCCTGTTGAAAACGATTAGTCGTTGGTTCGTTCGACTCACCGTGGCGGCGATGCACGACCTGATGCTTCATCAAATTCTGGGCGGTCTTCGACGAGTAGTCGCACTCGGTGCACTTGAAACGATTGTTCGAGCCGTGCAAGGTCATGTGATACTCAAGGGCGTCTAGCTTGAAATAACGAGCCGGGCACTTGGCGCACGTGAACACTTGATTGCCGCTACGGTTTTCCGTGTTATCGGTGCTGTTCGTCGAATAATTCTGCGAACCGGAGGGCGCCTGATTCCCCGTAATTTCAACAACGATCCAGGCGACTTTGCCCCGCCCGCTTTCGCTGGCCACCTCTTCGGAATTGTTTTCGCGCCTTGTATCGTTCGACTCGACACAGGCCGTGCTGGGCGGTGCGTATCGCTGCGAATGACCATACATCGACAACAAATAGCGCGTGTGCTCCTGATACGCGGAGGAATGCGCTTTGTGATGGGCCAAGAGGTGAGCCGGTTGTCGCGCAGCGTAAGAGCACCACTCGCACGAGTAAGCGAGCTCGGTCGAGTGATAACGAAGATGTATTCGCAATTCTTTCTCGCAGAGGAAACGTGCCGGGCACTTGGAGCAACAGTGCACGAGCCGACAATCGCGGAGATCCGGCTCCGGACCGAGAGCCGGACTCCGCGTGAGACCGAGGTGCGTGGCGAGATCCTCGAGCTGTTGCGCATCCGTACGGCTATCGTCGACGAGACAGTGCACCGTACCGAGCGATCCCATGTGCATATGGGCGTGCGCTTCCATCACGTCGGGACGCGCGCACGTGAAGCTACAATCCGGACACGCCACCAGTGGCCCAGGGATCGGTGAAACCGCGTGCATTATCTCATGATCCCGCACCTCGACGCGCCTCGAAGACACGTACGGACAGTGACGACACTTTAGCATCTTCGCGAACGTGCCGTCGGGCCGGGAGACCCAGACCAACGGTGTGTCCGGCAATGCACGTGTGTCGAGCAAAAGCGGCGGTGCGCTTGCACTCTCGTTTCCATTGGTACTATCGTTGCTCGGCATTACGAAACTTGCGTTTCCGGCTGGGCTTGCCGATGGAGTCGAGTGAACGATTTGCTCGATCGCGACTTCAGGCTTCGAGGTATCTGCACAAGCGGAAAAAGTAATGTTTAAAATATCATTAAACAAGAGAATCATGGAATTCACGTTGCGGTCATTTTGTTATAATTTGAGGTCTGTTGTCAACTCGAAGTTTGCCTCAAAGGGGATTCGTGTATGTCAGGGTTGCAAAATCATGAAGCGGGAGATCGAATTTACATTTGACACGCGTCGATCCTAAAAAGTATATGGAATAACGTTTCGAAAATGTTGCTATGAAGGTTAAAATACGGAAGTCGAAACTCCGTACTTCAAAGCGTCCGCAGAACTGTAAACAATAAGCGGAACGTTCATGCGCCGCTAGTGTGGATTGCGTCAGCTATGTTATATATATGCGTATATTATTTTGACCGGAAAACATGACTTTACTTTGTTTTCGAATTTGAACGCCAGTCTGCTATGTAAATACGGGTAGAATGTAAAGTTTAAAGATTGTATATAATTGTTATAAATATGTCATGTAAAAAGTTGTTAATAAGTTTTTAGCGACACTTAACTAATACTCTTCTAAGTCCATGCATTATCGGCCTATGTATAATGGAAAATAATTTATAATTTAAAGAGTTACCAATCACAATGCTGTTTGCGAATTATTTCCTTGGTTTTGCGAACACTTATGATTTTCTTACTTCTGTTTCAGCTATTACAGCGGTATTACGGTTACGAAAAACGTTTTCAGAATTATTTTTTTCTTAGGTTTAAGGCCATGTATCACACGCTCCGAGCAAATCGAGTTCTGTAATACTGTTGTGAACGGGAGACCGGGCTGAAATTTTGCAGCAACTCTCTGACAGATCGCAACACCCAAGCGCGTTTGACGGTTGACCCATTTGACGGGTGTCAAATGACCATTTGACACCCAAGAAAACGGTGTCGACACTAATTTGGGTGTCGTTACCCAAAAAAACGGTGTTGACACTGATCTGGACCTACGCTATTTTGGGTGTCAACACCCATAAAAAAAGGTGTTAACACTCATTTGGGTGTCGACACCAAAAAAAAAACGGTTTTAACACTGATCTGGACCGAACGTGTTTTGGGTGTCGACACCCATAAAAAAAGTGTCAACACTAATTCGGGTGTTGACACCCCAAAAAAACAGTTTTAACACTGATCTGGACCGAGGCTTTTTTTGGTGTCGACACCCCAAAAAACCGTGATGACACTGATCTAGACCGAGGCTGTTTTCGGTGACGACACCTAAATAATTTAGTGTCGACACTATATTCGTGCACGTGCATGAATTCCGTGTCGTTATGGCTTTTTTGAGTGTCAGCACCGAAATTCTGAAAAATTACAGGGCACACTCCTTCCTATATACAATGAATTCAAGCATATGGATGCCCAACTTAATGAACTGAAAAATGAGTTGGGCATACTGGACTGAAAAATAAGTTCATTTATGAACTGAAATATGAGTTGGACATACATATGCTTGTATTCGTTGTATGTAGGAAAGAGTGTGCACTGTAATTTTTCAGAATTTTGGTGTTGACACCCAAAAAAGCGATAACGAAACGGAATTCATGCACGTGCACGAATATGGTGTCAACATTAAATTTTTTAGGTGTCGACACCGAAAACAGTCTCAGTCTAGATCAGTGTCAACACCGTTTTTTTGGGTGTCGACGCTCAAGTCAATGTTGACACCTTTTTTTGGGTGTTGACACCCAAAACAGCGTAGGTCCAGATCAGTGTCAACACCGTTTTTTTGGGTGTCGACACTCAAATTAGTGTCGACACCTTTTTTTGGGTGTCAACACCCAAAACGGCCTCGTTCAGATGGGTCAATACCCAAAACGGCCTCGTTGAGATGGTTGTCGACACCAAATTTGTTCGGTGTTAAAATTGTAATTTGACACCCTACACGTGACACTCAACACCGAAAAATTACGGTGTCACGATCTGTCAGGGCTGATGGCCTTAATCGGAGTGTCGTGGTCACGTTCACTTTGTGCTCTGACTATAACTCTATTGGCCGGTCCCTTGTTTTCGGAGCGACGCTGGTGGTGAAAGTCTGTGACCGATCTTTTTACATTTTTGTCAACGCCTTTTCTCTACCTTTCCCTATGGAGTTTGGATTCCGGTACTCTAACCTTCGTAAATCTTACCACCGTCCTTCAGCTGTGTTTGCAACGACTTTCGCTTCGACCCAGCTGGAATGGATTCGATGCTTCTCTGATGAACGACCGCAAGATCTTCTCCGTGGAGTCTAGCGTGTTCCAGTAATTCCCTGCGACCGGATAAAAGTGATATTTATTTGACAATAAGCGAATCTGCGGGCACAGAATTACACATAATCCCTATGTAACCAACTTTTTCGTGCTGACGTAATACGGGCATAGGTAACACTTGAAGATCGCCCCAAGATATTCACGGTGATGAATTCGATGTATCGCCATGACCGTTGCATCTTTGCTGATGTATGGACAATCTGGACAAGTAAACTCGTTCTGGAAATAGTTTTTTTGAAATTGCTCATATATAATAATTATTAAATCGGTTCTCCTTACGGAAATATGCGCATTATTACTTTGGATCCTGATGGGCTGCTCCTGTCTCGTAGCAATTAACATCGTGCATACAGTTTGTACTGTTTATCTTGAGACATTGAAATAACTCAAAAATAGAGAAGTGAATCAAATAATTGCGTGACGAATAACGGAGTGAAATGGTAAAATGGCCTTGTCAGTGTTTGTCAACCTTTTATATAAAATGGCATACTTGAATCTCTGTAAAATTCTGACGGCACACCTTCGTATTGGACTTCGTCCCGCACCGCCCGCCCAGCGAGTCGACACGGCACAATCGGTGCCGACTGTATCACGTGGTACATACATCCGCCTATTTTTGGCGGCACACCAGAAATATCTCGTGGCACACCGGTTGAAATTCACTGCCTTACGTAGTTGACGTTTTCAAGATGATTTCAAGATCAACTTTCTTTTTACTGGAAATTTATATTTTTTTGTAGCAGCATCCCATTTTACGTAAAAAGGTTTCTTTTGCCCGAAACGTTTGTTTATTTGGTCATTGTCTTCGGATATTTCTTAATTGTTTTTTTCTAAACAAACCCGAAGCAATTTTGCACGCAACGGAATATGCTACTTTTATCACGAGTTGACAAGGAACCTGATGGGCACTGTTATTAAAAATCATTGTCCCAATACCCGTAGAGAGACTCTGCTTTCAGTTTATCAATTATTTATTCACCGTATTGGGCTGGGACTAGACATCCGATTTTTTCTTTCCGATAATCGAATCCGACAGTCTGATCAGACTATCGGAAGGCACTTGTGCCATACATTTGTTTGACAATGCAATACACATCCGATCCGATCCGATTATCGGAAAGAAGAATCGGACAACTATTCCCAGCCTTAGTCGATGTATAAGTGAATGGCCATGATTTTCGTCGTCGGTAATATAGAAAAAATAATAGCCGAATTCAAAAAAAAAATCGGATAATGTGAACCTGTTTTCTACGTAGAAAAATATGCCGGTATAAGAATATAGGTACCCATCTCGAAAAGTTGACTGTGAAATCACCATGAAAACGTTCACTAAATAAACAAGTGATCTTGCCAGTTTACTCTTCGTTTAAGTATACTCGATACGTGCTTCAGAATTTTTCAATTCACTTCGCTATTCGACTTGGGTGTTTACACGCTTTTAGCATTTGCGAGCAATCCCTCACATCGTTCGACTTACGAAAGATGTGAGGGATTCACGAGCGCTTCTTCCAGCAACGTAGGGCAGCAAAAAGTGAGCGATAAATGGGCGCATATTGCCGAGAACATCGCGTGAACACAACGATTTACCGCTTTTTTGTGTGAGTTTCTGAAAAATGGCGGCAACAACTACACCCAAAGGGTTTTCAGTTGGTTTGGGGGGGCACTTCTTCTAATAAAATAACCTCTTCACCATAGTACCGCACCATAGTACACCATAGTACACATTTCTTTTAAGGGAAATATAAAAAAAATTGGTAAAAATGTTCCCACTGCATCCCTTCGTCACTATTATTTTCTATTAGATCGTAATCTTCATCACTGTCAGTTTCATTGTTAATCATTTCGAACGCGCGCGTCAACTTGCTACTACTAATGCCAACCCGAACGTTTTGAATTCTGGAAAGCGTAAGCTCGTCGAAGCGCGCACGGTTCAACCCGAACAAACGTGCCACAGCACCGGTAATACGTGTGTGCGCTGCAAGCGTGTGAGCGCCCAAGACCATCGCACCCACTATCATTCGTTACTGCAAAAAGTACTTCTTCCTTTCCAAACTGAATTATTTTGCTCTTCCCTGTACTTCAGAATCATGGAATTTTTCACCTCGACGTTGTAAAACGTAGCTAACTGTAATTGATCGGCCTCTCTATGAAACTGATCATCCGTGAGATTTTCCGAGATCGAGACAGAAAATATGCAGGCAGTGATGAGCATAACAATTCGACAACTAAATTTACATGGACGTTCATCTTTATCCGTGACGGCTCAAGAGTGTTCAATAATCGCGCGTTTCTGCGCTCTCTCACCTTTTCGCTGTCGGCGCGCGCTTGCTCGCTCGTCTCATAATGAGTTTTAACATGCGTAAGTACAGTCTCCTTGTTGGATGAACGGAAATTGCACCGTTTGCACTTCCAGAGAGTACGCTTAGTTTCTTCCTGCGAATTGACGTTGGCAATCGACGCGAGGGGGGCAGCATTTCCGGATAGTACGGCTACTGCGTTGGTAGTCGACGGATTCGTCTTTAGCAACGATTGCCCCTGACTTCTACTAGCGGACTTTAAGGGCGGTGGCGGCCTAAGATTCAGTGCAGTTAGGATGCTCATGGAATTCGTTTCGGCGTTGTCGACGACTGCCGGTGCAGGTGTAAGCTCCGGTGGTCCAGAAAGATCCTTCCTGTCACTCCTTATCAGAATTTTCTTCGGTGGCTCGTCAATCTGGGCTTCTCCGACTGGACATTCGTCCAAACCAGTTTCCTCGGTACCCTGTTTTTGCAATTCCACGTTAATAGAGCACTTTGCTTCCTGAAAACTCTGCACAGTTTACATGATTGTTATCGATACACCAATGAATACGATGGACGAGCAAACCCGACTCCGATCGACTACCGACGGCCGAACCATCGGCTCGGAACTCTAATTTTCGGTTTACATTACACTTCGTAAATGATGACCGGGGTTCCATCTATGCATACGACGTTGAAGCTTGCATCCATCGGATGCAACGTTTCTTTAATATTTTCTTTATTTTTACTATCGTTCGAAACTTTTACTGCCCAGAATGGGCTTGTAAATCTCTAATGAGAATACGCAAAATATTTTACGTGATTGTAGTCCGAGTCGTTAAGAAAAAAAAAACAAAAACACTTAAGAGGTCCGTCTGCACTTGAAACTTCAAAAATGCGATTTTTCATTGGATAGTGTTATGGCATGGGTTCTTAATTTCTATTGGCATAACAAATTTTGTAAAAATTCCAAAACCAACCGCCCCGCTGTGATTTACACTTTTTCCTTTTGCGCTTTTCTCGAAACAATGTTCTATGAAACCTGGTGAGTCATATCGCAAAATCTATTCGTCCGATTCACTTCAAATTCGGACAGAGCATAGTTTATAACATTTCCTATGGTATGGCCGAATGATTTTTTCATGTGTTTAACCATTTTTTAATAACAAATTATTAAAGTTATTCTTTTGGTCGAAAAACGTACTTTTTTTCTACAGCTTGCCACTTTGGGAATTTCAAAATTTCAGAAAAAATCCGATCATACGCAACTTCTATTATCATACTAAAAGTACATTTTTTTATTTTTCATTTTAGATGAGCCTACTTGCCAGAACCTACATCGATTGGCCGTGCAGCTACGGTGAAATTTTGTTCAATCAATTATAACTTTATTATTTATCAATATGTTTCAATTAAAAAAACACTTCATACTTGGCAAAACTATGTATTCATTATGTGTAAAATCCGGACCGCGTGACCTCATTACTCTCAACAGAAAAAAATATTGAAAACCGATGTATTTTTTGAACCCCGAGCTTATGCGGACCCGTTAAGAGAGAATCAACTCCGGCTCATATTTCGGCGATGCAAACTTCAACATCCCCTGTGCATCTACCATCGCGGGATGGACAGTTGGAGAAAAGGGGTTGAATTTCATTGGCCTTGTTGATGAAACAACTGTGTATGCTATGAAATCTGCACACCACGCCAAGTATCAGCCGTCCATCGTACGAAGCTTCATGACGCCTAAAAAAACCGCCTACCGAAAATGCGAAAGGCGAGAAATTTGAGCTGGGACTGAACAATTAGCGAACACGATTGGTCGTAACTTCCAAACGTTCGATATTTCTCACGGGATCGAGTCGCTCGTCAATGATTAAAAAAAAAAAGAAAACCAGGACCATGGTGAAATTTGTCTCGAACAGTGAGCTATCAGTTGACAATTATGAGCAATGTAATTAAGAAGAAACGGCAGTTAAATAAGAAACAAACAAAAGAAAATTTTCAAAGCGTATCATAATAACTTTATGACTAAGGCTTTTCTGACCTGAGCAAGGTATTTGTTGTATTTGGAATAATTACGTCGGCCAGTTTCGTCAGTCATAAGCACCCTGGCGGTCAAGTGCGCCGGATCTCTAGCCGCTTTGAGCTTGATGTGCTTTGTAATGTCCCAGCGCCAGTTCGATCTGTACGCGCAAAGCGAACATTCGAACGGCTTACGATTCAAATGACCCACAATGTGTACGTGAAATCGACTCGCCGTTGACGCCCAGAATGGACAATGGGGACACTTGAATACCCGACGTCCGATCGTGTGGCCCTCGACCTGCCAAAAGTATCGGGGTTCCTCATTCAGACAGGGGAAAAGTATTTCTACGTTGACTCTTGGATATGGACGTATTATTGTGCAAAAAAGAAATACCAAAATAAGGAAATAACGAAAAGAATAATCGAACTTAATGAACAAAAAAGTTGTTAAATTGAACTTAAAGCAAACAAAAATAAAACCCGTACCGACGATCCAGAAGAATTCAGCCCTCCGAAACTTCCGTCCCAGTCCACTTGAAACGGAAACTCAAAATCACCACTGTACGATCGGGCCTCATAATTCGTACAACTTGCTGGACTTTCCAGGCAACTATCGATCGTCGTTAAATCATTGCTCGTTGCTTGACAAATATTCATGTGCATTTGAAGCTCGTCGGAACTCTTACAACGCCTTCTACACTTAGGGCAGCGCGATATACCAACCGATACACTCAGTGCTGTGTGATGGGTCTGACTATGACTGGCCAATTCCTCCTGGCTACTAGCTTTGTAGGTACACCAACACTTTAAATCGTTCTGGCTACTTACGGCCACTTGCGATACACCCGTGATGCTGGCGCTTGTCGTCATCAACCTCTCCTTCAGCTTGTCGAAGAACGAGGCATTCCTTTTCTCAAACGAATCGGCCGATGCTGCCTCCTTTTTCGCGCCACCGGACTGCCCAACGCAAACGAAACGTCAGAGTTAGTGTCTTGTGTTTTCGCAGAATCGAATTACACTTCCGTAAGAAATTCGATTTTCAAAGCCGATTCGTACGATGATGCTCATGTTTGCATTGTACAAGCGAAACGAACATTTTCTTTCGTTTTTTTTTTAATTTCTTCATTCTGATTATGATCCAGAATCTTTTTTTTTGCAGATCGAAGTCGCGAATCTCCGATGTGTATGCAAACAAAATTTTAAGTGATTTTCGCGTTTCAAATTGCCGAAGAGAATAGAACATTTAATAAAAACGAAAAATTACGTTGCTTTCGAACGACGCACGCTTCAACGTCATTTTAGATGGTGTAATCGAAGCCAAGCAATAGCTAAAAACGGAGGAAGCGGGTTCGCACGTAGAGGATTATTTGTTGGCGCTACTAAAAAAAGGAATACATACGCCTGAATGATTCGTAGAGAATAGGTACGTATGGGTTTGGAAATAACGGTACAATTTGCCCGTACTACTACACACGTATGCAAGAGGCCAGAGAATAATTGCGAAATGCCTTCCCGTTTGACAGCCAACAACTTTGAATTTTGAGAAGTTTACGATGCAAAAGGAAAGATTTAAAAAGCTCGCTGTGTACTTAAACTTTACCGCCTGAGCTTTTACCCGGCGTGTTCAAATGCGAATCGACCTCGTGGCCGAGTAATTTCCAATCATAAGTATCAAGTCTCCTGTTATTATACAATTAAAAAGAAAATTAGGCATCACGCAGCTTCCGCGTCTAGAGGCAATCAAAAGTAGCTCAGTTAACTAGTAAGCTACTGTACTAAGCGGATATTGTTGAAGTTTAAATCGTCGGGATGCAACGAAAATTCGTTTTTATATGTTTATTCCCTTATTTGAATTATTATACCAAATATTATTTTGCGCATTTCGATTGGAGATATCTAAATGAGCATCTGAAAAAATGGATGAGGAATTTTCATTACTGAAATCTGTAAAAAGAAATTCAAGCAGTTCAAGAAAATAAATTTTCATTGCATTCCACTAATGCAAATATGGAGGTTAGAGTATAGCGGTCTAAACTCCGTATGCGTCTGCAAAACGCGCGTCTGCAAAAACGGTAAAATAAGTGTTTTACTGAAACGATCGATATATCATATTTTTGCGTATGCCATTTTGAGGAACGTAACCTTATTTTGTTTTCGATATTGGGCGAAAGTATGAAATATAAGTACAGGTATAATGAAAAGGATTGTGGATCTGTTTCATCGTACGGGGTGCTTCCCCTATTTACGCGTTCGCCTTATTCCATTTTGCCCCCACCTTGCGGCCGCAACCGACGCGTCCCTCTATATCGCATTTACCATGCCATATTTGCCATGAGCATAGGACAAATGCGGAAAACCTATACTAAACACACACGTACCGGTCCGTGTATGTGACGGTCGTGTACAACTGGAGCTACGTCAGGTCCGTATTTATTTATCTTCGAGGATACGAGGTTGGGATTCGAATCCGCGACCTCCCGATGTTCTGGTTTAGAGGCATGGTCACTAACCACTGGACCAGCACACCGACAATGGTGTTATGTGAAGTATAAGTGTATAAATATTGAAAGTTGTCGATATGTTTTTAGCGAAACTCATACCATGTATATATAATGTAAAATTGTAATGCTTTTCTAGCGCCTTTCATTATCGTTATATGGATAACACAAAATAACGTATAGAACCGGTGTGCTAGTCTAGTGGTTAACGTGCTTGCCTCTGAACCAGAACATCGGGAGATCGCAGGTTCGAATCCGTCTCGTAGTCTCGGAGAAAAATAAATACGGACGTGACGTAGCCCTAGTTCTACACGGGTGTGACCCATACTGATCGGTACGTGTGCGTATTTATTTATCATCGAAAAATATTTTTCGTTGATTTATTTCTCGACGAAACGCGACTAGCTTCGATACTGGGAAGCGGACCTATGACCACCTGTATTGGTATAGGTTTTCCGCAGTTTTCCTATACCCATGGCAGAGTTATGGTGAATGCAATACAGAGGGGGGAAGTTGGCCGCAGCCGCAAGGTCGGGATAAGGAAGTGGAATATGCTGGGGAATGTGTAATAAGGGGGAAGACCCCGGACAATGTAATCTACGATTAAAGAAATACAAAATAACTTATAATTTAAAATAGTACCAATCTCAATGCTAATTATTTACATCTGTTAAAGACTTTCTTTGTTTATGAAATACTTTTGGGTTTTTACCTCTTATATCCAGTATCACAGCAATTAGGGCAATAAAAAAAATATTTCTTAAAGGGTGCTTTCGTGATATTGAAACAGAATAGCAAAGGGATTTAAAAATGAATTCTAAAGATTATTAATCATTGTTTTAATACGACGAAAATTAAAATCGTAGACGCTTACGCTAAACGTCGCGCGATTGGCGTTGGCGGTTGTGACGTCACAATGTTATCGGCTATCGAACTATAGGTTATACGGCTTACGGGCATGTGTAATTATCTAAAGTGGGTTTGTGAGGGCAAACTAGAGTAATTTGCCGACCACAAACTTTTTTATGGTGATAGACTTTTTGAGCGACAAGTCTAGATGTACTGCGGCAAAAACTGTGAGGCCAAATATTTATTGTAAGTTTAACTCTTGAAAAACTACTCTTTGTAGTATTTGAACTGAGCTTGCTGCTCAGCAGCTCATTTGTGCAGAGCCCGTTTTGGCAACGTAGAGAGGGTAAAGAGGGCGGCGCATCAGGCGGGATCTAACCGTAACGGACGAATTTACGTTCGGGAGCATGTATTTCACTCTTTAAGCGCAGTATAATTTGTATAACATTGTGACGTCACAAGCGCGCTCAGGTAACTTCGGATGCGCTTGGCGCGTTTCTACCAAGCCGAATAGAATAAAAATCTCAAAGTTCTATAATTTTGTCAAGTGTAAAAGACAAAGGAACGTTTTTTGTAATGGAAAGCACACGTGATCTTGACAATTTAAAAAAAATCAATTTTTAACCTAATTACATTACGGAAAACGTTGCCAAGATTATTTTTATAGATGAATTAGTCCTTTTATCGTTTGTTTTGCTGTTTACTTTTTTGAAGCCTAATCGAGTGGTCACTTTCTGTTCTGGTTACTACTATATTGGTGGCTCACTCGTTATGGGAGCGACCCTGGTGGTAAAATGTTGTACCTGAGCGTTTTACCCTTTCTTGAACGCTTTTTCTACCGCTTCCCCTATAAAGTTTGAACTCCTGTACTGTAACCTCCATAAGTCGAGATAACTTCAATCTCATACTAAATGGACCGCGCCAATCTTTGATTACGTTCTACGAGGAACGTTACGAGGTTTACGGATCCAATCCTTTCCGTGCGCTTGCGTACAGGCAGTCCAAGGGCTGAAAGAAATGCGTGTCTCACGCAACTAAACCTACCTCTCTATTACTATACAGTTTTGCTATCTCGGTATCTCGTGCAATACGTGCGAGTTCCGGTCTCACTCGTACCCTTGGCACTTTGAGAGGCGTCGTGCACGGTCCATTTGATACGCTCTTGTTGGTCCCGGAGTCGCTATCCGGACTCAGTGGGATCAGCATTGGCACAGGTTTACGGCGTTTGATCGGTGACAATGAGGGCGCGTGCGACTCGGCCAAGTGTCGTTG